>VYXC01003868.1:1689-21662 GCA_013397175.1 Platysteira castanea
AAACAACAGAGACTCCCTGAGTTGATAAGAAGCTCTAAAAGCATCCCAAGTCGACGGCCCAGGACAATTAGCCAACCATGGGCCATCAGAAGACTGAAAAGGTGTGACTGAGGGTCTTCTGGAGCAAGCATCTGGACTGATGGATTTCAATATCCCTCTGCAGAGATAAAGGGTCTGCATTTTGGGAGGGGGAGAGCCTTTTTCGGGTGGCCACACGAGCAGGAGGGGGTTTGCTGCTGTGTGGTGGGTTTATTTCAGGGGTATTCTCTGGATTGTCATGCAGGACCTGGGCTTACCCCAGTTCTCCGTCTCCAGCTGCTGTTTTTAATAAACGAGTTAACCTTTTTTAATATAAAGGTTTCTGGCTCAGTTTTTAACACTAAGCTTTCAGTTTCACAGAATTACAGAATCAAGTAGGTTGGATAAGACCTCCAAGACCATCGAGTCCAACCTGTGAACCATCCCCACCCTGTCACCCAGCCCAGAGCCCTGAGTGCCACCTCCGGTCTTTCCTTGAACAGCTCCAGGGATGGGGACTCACCACCAACCTGGGCAGCCCCTGCCAAGGCCCGACCACCCTTCCCATGAAGAAATTCCTTCTGATGTCCAATCTGAAGCTCTCCTGGCTCAGCCTGAGCCTGGGTCCTCTTGCCCTACTCCCTACAAGCTAGGAAAATAATAGTACCAATTCTGTGATGGTGGCTTCTTCACACAGTCCCACAAAAGCTTGGAATTGTGTGACTGGTGGGGACAAGGTGAAGAAATGGAGTCCTAAAACTTCATTTTTTAAAAATGCATCATTCATCTCAACCAACTTACACACCTGGCCCACTAAAGGCATTGGTTCATTCCTTAGACAAGGGATGCTGCTGATCCCTCTGGTGCCTCACACACCAAGAGTCCCCAGGGACTTAGCACACAAAGTGTTCCCAAACAACTGTTTCAGCTGATGCTTTTATAACCCTGTTTTACAGATATTATTGCTCAAACCAAGACAGCACATACAAATGTAACAGTACCAGCTTCTAAGAAAACTCTTATTTCTAACAGAATTGTTTTGTTACCTAAACGGTGGAATTGGAAAAAACCAGTGAAAGAATGGATGTTGTCTGTTTCTTGACATTAACAAGAAGTTTAAAAAAAAATCTTTACTGGATGATGGAAAGAGATAGGAGAAAAAATTGCTGTCCATTCCAACCGAGAATTGTGATTTATTCCCACCCACTTGTTAGCTCCTATTTTATTTCTTGTACCAATCTCGTATCTAACAGGTGAAGAGCAGTCTAAGTCGCCCACCCTGTCAGCCACCCCGGACACTGGACAAAGTGGGACTGCTGAGTTTAGGAGCACAGCCAACTTAAAAAATAACTTTAATGGCAACACAGCCCTGTCGTAGCTTATCTCGTGACCTGGAGCGGAGTGGGGAGAGAGAGATGAAGCAGCAGGGAGATGCAGCAGAAGAAGTGATTTATTTAATTATTTACAGCTCTTTATGGTTCAATTGGTCAATTCCTCAACCACCCCTTGGGGTGACTGGTCAACTATATTGAAAATATTTTCTCTACTAGTAAAGTAAACAATTAGCAGGTGTCCACAGTTATCAAAAACTGTACAGATAACTTCTGTGAGAGAGAGAACTTTCTCACAGGATTAAAGAAAAGCAGAAAAGTTCCTGCAAGCAGCAATTTTTGTATCCACACAGCTCAGCAAGACCAAGCTCTCCATGAGGGTGCAGTGAGTGCCATGCAAGCAATGGCAAACACGGGCTCCAGCATTTGCTTTATTTGATTTCATTTACCCCCATATTGTTCAACCTTTCACCCATATTTTTTATCCAGCTAAAATCCCTCTCTTGGAGCAGAACTCTGAGTCTTGGAAATAGTTTTTGTTGATCAAAATCCTTCTTGGTTTGCAACTGCTATCTATTAATTGTTCATGTCATGGAGTGTTGTCCTGTTTTTTGCAAGCCTTCTGTTGTAATATGGAGTCAGATAATTTTTCTCACGGAGTTCATGTAAATAATAGATAATGTTTACTTAACTGTTCCTTTTGTTTTTCATTCCATTGTGCTGAAGGAAAGTTTGGCGGACACTTCTTTTATCCACTGAATGAGAGAGGAGGTGACAATGTCCTCCAATCCCTTGTGAATTGAGAAATCTATAAATATGAGAATTTCAAAATAAACTTGCTTCTTTTTCTCTTTCTGCTCAACCCAGCAGGTATCAGTGTCTTTTCTCGTGTCCTACAGCGACAATGGAGACTTGCAGTTCCCAATTTAAACTAAAAAGCAGTAGTAGAAAATGTGCTATTTGACACCTTGTTGTTAGGAGGAACCACCTAAACACACCTTTGGAAAGAATTCAAACTTCCATTAGTTTCAGTCCCCTCTTAGAACAATTCTTCCTCTCTGCCACTCATTCTGCTTCCACCCACAACGCTCTCAGGAGAACACAGAGCACTGCTTGCTACAAAAGCCTGAAAAAACCTGGCTGCAACTATATGGAAAAGGGAGAATTAGAAAAAGAGAAGAGTGACAAAATAAACAGAATTTTAAAAAAATATATATAAATGAATGAAAAATAGGAGGAATGAAAACCACCCATTAAATTTAACTGATACTGGTATTTCTGTCAGCAGTGTAACCATCGGTTCCAGGGAGACAACATAACAATCAGAAAGTAGATTTAGGTTAAATAACTGTAATCTCTATCTTGGCTAGAAAAAAGATCCTCATGTAATATATAATTTAGAAGAAAATAATCAAATTTCAGGTCCCAGTAAGTTTACAGACTATCTGTGAAGATTATTTACTTGTTTTAGGAAGAAATCCACAGCTGTTGAGTTACCTGTATGAGATTTTGGGTTGCTCAGCAATCCTGAAAAATCAGGCCAGGTCTATTTAGGAGCTTCAAGTGAGCGTTTGGGAATTTTACTTTGAAATCCCCAGGTATCCAAGTGCTGTTCTATCTCTGCTACACCTCCAAAAAAGATCACAATATCTAAAGCTCTAAAAGCCATGAGATTTTGGTCTCTAAAAGTCCTAGCTGTTCCTGATTATTTATTGCCACTTTACCAGCCATTTGAGAATGATCTTTCAAAGATCATATGATATGATGGGCAACCAGGAGAAAAAGTGGCTGTTTGAAACCACTCAAAAAAAAATCAATCTTTTTTTTCCCTAAGTAATTTTTAGTAATAAAACATAGTAATTAATAAAAATTTAGGAATTAAAAAAGGAACAAGCTTTCCTAAGTAATCTTCCCCTTCACAGGTCTAAATAAGTTATTTTCACAGGAAAAAAAGAAGAAAATCATAGAAATCAAACCCAGTAAAGGTGAATATAACTAAGTTGCTTCTCTTTTCTTTCACGCTCTGCCCTCCTGACAGAAATAAATTAACTAATCAGAGGTGTTAAAAATAATTGCTCCAGCAGTCAATATTTGATAAAAAGAAAAAGAAGCACCCTCACAAATAAGGCGAAGGTTTCAGGCAAAATATTCTTAGGCATATATTAGATATAAATATTCTTAAAATTAGATCTAAATATTCTTAGAATATTGTGTCTGGGAAGACACAATAAAGACGCTCTCACACCTGCCAGGTTCAGCAGAAAGGAGGGGAAAGACTTTATTGTTTACATATTTCACATTCTTATACAATTCCCAACCCCACAAGGGATTGGAGGACATGTCACTTCCTTCTCAATCCCACTGGAGAAGAAAGGTGCTCATCGAAGTTCTCTTATCACAAAAGGAATGAAAAACAGAAAATACTGTTAAGTAAACATTGGCTATTATTTACATGAAACTGTGTGAAAGAATCTGACTCCAAGGTTAAAAACAGAAGGCTTAGCAAAAACCAGGGCAACAGAATATTCTTTAGGCAAAAAAGTGATCACACTTCAGACTTACACCCTTCCACAAGGTCCCCCAGTGACTGAAGGGGATGAAGGCTTTGCAGTGTCCCTCCCATTAAAAACCCTTTTGTCATTGAAGGGGTCAGTGCTGGTGAAGGGATGGCTCTGGCTGTGCTCTGTTCTGTTTGCTCCAAGGTGTGGGAACACCGACTGGATGAGTTCCAATCCCAACCTGGAGCCCATTCCACGCTCCCAGATGGGATCTCTGCGTGTGGCAGGGTGAGGAGGAAGGACGTTCTCCTTCAGCCCAGCTCAGAATGGATTGGTGCCCTTTCCTAGGCACAGATTTACCTCCTGTGAGGTCCCAGCTGATAATGAAATGTGTGAATCGAACATCGCCCATTTTTACAGCCTTTCACTATGTATTTGAACAACATTTCTTGTTCTAAAAACAAGCAGTCAAACCAAAACGAGAAAGAATTAAAGTGCCCTTTCTATCAGTGTTGAAAACAAGTTTTCAATCATGTTGGTTTATCAAAACTCCTCGTGTGTAAGGAGAAGTGAACACTGGGTCTACGTTCAGTGTTAGTTACATTTTTCTAAACGTTACAACTAAAATAATTATAAATATTATGAATATGTATTTTTATTAGGGTTCAGAGCCATGATTTTGCCACCAGTCTTCCAAACCAGGCCTAAAAGATTGGAATAGTTACCAAACCGGGATACAACTCCATGGCACAAAATACTGAATTCCCATTCTAAATCTAACCATGAATTCATCGAACTCCGAGAAGAACGACATCTAAATATAACACAACGTATGCTAATATTGCCCTAATTTTGAAAGAAACTGATTAATAAGAAAGCAGGTCAAACTCAAGCACTGCCAGAGGTGCTGCTGCAAAGAAGCAAAAGAAGTGAAGGGACTGAATGGAGGTCAATCATTCTGTCCAGTTCTAACAGCAAAAGCCACGACCTGAACTCCACTTAAATGCGTGAGGTTATTCTGTTGTGGACAATCAAAGTAGAAGAATAATGAACTGAAGTGTGGTCAACAACTTTCTGCTATGCTCAAGGTTCTGACAGAATGAAAAAAGTCTTCCTGCAGCAGCAGTCAAGGAAGCAAATATCTCACAAAAGTTCTACACGCCATAAAACAGTTCCAGAACATTTTCCTTTTTTAAGATTACAGTCTCATGTAAATAGAAAAGATGGTTTTTCATGAAAAGCCCCCCACACACTCCCTAGAGCAGTTAAGATTCCAACTCTAATTTTGATTTTTCGAGCAGTCCATCAGACAAACTGGGCAGTAACAGATGACAGCAACAGAATTAAGACTGAATCAAAATTAAATCTCAGTCTTTCATCTAGTCATGGAATGGTTTCATGCCTTTTGTATTCATATAGTCATATTTCACTTCAAGGAAAAATGGCCAATATTCTGTTAAATTAAAAAAAAAATCAAAGCAAAGCAATTAGAGCGAAAGGGAAGGCTTGACAAAGAAACTAAAATAAAATTAGCCAAATTCTCTGGAGATACAAAGTAGAGACACAAAGTTTTTAGAAGTATAACTCCAGGATATTATCTGAGCTGTTCTGTGTTTACCACAACAATCTATATTGACAGGGGTTTTTTTTTCCTAAAGTGAAATAACACTGCATAATTTTCCTAGAAGGAGCATTTTTACATGCCTGAAAAAACAACGCTGCTTCCAATCCTGCCTGTCAATTCCCTTATTCCAAAAACAGACAGAAGATGTGAACTGCAGCGCAGCAAACCAGAGCTAAGTGCTCTCTCCCTTCCCTCTTCCATGGTCTGGGATTTTTTTGCAGTATTTTTGACCAGAGATGAGAAATGGCATTTTTGGGTACAGATGTCACAGAGCACACAAACACATTTGTTTCCTTAGCAATGCTCCTGTCCCACTCCGGGCTGCTGGGAAGGAGCTCTAGTGACTCGTGTGTGTAGTTTTTTGCTAAAAAATCAGGAGTTTAGGGCTTTCCATATTGCTGTTAGGCTGAAAGTGCAAAACTGAGTCAAGTTTCCTTAAAGTTCCAGGGTTCCCCTGAGGGAACGGGAATTTTCGTGCAGCAGGAACGAAGAGTTGGACTAAATTGTACATCACTAACAATACTAACATACAATCATACTTGAAAGCTGTAGAAATGCTTTGGGATTAAAGCATTGCCAAGTTTTGATGATTTCTAGACTGCCAGCATTGTTAGGAGACATATTAGAAATGCCTGCCAGTGCCCACACCTTCTTTTTGCAGTAATCTTAAATTGTCAGTGACAACAGTATTTCCAGTATGGTAACAGAAAAAAATCCCTACAGTATAATCTAAATATCCACCTGAAATATCAAAATGTTCTGTACAAGCACTTTTCCTTTCAAATAATAATCACTTTGTAAGAAAACAACGAAAATACTCATGATCTTGTTGGCTTCTGCAAGCATGATCAGAAATTCTGCTCTAAGAAAATGAGAAAGACAAACTCAGTCATCAAAATAACCTGAACACCGATATCCAAAACTGCAATTTTGCCTGACATTTTCCCATCTTTCCCACAACATGAAGAAGAGCAGGATGATTCAAGCTAGCCTGAAGGTGCAGGAGTACATGGAACTGCAACACAGGAAAATGAATTTGAGCACAGAGAATCCACTTCAGGATTTAGGCATTCAAATCTAGCAAAGGATGGACCAAGAACGCACCTTAAAAAAAAAATCACATTTTATTCACAGAACATAACTATCAATACTGATTTTAAAAGCAAATGAGAAAATGTTATTAGGGTCAAACCTACGTTAACTGATCCAATTTTAAAATGAAAGGAGTAGGATGGAACAGCCTTCCTCTCTGAAAAACTAACAAGGATATATAGTTTTGGAGATTTACTGACAGGCAGAGCTGTTTCCAATTCTATAAATACAGCAGTGACAGCTCTTTCCAGATCTAGTTTGAGTTCTGGTTTTATTTCTCGAGAGATAACACATTATTTCAGACAACAGATAAGGTTCTGCTGATTAGGAGTGGAACAATGTTGTTGGGCTGGATCCTCACCACAGCTCAGTAAGGTACTTGCCTCAACTCTGCTGTTGCTTCATTATTAACTTTGGGGAGTGCAGAAATACTTGAGAAAATACCAGGTAGTTGTTGGGAATTGTCGCTAGAGGACACAAGAAAAGAGACTCTGACTCCTGCTAGGTTGAGCAGAAAGAGGAAAAGAAGAAAGTTTATTTACATTTCTCGTACTTTATAGGTTTCTCAATTCCACAAGGGATTGGAGGACATGTCACTTCCTCCTCAATCCCACTGGAGAAAAAGGATGCTCATCAAACTTTTTCTGATAGTACAAAAATGCAAGCAAAAGAACAGTTAAGCAAATACTGGCTATTATTTACATTAAAGTGTGAGAAAATTTTATGAATCCAAGGTTACAACAGAAGGCTTAACAAGAAAACAGGTGAACAGGGAACTGCAAACCGTGTGTCACCAGCCACAACAGGCTGTCAGGGCAAAGAAATTTTATCAAGGATTTTTTATTCCTTCTTGAATACAACATGGCAGTGCCCTTCCTTTTATCCTGTAGGTTTGATACAAGTTTTCCAATGGCAGAAGTACTTGGAGGATTTGTTGGACTTCTGCTGAACCAACTGGTGGGGTACTTGACTTAACCATGAGCAGTGTCAGCAACCTGCTTTTGCAGCATCCTTTTGGCTTTCTAAAAAATCCTGGTATTTAGATAGGGCTGAAAAGTCCTTTCTGCTATGGACTGCCTGTAAAATGGCTTGGCTCTTAACTACTATAATTATTTTTTTTAAGTAAAAGTATATCCCTAAATACTTGATCTCAGAACTGGCAATAGAGTCCCCTTCACAGCTGCTTTGTTGGTGCTTTTCCAGAAGGTATTTTGCTTCCGTAGCAAGAAAAGATGGAGACATTGCTCATCCTGACACTTCCCTCACTGCCACCTTACACATACAAGGACACGTAGCCACAGGTATCACTCACAATTTTATTCAGAAAGAGCAGCTGAAGTAAACTGGGTGTTCTATTCCTGACAGCGATGTGTCGGTAAAGGACACAATAAAGGAAACTCTCCCACCTGCTAGGTTCAGCAGAAAGAGGGAAAAGAGACTTTATTTACATTTCTCATACTTTATAGGGTTCTCAATTCCACAACGGATTGGAGGACATGTCACTTCCTCCTCAATCCCACTGGAGAAAAAGGATGCTCATCAAACTTTCTCTTATCACCAAAGGAATGAAAAACAGAAAAGATTGTTAAACAAACATTGGCCATTGTTTACATGAAACTCTGTGAGAAAGAATTCTGACTCCATATTATACACAGAAAGCTTTAGCAAAAGCAGGACAATACAGCCCAAATGTGGAAAGAAATATCCAGAGTGAGTAAATGAGGAGCAGTAAGGATGTACTGAGGGAGGAGAGCAGGAGGCTAAGAGCAGATGCTGTGGCTCTGCCCGTAGCTCCCCTGACACCAACCCTGGCTGGGACAGCAATTTTAGGACCAGATTCCCGAGGATAAGGGTAAGGATAAGCACAGGACAAACATCCTCAGGCACAGGATCTCCCCCAGCAGAGTCTCCCAGCCTCGAGTACCCTGCAGCACACAGATTCTCGGGCCACAAGTGGGATGCCAGCATTTAACACACTGTTCCTCCCTCACCTCGCCTGAATTTTTAACTCATCTCAGCTTTTACCATCCAGAGAGTCTCTGGGCAGTGTAGCCTATGATTCATGATACACACAGTTTGTTTTCAGAGTGGGTAATTACACCCAGTTCTCCCCTGGGACAATCCCAACCTCACAGATTTCCCAAACTGCCCTGTACCTTAATCCTCTCTTCTAGGTTGGAAAATCCTACAGGCTTTAACTCTCCCCTAGAAAAAGGGAGTTCCTTTGCCATTCCTCACAATTCCTTCCAGCCGTGCCACCATGGACTAGTTACATTTGGGATTCAAGGTTCAGGCACATCGTGGTGATGGTAGAGATGATTTCTAGTGATCTTCTTAATTATTTTTGTAATTACCAATATCTCAACACTTCTTGGTAAGCAACGGCTCATTAAATTTCCATCTCTATAATGTGACTTACAGAAACCCAAAATCCTCTGGCAGGAAACAGATTCAATTCATTTTATTACTGCATGAAAAGCAAGACCCGCTTTTCTTCAGAATTAATATTTATATTTAATCTCTCGAATTTCATCTGCCCCTTGAAATCCAAATCTTTCCCAAAACAAATTATCAGCATGTACTCCTCACATACACAACATTTCAAATGTATTTATACCAATGTAAAGAATTTTCATCTTGGTATAATTTATTTTTAAACAAAATCAATACCATTATTACAAGAGCACTCTGTTATGATTTTTATTTTCAAATTACAGGCATTATTAATGCAATGGATTTCATAAAATAAGATGATCACTGAAGCCCAATTGTATCAATGACCAACCACCACAGACATACTCTTCCCCAAAAAAAGGGGGTGAGTGAACAGAATTTCCAGCAGCACTTAAGCAACAACCTTCCTGTTCCACCATCAGAGCCAGAGGAAATACAACAGACAGATAAATTATCTCCATAAACCCCATCCAAAACCCAAAATACTGTTTCACCACCAAAATAGTTTTGTTATTTAGTAACATTCACAAATGGAACCAGAGGCAAAGGTTTCACCCAGGAGAGGATGATAGAGACCTCGTTATCTGTCACTGAGGCTCTTGCCAAGACACCTGAAATCTGGCAAACAAGGTACAGCAATATTTCCTTCAGACACAATGAAACGCAGCCCAAGTACATTTCAGACTGGATGTGGTTCCTTTCAAGGACATGACCTTTCCAATACTCCATCAAAGTTTTACATGAGTCAAGTGAGGAACACAGCTACAAAACAGCAAAATTGGATTGAAAACTCAAATTTAAAACTGAACTTCAAAAACCCAAAAGCACAAGTAAAGATAAAGCACAGCCAGAAAAGGAAAATAATTAATTTGTTAGGAGCTCCCAAAGTAAGAGATCACAGAAAACATGTCAGTCCTGAGTTGAAAAACCAAAAATCTTGAACATAATTTCATTACAACAGCATGTAGTTCTGCTTACATGTATTAGATTTCTTCCTTTTCTGTATGGCATCTTCACATGAGATAATTGTCTGGACAATATCAAATATCCAGTGTGACAGGGAAAGTCGTTTTGGATAAATGTGTTGGTAAAGGACACAATAAAGGAAACTCTCACACCTGCTAGGTTCAGCAGAAAGAGGAAAAAAGAGAGATTTTATTTACATTTCTCATATTTTATAGGGTTCTCAGTTCCACAAGGGATTGGAGGACATGTCACTTCCTCCTCAATCCCACTGGAGATAAAGGATGTTCATCAAACTCCTCTTATCACAAAAGGAATGAAAAACAGAAAATACAGTTAAGTAAACATTGGCCATTGTTTACATGAAAGTGTGTGAAAATCTGACTCCAAATATGTAAATTATCAGAAGGCTCAGAAAAACCAGGGCGACAGATAAACATCTTGCATTTACAGCCTGTGTTTGCTGTCTTGGCTTTGGCAATTTCAGCAGGCACTTAGAACTCATCCAACTTGAGCCACAAAGCACTCCCCAAAGCCCCTGAAATGCAGAAAAAGCTGCCACTGAAACCTTGCCATTGTATGAGTATTTACAACTCTTATGTACACAGGGTTGCATTAAAACTCCCTAGAAAAATTGCAGTGCCTGAAAATCTACCTGATTCTAATAAAATTCTCCTAGGAAGATCCTGTTGGCCTGTTGAGGGCACAGATGAAAACCAGATTACTCTGTTCTTGACCTAATGACAATTCATTACGCACAGCATATAGATCTCTCTTTTTTTAATCACAACAAATTTCCTTACCTTTAAAACCCCTAATAAACACAGCTCTGCAGAAGTCTTGCTGAGGCAGTTCAGGGCATTATTGCCTTCAGCTGGCTCTCACCCCATCTGTAGAGGATTAACTCCATCAGTAGAGTTTAAGCAGAGGACAGAAACGTGCTTCAGCCCTACCCACCAGCACCCAAAAATGGGTTTGTGCAGAGCTGCCAATGACCCCAAGAAACTGAGATAAGAGAAGGTTCAGCCAGCGTCTTTACTCCATCGTGGAAAACATCATTTGTCCATTTACAATTCTAAATTTAGTTGCCCTGCAGGAACTTTTCAATAATACCTGCAACAAGCATAAACAACACTGGAGAGATGACACAAGGACTGGAAACCCTCACCTGGGACAGGTATTTGAAGATGTTCCTGCCTAAAGTGTATGAAATTCAAAGTAGCACATGTTTTCACAGGTAACGTGAGACCCTCTGCCCAAACCACTACCCCATCCCTCACTTAAATATCTCCTAAAATGAACTTCTTCCATGATGAGAAGAATTTGTGCTTATTTAAATAATATATAGAAGAAGGGGGGGGGTGGGGGGAAGATTTAAAGAAACAAAGAACAATGCTGTCAAGATGCAGAAGTGCCCTCCCATGATGACCCTGCCATCTCTGAGCTATCAAAACCTTGGTGTTTGTCTCTTTTTCTAACACCACCTGCACATTTTACTGTACATTTTAGATGGTGAGCTTCGAGGCAGGGATGAACATTGCATAGGAAAAAAAGAAGCTCTTTCCCCTGGTAATCACTGCACTTTGAAAAGTTTCATTTTGCTCCCAGTCACCTTTTTTTTCTTGTCCAGATGGAGTCACACGGTGGTTAAAATGAAATCCCTGCAGCACTGCTGTCACAGGCTGCTCCAGAGGGTTAAATCTGGCAGCAGACGGCGTCAGACTGGCATAAAATCCCAAAACTTTACTGCCTGAAATTACTTTTCCTAGCCACCAGTGCAGCTGAAAGCCCTAAGGTTTCCTTATATTCATCCTACCTTTCATAGTACTTGCACAAAGGAGCAATTATGGGTGAAAAGAAGAAATTCTGGGTGTGGAAGTGAGGGGTTTTCAGGATTTTCTCAGCACTGTGCTGGGGCATGGAGCCATTAACAGCTTCTCCTCCAGTCACATTCCACTCCTTCAGCACTTACAGCTCATGGAGCTCCAGGGATTGTCCTGATATCAGATGGGGAAAGGAAAATTCCTTTACAGAATGAAAAGAAAAATCCATATGTAGGAAGCTCCTCTTAAATACCCTTCTACATCGCTTTCATCCCATCAACAATATTGGTACAGACTTTGGTTAACAATTAAAAATGCCGAGATCTATGCATAAATTCAGTGCATACTTAGAAAAAAATTAAATATGTCTGTGTAAAATAGGGGGGGAAATAGCAGGTTTTACTTGAACTCCACATTTAGTGTACCAAAAAACATGTAATCTTTGGAAAATGCTATCTTTAAGCAAAGTTCCAGGCTGCAAATGACAGGAAAACACCACCTCAGTGATGCTGCCATTTCTGGACAGGTCTACAAATTAATTGGCATCTGGTTAACAAAGCAGTGTTACGAATGCCATTCGTGAAATTTTTCACTGACAAAAACCTCAACAAAATCCATCAGATTTAGTTCTTCAGCAGAAAGATGCACCATTCTATCCATAAAAAAAAGAGCCAGAGGGAACAGGGCACAGGGATGAAGTCAAAGGCTTAAATTTCTCCTTTTGGTGCCAGGGCCAATAAAACTGAAAGATTTGCAGCTCAGCTGGTGCTGGGGGGTGGCTGGGGAGGCCACTGCCACCCTCACTGGCACTGCCACCCTGGGAACAGACCTGGGCTCAGGATACAGATCCCCAGCATCCCAAGCCCAGCTTTAACAAATAAAGGATCTGTGTGTTTACGTGTTCAGTTAAAACTGTAATAAGGAGTGATAGAACAGCTCCACGGTGAAATGAAACCACAAATGAAGTAACTCACCGCTAAATCTCAATTTCTAATATTGACTGCTAAGTTGATTTGCCCATAAAAGGACATTTTACTACTTTTGCTGAGGGTAACAACTAAGTAGTGTACTCAAGGAGATTTCGTTGTCAAACACTAACGAATGAAAATTAATCATAAAACCAATAAACCCACTATTTTTAAAAGATCTTCCTAAACTACCTGTGAAAGGCATCTCAACAAAGCAACTTTTCCCAACTTTGCAGCAGAGGAAGCACAAAGACTGCACAAAAATACAACTTGCACAGTACCTCCTGCTTTCCTGAGTACAATTACAAAATGGATTCTTAAGCAGAAACAGAGAAAGAATATCTTACTATAAGGCAGCAAGTAAACCTTAAAAGACAGCAATGTGTTTTTCATCACTGCAGTTCCTTTTCCCTTTAAAGAACAGTATTTTAAGAAGAAATTTACTTAGCCAGAAAATAAGGAAGTACGCAGAATTTGGTGAAGAAAGAAAATACTTTTCTGGTAGTTCCTTTGCTGCCATTACACAATTTTCTGGAGTTTTCCTTGGGCTGCAGACATGAGGTTCCAAAAATGGTAAGGCAATCGACCTTGACATTGCCCCTGGTGTGCTGCAAGCATAAATATCCCAGAGAAATGTAAGAGCACAAAATAATCTACCTGCCTAAAGGAGGTCTTCATATATATTTAAAATACTTGTTTTGCTTATCTATCAGGCATATAGCTTCATTTTTTCATTTAGTAGTTCACATCTGTTTCCTTTTTATTACGTTTTATTAATTATTTTATTACCTTTTTATTAATTAATTATTTATTATTATCAACAATGACTTTTTTGCATCAACTTCTTTAGTCGCTGTCTGGTCTCCTCTTTACCAGGGATTTTGTAAATCATAAAGATCTTCAGGCCCATGAAAGTGGGAGCCAGCTTTAAAAGTATCACTGTTTAATCAAGTTTTCATACAAGAACATACCACTTTATAAAATGACAGAATGAAAATCAAAAGTGACAGATTGGGTGACTGGAATTCCCGTGACTTTTTTAATCCATTAAAATGGCCAGCCTTCTAATTCTGGAAAAGAATTTAGCACCAGCTGGAATCCTCAGACAGCATTCGTAAACAGTAACAAAACGTCCCTCAAATAAAAATTTTAAATCATGAGTTTAGAAAACATTTCCATAGAATGAAACACACACGCTAAATTTAAAGATTCATGTGACTGAACAGGTCAAACCTGGTCACATGGGAAACAGAAAGAAGAAAAGCAATACTCAAATCTGCTGAGGATGTTTAATTTGACAGATTCCAGGAGATTTATAGAGAATTGGCTGAAATGGGAATTTACAGCAGCTGAAATTCAGGGTCCAGGTAAGCAAATTCGTGTTTGTGCACCAACAACATGAAGCTTGTTCTTGCATCAACAACATGAAGCCAATGTTCAACAAACCAAAAATCTTTTTTAAAAGGCTTGAAGAACCTTGGAACCTCCAAGTTGGTTTCAGGGTTTTGGATTTCTCCTAAATTCCCTCCCTCCACGAATATGAAGGAAAAAGGACATCTCTAGTTGCACCCACTGAATCCACACACCAAACACGATGGCAGAGAGCAACAATTTGCTCCCCGAACCCTTCAGGGTGAGCAAACTCTGCAGTGCAGCCCCCGAGGCCAAGCCCCACCTCTGCCCGACCATTTTCGGGCAATAAAGCTGGAAATTGCTGCACCCCAACTGCACTCACCGAGGTCACACCAACAGGGAGCAGCTACAGCACAACCCACCCCAGGGAGTTTGCTCGGGTGTTCCTACACACCTGGAGCTACAGCACCACGGTCACAACACATCTGCTGCCTGCAGCCTGGCTTCAGTGAGCCTTGCTTGGACTGCAGGCACTTTCTAGAAGTTTGCTTGGACTTCAGAAGGTCCCACAGAAAGCTGTCGCCAGAAATGCCAATGGAAATCAGAAGCTCTAAGAGGCCAGCTCTGGAGCACAGATCTAAAAGGACTTGACTGGTAAGGAACCAGCCCTGTGAATTGTGAAATAAGATATGGGCTCCTTGTCTAAGTCTTGCCAACCAAGGGCCTACTAAGCAGGAAAAAAATGACAAAATAATGACAAAACTAAATGAATTCATGTTTGTAGGAAGAGGTGGGGTTACACAACCCTACAGAGCAGCAGTGAGCCAAAAGAGCCTCCCGAAATAAACATCAACTTGTCCAAAGAAGGCAGCAGACACATTCCTGTAGACATGGAGCCTTACGAGATCCGTGCAAAGGATACCATTCCTTGTTCCCTAATATCTACGAAAGCTGGGTGTCAGCAACGGCTCAGCTCAGCCCCAGAAATGTTTCAAGTCATGTCTGAATCTACTTTGAAGACGTGCAATGCCAGAAACCAGAATACAAACTTTCTTAGACATCAAGTAATCTCTTTTGAAATTTGGATTTGAAATGGCTCGTTCGAGTCCTGACCCAAAAGGACTTTCCCAGAGAAGAGAGTGTAACATCAGGGAACTAACGCCGAGGCTGAGTTTCATTGATTTAATACTACTTTATTCCATTGTTTCAACTTTCTTACAGGTTTAAAAAAATGTACAGGGGTTCAGAACCACCTCAACAGAACAGAGAGTACAGCATTAAGGGAGCTCTAGAGTCAAACCACAAGTGTGCACACGTGGTCAGCTTTCTTTACAAAAAGTAATAGGCACAGTCTTTACATATGCATTTTGGTGAAAGAAGGAATAATAGTGCAGCGTTAAAAGGCACCAATAATCAATAATTGGGCCTTTTTTAAAAGCCAATAACCATCTAAGAAAATGACATTTGGTTCAAAGTTATAATTTAAGTATCGTATTGACTGGCATGCATCTGAACCCCTGGCAATTTATTACACAAACCTAACGCGTGCCCTTGCAAAATCAGAAAGATTTCATCAGTGGACCTGAAAGTCAGTTCAGTAGAAAAGGACACACCAAAGCTCTTGGCCTGTATTTAACACTAAACTGCCTTGTTCACCTCCTCTGAGAACACTTGTCTAACAAAGAGCTGCACAGGAGTACTTCTCTTAAAGCAAGTGTGAATTTATTAATCCTGTAGCACTGGCCTATTCCATGTGCTATGAAAACATCAGGCACAGACCACAGTTTACGTTTTCTCTTAAAAAAAATACGCTATGTGCAAGTGAGGTTCACACAACAGACTGACAGCTACAACAGTAAGCTCTTTAGATTTCCCAAAGAAAAGGCTCGGTTAGTTTTAATTTTCTAGGCAGTGCTGCACACTGCTGTGTGCCATTATCCTTTCTGCCTTAGGAGCACCTGTGGAACCAGCAAGGAAAAGCTTTAGTGCACCCTAAAGGACTCTGCATCGATACCGTGTGCTGATTTAAGTGGGTCAAGAGAGGGAACGACTGAAGAAATCACTGTACACGGGCTGCTGCAGCCAGCCAGCCAGCCTGGGAGGGCTAGTGCTTGCTGCAGAAAGAATGGTTTGGAACTCAGTTTGCCAAATCACAGTCAAACTCAGCCACCCGCGCGCCGTGGGATACAGGGGTGCACAGCCTGGAAAGAAAGGGGAACAAGAGGGAGAGAGCTTCTGTGTAAACTGTACCAAAACAGTTCATCCCAAAGCGTCAGGCCCAGGGGAGGGTTTATGCATGGCAGGTTTTTTGTACAACGGGAAATTGTACAATATGTGAGCAGAGACAGAGCCGATTATTACCTGCAGTGTCTACTACGGTCCCCAAGTATATAATTTACGGGGAGCTGCATACTGTGGTGTTGATTGCTTCCTCTTAAATCTATTGAAATTCTGAAGGCTACGGAGTATTCTGACACAAAGACAACTTGTCTACGAGGGGGAGAATGTAAGATAGTAACTAACTAATTCGTTTCACGAGGAACCTCCTCTGATGTGGTGGTTACTTCATGCCCTTTGGAAGATTTTTATTTCTGACTTTCTTCATCATCTCTGTTGAATTGTTCTCCCCACAATTTCACAAGAGTTCAGTGACCCGTCTTACAGCTGCCTTTGCCTTTTCCAGAATCCCTTTTTAAACTCACTCTAACACCACGGCAACCCGTTCAAGTAAACATTTCTCTCTGGCAAGTTTCCAGATACCACAAATACTATCAAAACTCTGCATTTGATTCCATGTGCCCGTTTCCTTTAAATGGAGCAGGAATTAGCCCGTTTCCTCGGCTTAGGGTCCCGTACATCCCTTTCTTTCAAACACACACAAGATGAACAGATTGTCTCTGACAGTCTCCGTAGTCCCAGCCTGAACACGCTGTTGGAGAGGCTATAAATCACACAGTTGCAGAAACTATTGCTTATAGCAAGCCACGTCGTTAGGAAGGAGAGCGCTGGGTTTTCCAACACCCTCGAGCTCTCCAGCAGAAAGTAAATGATATAAGGGAGCCACAGCACGTAGAACACGCTGGTGATCCGGAACAAAACCATGGCATAGCGGCGGTCGGGGCTGTGCCCGCTCTCCCCAGCAGCATCCCCTTCGTGGTTAGGAAATCGAGCTCTGCGATCACTGATCTCTTTGGTGTGCTGCCGGCAGATTTTAAAGATGTGGAAATAGGTGAAACAGATGACAAAGGCAGCAGGAGCGTACAGTAAGCACACGATAAAGCCAGTAAAGTAGGCATTAGTTAGCCAGGAGGTAGCACACCATTCAAAAATATCTCCGTGGTAACCAGGTTTTCCCCAACCGAAAAAGGAAGGCAAGAAGATCAGACAAGAGTAAATCCAGATGAGACTGATGCAGATTCTCAAGCGACAAGGTGTGACCAGTTGGTTATAGGAGAGAGGCTTTGTTATAGCGAGATAGCGATCCACACTGATGCAAGCCAGACATGCCATCGATACGCTTTTGAGCACAGAGATGATGTATCCAAAAACTTGACAAGTCAAGGACTCATGGACACCTGTGGAGTAGTGGAGCAGTGACAAAGTAGGGACCAAGCAGCTGACTCCAACAAAAAGATCGGCATAGGCCATGGTCTGAATAAAATAGCTGGTGGTGTAATGGTGCAGGAGTGGAGCACAGTGGAAAACAAAGATCACAGTCAAGTTACCCGCAATAATTAAAAATGTTAGCAAGACAATAACCACTGTCTCAAGGATACAGATGTCAACTGCATTGTAGTGACCAAATCCAAGAGGGCAGGAGAGGTGCTCAGATATGTTCATAACACTACTGCTCATGTTCAGAGTCCTCCATTCAATCCATCGGGACTGGTTCATGTTTTGTGCTTAGGGAACTGTGCAATCTGAGCCTGAGTGAGCAGGGGACCTGCTGAACAGCAGCTAAACTCTGCTCCAGCGTCTCACGATCTCTCTCTGCAGACACTGCCAGTGCTTACATGGGAGAGGATTAGAGTCCCATAGCTGTTGATGCCTCCTCAGCATCAGTGCATCACCTCTGGCACACCTTGGCTTTAAGGAAAGAACCAAAGAAAGAGAGAGAGAAAGAAAGAAAGAAAAGAAAAACAAAAGCCAGAAAGAGAAAGGCCACTGATCAGCTCCTCCAGTGCTCTTGACCCATCTTTAGCAAACACAAGGCACTTCTAAAACAAACAGAAATAAAAACTGACAAGAGAGACACATTCATTTCCCAGGGAAGGAGGGGAGGGAAATCTCTGACTTATTTTCCTGAGAAAGTCGTTTACTTTGGAATATACTGGGGAGAGGGAGAGGAAGGGAAGGAGGAACCTCAGTACAGCTCAGGTTTCCTGGACCAGCAGTTACTGGAGATAATCTTTACATCTTAGTTTAAATCACAGACTGACTGGAGACTAAAGGGAAAAGTTCATCCTCTAATGCTGTCCTTTCTTGTTCGGTTCAGAAGACAGTACTCCATCTTATCCAGGCTAGTCATTGGAAAGGTAAGGAAAACATTTCTGTCAGGGTTAATTCCAATAGACTCACCACTATTTGGGTATGAATAATGAATTTTATTTAGGGGGAGACAGGTGGGGGATGAGGCAGATTTGTCCTCTGGCTCCCAAGAAAGAAAACATACATCTTACGTACAATGAGGCAGATCGTGTCTATTCATTTAAAAATGAAAATATTTTAAGAATAGCTTTTGGAGATTTATGTCAATATTTACAGTTCCTTTAAACAGTTATAGTCCATTACAATTACGAATGCCAGAATCATAATTCAGTGTCCCCACAGACAAAATAAATCCTCTTGAATTTAACTTCAGCAATGGCAATTTAAAATAATCATCTCTAGAAACTCTGCCGTATCTACTACAGTGGGTCAGTACCCAGGAGTTCATAGGTATATCCGGGATATTGCTCACCTCTGTAGCAACAACTGAATCATTTCACAAACCCCCACACAACGAGCTCAGAAACTTCCATCTGCATTCTGCTGGGAAGCTAATGAAATGCTGATTTGACTAGAAAAGCTGCCATTGTTTACTACTCCATTATTCTGTTGCTCAGCTTCATCTTCTCAGGGGTTTAGGGTTTCTATATTTATTAGATGATCTGCATAACAAATAGTTGCTTTAAAAAAATTGTTCTTCTATTTGCAGGACATTACCTTGTCCATTTTATTCACAGCTACGGAGAGAGAAAACACTGAAAGAAAGCATCTTCTGTGTTCAGCTTTAAGTAAATGCTTGATTAGTTCAGAAATCATTAGGCAGGTAATTAAATGTATACAATCTTGGTTTCTGAAAGGCCCCTAAAACGTTAAAGCCATCATTAATCCTAGAGTTCCTGAGACTAGAAGACTAGCAGTGAAAATTAATGAATCCACATAAAATGATCTCCAAGGTCATTCAGCTGGCATTTGCTTTAAGTCTCTTTAAAAGTACCAGGATCTCTCTGATGTTTCTGATAGTCCTTGCCGTGTCTTCAGGAGGAATTTCAGATCCTAGAAAAGCCAAATGTTCAATTCTGTCGCAGCACTTTGAGAGAACGCATTCTTTTCGGAGTTAATTTCCTGTCGTGCATCGCCACGCTGTACAGAAAGTCCTTTTAGATTTCACAGCATCCCCGAATATTTCCGCCTATTCGCTCCCTTTGTCTATAAGCAACAGAGCACGTACAAAATCACTCCTTCCTCCAACTCCCTGCTAAAGCAATAGAGAAGCTTTCTCACCTACACGCATCCTCCCCAGCCGCTACGTCCAACACTTGACAGGGACTCCCGGTACCGCGGTGCGGCTGGAGCGGCTGCCG
>VYXC01003868.1:21733-46355 GCA_013397175.1 Platysteira castanea
CCTCCCCCTCCTGCCGCCGCAGCCCGGAGCGCTGGAGCGGTGCCGGCCGCTCCCCGGCTCCTGGCCCGTCCAATGGCGGCACCGGGAGCGGCACCGGGAGCGGCACCGGCACCGGGCGCAGGGAGCGGCACCGGCAGCGGCACCGGCACCGGCACCGGGAGCGGCGCAGCGCGGGCAGCGCATCCGACCGAGCCGGGCACCCGCGGCCCGAACTGCTGCGCTCCAGGAAGCCAACACTAGAGAAATGTCCATACACAACCCGGACATTAATAAACCATCGTCATCCCCCCGCTAGAACTGTTTATTCAGACAATTCCACGCTATTCCCGCGTTACTAATTGTGCACGCACCTTTATGAGCATCACCTGGCTAAGGTTTCGTTTGGTAAAAATATCTGCCGTAGTTCCGCACAGATTTTCTAGTCTTCCTTAAAAGATAAAATTACAGCCCCGTTTTTAATTATGTCCCCCAATTAATTACTTCTAAACTTAGCACATGTATGTTACAAACTCATCTGTACCCGGTTTTGACACTGTACCAGTATTAGTAGTACCCTAATTGCTTCCACATCGGTTTAAATACAAATACTTGTAACACATTATTTTGCAAACTGAACCAATTAACTCAGCTCTCTACTCCTGCTAACAGATGCAGCTATTCCCTGATTAAGTACTCAGAACTTTTGTTTACTTCGTGCTTCCTAAAAATAAACCCAGTCACAGAAGTACAACCATCAAAGCTATGTTACACAGACACTCCGTGCATCCTCAGACACTGAAACAGCAAATTTAGACACCAAAATACCAACCACAGAACAGCATTTTGGGCTATTGATCAGCAGAAGATGTGTCTGGGATGGTATCGGAGGCTTTAACCAACCAAGTCACTACAATGATTTAAATCCTTCTACTTCCAAGGCAGACCAAAGGCAAATTTTTAATAAGCTGCTCCCGAGTTAACATCTTGTATTTCGAGTACTGCCTGGAGCGAATGTCCAAGCCTGAATGACAAGTCTGTAGCAACGTGAAGCAGCACAAACTGCAGCAGTGTAAAAGTGGTTTGCAGTAAGGGCATGTGATCATTCCAAAGTCTTCTACCAGAGGATTTAAGAAAAAATTAAACTATCTCCGATACCTCAGAATGGTAAATGGCTGCAACAACAGACTTAATGACTAAATTTAGACCCTGAGCACAGCTTTAAGCCCCAGTTATCCATACCAGGGGCAGAACAATTTTTCTTCCTCCTCTTCCCACTCCTCCGGTGGGGGAGGAGGAGGAGAATAAACTGTGCACAGCCATGGCAATGCCCAGTACTTCTCCCACTTCTCCTTGGGACAGATCGTGGTTGGCACCAGGGACATAAAGGGCCAAAACACCTTAAAATGGACATTAGGGAGCCCCAAAGGTACCCAGGGGCTGAGATAAGCAAAGGCACAGCCTGACAAAGCAGAGCACAGGAAGGACGTGCTCCGTACATCCTGCTCCACACCGATTTAAGGACTGGTAACTCCTAAAGCTTCCAAACGTCACAGTAACCACGGAGTCACCTTGATCTCAGGTCAGCCCCAGCTGGTGCCTGCTGTGTGTGCCCGGAGTGCTCAGCTACATGCTCCAGCACTCACAGCAGCCATATGTTTCAGGTCTGCTGCAAGAAATCCAGGCTCTGCTGAGCAGGTAACGGGAAAATCAATGGCAACCTCTGCTGGCTGGTTCTGGATGCAGGTAAAACACGTCCTCTAAAGAAATCAGAACTAAAGGGACAAAGTGGTTCAAAAGCAGGGAGGTTTGACTTCTTTGGGAATATGAGTAGGCTTCCTTCACTACCCAAAAGCCAGTCATGCTGCAGGCTGCCAGAGGCTTCACCACCCCAGCCACTCGCTGTAAACTGCACCAGGCTGATGGCACCAAGTTGTGCTGTTTTCTGTATATTTAGAGGCAAGAGGAAATTAAGCAGGAATCAGCTAGTCCTGATGAAACTAAGCATTTACAGAGGGAATTTTACAAAATGTAGCAACACCAGAATGTTGTACCCGAGGTGGCATGTTAAAAAGCTCTATGCAAAAAGTTTTTTTATTTAGAGGCTAGAGACGAATTTGGGCCTCTGGCAGAGTTTTAAACAAAACATGCTCCAGGATTTTTTTTTTCAATTTGTGTTTTGAGAAAAGGAAGTGAGAAAGAGAAAAGTTCTGTTGGAAGAATTGCTTTACTGTCACCAAGGCAGCATCCTACATGGTGCACAAGTTCCTATAGCTGGCTACATCCACCTGGGGGACTGAGCACTCTTCAAGCTGCATAGAAGGAGCAATTCCACACCTTCTTGATAAATTACATCAGCTAGAAACAACACAAGCCACCACACAAAACAGAAGACTCACACCATCTGATCCTGCTGAAAACAGAGGGGATGTGGTGGGAGCCTGAGCTCTGTACATGCAAAGCAAGGCTGTGAAAGCAGTGGTGATGTGTGACCCTGAAAGGAAACCAGATAAAGCTTCTCAGACAGAAAAAGTCCATATGGAAGGAGATTGAGAAGCTCCAAGCAAGAAAACAATCTGTTAGTCATTGTGTTTGGAAAGGAAGAGCAATATTTGTTTCCTAAATCCCTTTTTGTAAGGCAACAGGACTGATGGAAGCAATCCCTGCAGTGCACAAAGCAGCATCTCAATCCCAGCACCCATTTCTAGTTTGAAATCTTTCCTTGTTAAATTACTGGACAGTCAGCTGGATTAAATGGACAACAACAATTCCCATAAAATCTTTTTTAAAGGCGTTGATGAGAGCAAGGAGGTGCAGCTGAGAGTGTGGGATGAGGAATGCAGTAGTTATTTACTCAGATGCAGACCTGAATGAGTGTTGATGCACATACCAACTCATCGGCTTCTATTTTTTCTGCCCAATTCCTTCTTTTTTTTTGTTTTCTGGTTATTTTTCCTTTGATATACTTTCTCCTAAAGAACAAAGGTGTTTCAGTTTGCTTTATTTTCAATCTTAACTACCTCTGGCATTTACTTGTCCACATATCTTATGGACACCCTGGTTTTGTTTTTAATGCTCCCAGAATAATTCTGTTCTGTAAAGCTTGCAGTTGTAGCGCAGCTTAAAGTAGCAGAGGAGGAAGGAAAATCATCTGTTGCCTTAAAAATTGTGTGTGTGTGTACACAGATGGGGTTTTCTACATCATACGAGTGTTTGTAGTTGCTCTATGAAGTCCCATCAGTGCTGTACTGAAGGCAGAATCCTGTTCTGTTTGTTATTTGGGATAGAAAGCCTCTTCCCCAAATCCACCCACCACAGCTGTCTATTTAAAACCTGCCACGGAGAGCTCGCACTCACACAGAACACTCAGGGACTGAGGACTCGGACCTGAGTACAGGCATATGATGAGATATAAAGAGTAGATTTATATAAATAAACCCTTTCTTTTTTCTCAGAACAAGCTTAGGCTTCTCGAACCCCTACACCCTACGGATCTCAGCTGACCCCATGCTTTTCACCAAACAGGGCCAAAGCTCTAAGTCAGATCCAACACCAAATTTAAGCCATGTTGTGCTGGTTAGATCCAACACCAAATTTAAGCCATGTTGTGCTGGGTCCCACATTCAGCTGAGCTGTGAACATCTCCAAGGATGGAGTTTTCACAGCCTAAGCCCCTGTTCCAGTGTCTGACCACTCTTCCTGTGACTCCCACCATCAGCTCTGAAGTTTTCTTGCTGTGGTTTGTCTTCATCCTCATTAAGATTAACCACACTTGGGCCAGGGGTGAAAACCCAGATGTGTCAGTTCTGAAGGGAACAGTATACTGGAGAAACTTTTAAACCCTTTCTCCATCTGCTAGTCTCATTTATCACTTTTGCTATCAGAGATCAGTTCCTTTCCTATTCCCTCCCACCCTACTCATGCCTGGGGTGGCCACCTAAAAATAGAGACTAGACAGGAATAAGGGAATAAAGGTGGGTATTTATTTGAAGGGCCTTCAAAGGTACACCCTGGGCAGTCAAAGGTTACATCCAAGATGGACCCTGAGGAGTTCTTGACTCTTTTGTAAGTTTGATCCATTTGCATATCAGGGCTAATTGTCCAATTATAACCTCAGTTAATGATGTAATTACCACAAGTTTGCTCTCCTCTTCAGAGGCCTTAGTTTACACATTTTGAGGCCTGGTGTCCTTGAGGTGGAAACCCAGAGAGGTTTGTTCTGTCTGAGCAGCATGAGAGAGCAGCAGCTCACAGGCCACACAAAACCTCAGAGTTACACATTGGGTACTACAGGATGTGAAAAATATAAAAGTTAAAACTTAAGGCACCACTGTGACCCTCAAGAATGCCATAAATCATTTCACAGTGCTAGGGCCCACATACCCTGTGCTGCAACAAAGATCAAGAGACACCAGGGACACAGCTGCACTTCTGGATTGCAGATGCTCGTGTGGAGCTCTTACCTCGTGGGTATAGGAAAAAAGCCAGCACAGGCTTTTTCTGCATTAAGGGCAAAACTGGATTTGGTGGCAAAGGCAGAGCAGGTTCTGTAAGGTGGGGGAGAAGGAAGGGGCTGGTATAATTTGGATCAAGGGTGGGGGCAGTTCAGGAAAGAATGGAAGGGGAGAGCAGCCTTCTCAAAGGTCCAGAGATGCAAAGGGAGCTAATGATCTGTTGTCCTGTTTTTGCTAAAGCCTTCTATTGTAACTTAGAGTCAGGTGAATTTCTCACGGAGTTTATGTAAATAATAGCCAATGTTTACTTAACTGTCATCTTTTGCTTACATTTTTGTACTATCAGAGAAAGTTTGATGAGCATCCTTTTTCTCCAGTGGGATTGAGGAGGAAGTGACATGTCCTCCAATCCCTTGTGGGATTGAGAAACCTATAAAGTACAAGAAATGTAAATAAAGTCCCTTCTTTTCCTCTTTCTGCTCAACCTAGCAGGTGTCAGAGTCTCTTTTCTTGTGTCCTCTAACAACAATGATCTACCACTCCTCCAGCAGGCTCAGGCTCAGCCTGATCCTCTGCTGGACTCCCAGCTCAGTCCTCTCCCAACAGTGATGCAAATATTAGCCAGCATCACATCAGTGTTAGGTAATTAGGATGCTGTGATGCAGAACAAGAAGAAATGGGCAAATAATTCTTTTTTTTCATGCAGATCAGTAGAGAGAGATGGGCACTCCCATTTGCAAGTTTATTGTGCAGTCTCCTCATGCTGGTAAGCAATAATTACACTGAATGCTTCTGAAATTCGAAACTTTCAAATTACTCCTAATATTATTCATGTATTTAATAAATATTAAGCAAGTTCTTGGAGTAAATTGCTACAGTCTCCCTTTAAACATTACTGCCTGTGATCTCATGGATTATATTTCACAGCATCACAGAACAGTTTGGGTTGGAAGGGATCTTAGAGATCATCTTGTTCCAGCTCTCCCCACCACGGGCAGGGATGCCACCCAAAGATGCATAGAAAGCAAATGCTTTTCTGAATTTCACATAAAAGGAGATTTTCCTTAAGGAGGGGCTTCCCTCAAGATGATATTGATGGTCCTACAACAAACTGAATCCACTTTGCAAGCTCAACCCGGAGTGACAAATACCACCAAACTCCTGAATCAATAGAAATAAGACTCTGTGCAATAAACTACCAATCAAGCAGTGAATTTACCTCAGGGAAATGCTGTGCAGCCAAATGAATGGTGATAATTAACATTTTTCAGGAACCAAGAGGCATTTGCTTTAAACAGCACACAAGCTACAGAAGGATGCTATTCACTAACTGACCATCCATGGTAAGAAGCACAAGAAAAACTTCTTAGGATGGTATGAAGAGCAAAAAATTGAACATGAGCCCTCAGACAGTTTCATGCAGGTGCCATTAACTCTAAGCCACCTGCTCTTACACTAGCAGCAGCTTTAAAAAGAAAAAGGAAAGGATACTGGCAAAAAACCACCAATTTACTATCTCCCACTGCGCCCAGCTTTCAAGAGACAATTAAAATATTAAACCACAGGACAAAAGAGAGCAATTAAGAGAACTGTAAATGAAGAAATGCTGAAATGTAGAGAATAGCCTCCACAGTGCAGATAGCATTGCCCTTTCCTTTCCTGTGGGAATCATTTTTCATATTTCAAAATAATACACAAGGGATTTTAGTACTGCATTCATTCCAACTTTTCAGAGGCATTTTTTGACATAGTTGTGCTTTTACTAATACTTCTGTCTGTGTCAAGCCAGGAATTACATTCCACAGATATTGGTATTCTAAAAGCATATTTAAGTGGGCACCAAGAAGGTGTACATTGAAAAGGATTCCAGCTCACCTGGCAGGAGTCAGTATTAGCAGTAATTCCATTTCAGCAGAGCCAGAATAAGAAATTTTAAAGCTATTTTTAAAAAAATCCCAAACATTGTGATCGCCCCCTTCAGTTTTTCACCCACTGCAAGCCAAACAGTTCTCTTCAACTACAGCATGACCTTTTAAAAGGCAAGTGATTCTAATTTAACGAGTTCAACTGATGAATAATTTATTGCAGCATTAATTAGGCAGCCAACTTGCAAGGCCCGTGCAAAAGCAACAAAGAAGAACACGAGGATGGAACCCACATACACCTGTCTGTCTTTCCAAATCCAAAGTTTGGATGAACCACAGAACAGCCCCACTTCAGTCGAATTCTCTCTTTTCAGCATTGTGAACTGCCAGCTCTCACGTGGCAAACACGGACACACAGCAAGGACGGAGTCAAACCCAACCTCCCTGGACGTGGCTGGGGTGAAATGGTCACAGAACATTCTCCTGGAACAGGCTGGTGTGTCTGGGGAGACACAATAAAGACACTCTCGCACCTGCCAGGTTCAGCAGAAAGGAGCAAAATGGACCTTTATTGTTTACATTATCTCATTCTTATACACGTCTCAACCCCACAAGGGATTGGAGGACATGTCACTTCCTTCTCAATCCCACTGGAGAAGAAAGATGCTCATCAAAGTTGTCATATCACAAAAGGAATGAAAAACAGAAAATACCGTTGAGTAAACATTGGCTATTATTTACATGAAACTGTGTGAGAAAGAATCTGACTCCAAGGTTAAAAACAGAAGGCTTTAGCAAAAACCAGGGCAACAGGCTGGGAACACGTGCCCGGCCACACCAACAATTTATGTGTTAGCTGATTATACAATCGACACATCCCACCCGAAACTCCTCCTTTAATAGATCTTTTAAAAATAGTTCTTCCTCAAGGACACGAGAGGTGGCTCTGAAAAGCACTGAACAACCAGGATCATTTAGGAGATGAAGTCACAGCTCCAGCTGTTGGTATGGGCAAAATCAGTTCAGAACCAAAGAGCCACTGTTTGTTTTAGTTTTTGTTTTAGTGCAAGGTCTGCTGGGGAGCAGGTGGTACCAACCCCAAATCCCAGCAAATCCAATTCCACTACTCCTGGAGAACAAAAAACTACAAATAACCCAAGAAAATAGTGGATTTTTAAGACTATTTTTAAACTGAGTGTTACTCGGGATTACTATTCTACCACATTGTGAAGAAATAGAAAAGAGGAAAATGATATGGCATGCTAACTATTTATAACCCGAAGGGTGGCACATTTTCTTTTTATGGATTTTAAGCCCAGCTTCATTTAGACCAAATCTCCCTCCCAGCTGGAAGGTAGCACTGGTGTTCTCCCCCAGCATGGATCTACACGCACTTGCATCAATATCCACGTCTGAGGAAGGACAGGGAATATTCCCTGCTGAGAATGATCTACAGGGAGAATTCTGCAAATATCAGTGAAGTACGTTCCTGGGTAACTCACAGAACTGGAATCCGGAAATGAGAGGTGTTAGGAAAATGCCACTGAAAGCAAGAATTACTGACTTTCTCCTCCGTAGCCCCCAGTTAAAAAATAGCTAATTAAAATTTATAAAATTATCATACATCTGATAACTGTTTTTCAAGATTAATGACATCTAAATACATGCAACTTCCAATAACTAGCAAAGTTTGTCTTCTTAGATAATGAGGACATTTATATTTATAGCCAGAAATTGGCACATGTAAAATGTTATGTGAGCTGAGAAATCATTTATTCTAGAAGAAATACCAAACCTGGTATTATTTGCTATCTCTTATAAAAAAATGAAATTAAATATATACTTTATCAGCACTAAGAATAGGTTAAATATAAAGACAACAGTGAGATCTACAAATCCCTTTGGAGAGGGACTATCAGGGACTGAACAAGTCAAGTCTATAGATTAAATTCAAGGCCAACTTCTTTCACCAATATTAAATTCACATATAAACCTCTCCCCTCTACTCAAGACTAACGCTTGAAGCTGAAAGCCAATCTCTTAGTTCATATATTTTACAGATATATGACATAAAACTGCCCCAAACATGGAATATCAGCATGCCTGACAAAACACTGCCCCTAACTCAGTGACTTCACAGCCATTCCTATATTGAAATAAAGATATTAGAAATTACCCTCCTTATGGTTAAGGTTTTCTAATACACTAAATAAGAAAAGAGAAACAGCAATTTTTTACAAAGGAAAGGTTTTACACAAGTGACTTGCATTCATTTTTGTGTCTAAGTTATGAAAACACTCAGTAGTCAAAAAAATGCCATAGAAATGGAATAAGGCTAGATTTAAAAAAGCTTTATTTTTCAGCTAGTGTTCCAACCCAAGAGCTCACAGGGGATGAGCTTTCACCCCCAAAGAAGGTTTTTCATAAAACAAAGCAAAAAAAAAAAGGAAGGGAAAAATGGCTACATTCAAAAAGCTATATTTTATTGTTATGGCAACTGATGTGCTAAAAATAAAGAAATAAAGTTGTTATGGCAACTAGCATTTTAAAGGCAGTCAAAAGTAGAATAATCAAACATTCTGCTGGCTTAAAATGTAACATCTATGAGTCAATTTACAGAAGGAACTTCAGAGACAAGCAGAGGTTGGGTTTTTTGGGGGGGGATTCTGTTTTAGAGATCACAATTAGTACAATTCCAGAGAACTTTAAAGAGTACAAGGGAGCATCTCAAGGTGAGTAGAAAATTATGCACTACAAGTGCTCACAGTCAGCAGGGAGAAACAAACACCTTGTAGCACTGATCTGATGTCCTGGAGACCTTCTCCAGATCCATAAAATTTATCAGGCTGCCCAGGGGAGCTCTGGCTGCCCCTGGATCCCTGGAAGTGTCCAAGGCCAGGTTGGATGGGGCTTGGAGAAACCTGGGCTGGTGGAAGCTGTCACCAAATTAAGCACTGAAAAGTTAGGAAATACCAAAATGTATTTGTCTGAAGCAGCAGAGTNTCATTACTTAATGATTTTAAATTAAAAAGCACTGGAAAGTTAGGAAGTAGCAAAATTTATTTGTCTGAAGCAGCAGAGTTCTGTCCCTTTGTATGTATGGAATTATAAAGATGCCTGTGACTACAGGATGATAATATATTTAAATTTCTGATACGTCCTTGATGATCATTACAGGGCTCCTGATTATACAAGCACTTCCACGGCAATCTCAGAGAACTCTTCTCCTATCCCTTATTTCTCAGATTGTCAAAACTGCTACTTCTATTAAAAAATTAACAGAACTGCGTGCACCGTGAAATATTCCAAAAGCCACACTGAGACAAGCTTTAATTAATAATAAGCAAAGCATTCAACAGATACTTGAGGAAATTATGACTAGAAACAGTAACTTGTACTGGAAATATTTGCACTTCAACCATGTGTGTACCATGTGCTAGGATCCCCCTGGAAGCTGGTGCTCTAACTCAGCATCTGCCTCGTGTTTTGGCTTCACTGCACTGAAAATTCAGGTTGCTACCTGCAGTACTCCTCTTTTTTGACCCACAGGAAAATTCTCTCACTGAATCCACAAGAGCTTTGAGTGAGCAGAGCTAGCGTGGCCAAAAACACAGCTCAAAGTCAGGCTCTTCACATGCACTAAACAGAAAAAAATCAGATTAATTCCTTATTGCAGAACAAAAGTCAGATGTACACGTGTGGCTGTAGGACACGAGAAAGAACCACACTTGCGCACTGAGATGTCAGAAGGCAAATGAACCCAAGTGTTTATTTTTTCTCAATATTTATACATTTCTCGATCCGACAGTGGATTGGAAGTTGAGGTTAACACCTCTCCAACCATACTAGTTAAAAAAACTGTTCATCATGATTTCTCTCACTGTAAAAGAATGATAACAAAACAGAACAGTTAAGTAAACATTGGCTATTATTTACACGAAAACTGTGAGAACTTTGACTCCGAAAAATGTAAATTCAGAAGGCTGAGAAAACCAGGGCGACATACACAGGAAATTGAAATAATACACAGGGCTGTGCAGCAAGGCTACCACTGAAAATTCAAGTGTATTTCTGTAGTTCTGCTTCCCCAGCCCCAGTATTCATCCTTGAGGCTGGACACACAGTTACCTCATTCCCTGTTAAGTACCATGTGAAGCCAGCATCTCTAAAGTGCAAATCATGGAGGTAAATAAAGATATTTAAGGGATCCTAAGGGATCTGTGACCAATCAACAGCTTCTACACGGGAAACTCCACGTCCAGCACTCACTCTACAGCCATTCTCATGAGTCAGGGTAAATCCTAGACATGGGAATATCAAGATTTTAATGAAAGTTTCAGAGGGATTCTGTCTCTGCCTGGGCTAAAGGAGCCTAGCTGGATGATTTCAAGGCTTGCTGCTGACTCAACCAGGCACTGCAGACAGTGCTGAAAAGATGACCAGCTACTGCTGCTCTGAGCTTTCTATGAAATTAGTTTCCTCGTTGTGTCATAGCCTGAACTTAATCAAGCACATGGCTGCCTGAAATAGATGGTTTTGAGCTCAAAGAAAATGAGCAGACGTCCAAATATTACTCCCTGACTACCAGCTGTGTAAATCCACTGCTGGCATTCAGCATCAGTATCCTGGGGCAGCCATTCTGCATGGAACACACAGACATGCAGCTATAAAAGCATCACCAAAGAATATTCATTCCAGCATTTGGATATTTTAGCCCTAATGTGTGTTAATATATTTTCAAATTAAGAAGAATTGGAGAGTCTTCACAGAAAGGCAAAGGAAATCCTAGACAGGTGACAGCAAAGACCAAAAGAGCTTTCTGGAATTACATTTACAAACTCAAGAAAGAAAGGGGTCATGGTTCCAAAAGGTACCCCCAATTCCTCTGCCATACAGGTACCAAAAGGATAATTAGACTGCAATGTCACATTAACCCACCCAAGGCTGCCTCACCTGCCCACCCTGCCCAGCCCCAGCACTTGCTCCCATCTCACCCTCACACCACACCTGAACAGGGAATCCCTCTGAGAGAAATGGGGGGAGGGAAATTTTCTAAATAAAACTCCACAATTACTGCTACTAGCCCTGCAAATGCTAGGTAAGGGTATAAAAAAGAGATGGAACATGCAGTAGAAGAAACCTCTTTTGGCAAGCACGCTGTCTGAAACTGCAATCCCCATTAACGACGATTTAGTTTTAATCCAGGCTCTATCTTGTACCACTGAGTCCAAAAAAAGGCTGTATTTTGAAACTGGATTGCTTTGAAGACAAACCAGCCATATGAAGACAGCTTTGTCATAGGCAGGATATGACTAAAATCTGTGAAGCTCCATATCATCAGCATTCAGTTGTCAGTTTAAAAAACAACTGATGAAAACTCTCAACAAGAAAAAAAATATCCTAGCTGCCAAAATATTTGTGTGTGTCCACAAAAACCTACATAAAAGATTGTTAGGAGGAGTAGATGGAATAGCAGACTGCAATCAATCTCCTTCTGCTGAGTTTACCTCAGCAGCTGCAGATCTGCTTGCTGATAGGGGACAGGACTCTTAATATGTGTGACCATACTCATCACTGCAAAGGGAAAAAAACTCCTTCATGGATACAGACTGTAAAGAATATCTATGGGTTTCTCATCTCTTTTGAAGTGATTACTGTAAAATCTGCCTTCATGCTAGCTCAGGCCCTTAGAAGAACATCCTGTAAGAACACATAAATAACCCTGTCATTTGGGGGTTTATCATAAAAAAATCGTACATAAAGTAAGGTAGCAAAAGGTTCAGAATTCACTCCCACATCAAATTCCAGTTTGGATTTAAGTGATGTATTCATCACTTCTGAATGCTTTCATATTCTACAGATGCAGCTCAAGCCTTGCTGGGTTTGCTCCTGTTTCAATTGTTCTGAGCTGCTGTCCACAGCTATGGTAAAACATGCTTTAATAAGGTGCTGGCCACCAGTATTGGTATTAACAAAGGCATTTTAAGAGACTTTAAACACCAAATGTTTGGATTCTTAAGTGTTTATCTCTAAGCACTTAGAGCGCTGTTTAATTTTTATAGCATCAAATGAACACACTGCAACCAGCAACTAACAGCCACAAAAAGGTGGTTTGCTCTCTTCAATAAAGGTATTTAAGATTTCTAAAGCTCCAGCTCTGGAGTGCTGCAGCCTCCTGAATGCCAGTTATGCAAGCTTTATTTGAAAGCAGAGGCCGGTTGGGAAGAAGTGAATTTGAGAGGGAAGAGGACTACCAAGAGCTACTTGATTGTTTCAAACACAACAATCCCTCAGCAATCACAGCTCTGGCACTGGACACAGCCACAAGCATTTCCTTCAGGTAAGCAATGCCCTGTGCTGACTGTTGTCCTGTTTTTTGCTAAGCCTTCTGTTTTAGCCTTGGAGTCAGAGATTTTCATACACTCTCACGTAAATAATGGCCAATGTTTACTTAACTGTCTTTTCTGTTTTTCATTCCTTTGGTGATAAGAGAAAGTTTGATGAGCATCCTTTTTCTCCAGTGGGATTGAGGAGGAAGTGCCATGTCCTCCAATCCCTTGTGGAATTAAGAACCCTATAAAATATGAGAAATGTAAATAAAATCTCTCCTTTTCCTCTTTCTGCTGAACCTAGCAGGTGTGAGAGTTTCCTTTATTGTGTCCTTACCGGCACAGCTGACAGGGAAGATCACACACACAGAATTCCATAAAGACAACACACCCTGCCCAGAACTTCTAAAACCATCCAGTTTCACTCAGGGGTGTAGAGTACCATCATTTAAAATGTCTCTTTACTACAGCTGCTCGTTCAGCCTCAGCATCATCACTGCTGCAGGAAAACTGAACACCTACTACCAAACCAACGTTCAAACTCCACTGGGATACCTATTCATGCTTCATCTAGGAAGGAGCATCAGGGATTTTTCCAAGGAGCTCTGAGGTGCCAAGAGCTAGCAGCTCTTACCACGCTCTACGGGAACAGCGAGGCGGCGACACATCCCAACTCCATCCTACTTAAAAACCACTTGGTATCTGCATCAATATTCATATATCCGGAGCTGATGACACTATCTGTTGCAGCATCAGTTCTTCCAGTAACCACCATTTAAACTTATTCAGGTCATAATCCTGATACACCCTTGGTTTTATCACTGTTTGAATTGATGGGCAACTCTGCTGCCCTGGTTTGCAGATAATGGATCGTAAACTCACCCAGACAAAACAGAACTCACACCCCAAGAGGGCACATGCAAATCTCATTTATACTCCAGCCTCCAGAATAAATGGGTCAATTAATGTGACTTTTAGGGCAGAGAGGTCGTACATCACCTCAAGAGGCAGGAATTGTATTGTGAGTGTCATTTTAGTGTTCTCATATGTGCTTATGTATGGAAAAGAAACTGCAGAAAAATTCTTAATGCAGCAGAATATTTTATAGTTTTATGCAGGCCCTGAAAATAAAATACTACTGGCGATATTTTCCACCTCAAGTATCATACATAAACATCAACATTTAGATAACATAGAAATGAAAATTACTAATTGGTGCTCCTCCTTTATTTCCTGAAGGGACCTGTCATTAAACTGATGAATTCCTTTGAAGATCAAGAGTGAGCATAAGATTTTCCCTTTCGTGCACACAAAACTGAAAGGCTTTCTCTGGATGAGTGCTAAATGAATCAAAACTTGGCAAATTAAATTCACCTTAGGGACATTTTATTCCTGAGTTTGTAAGAGTAATATTAACATTTGCTATGGGACTAGGTACCCTGGTACATTTATCACAAGCTAAACCTTTTATCTGAAGTCTGAATTTAAATGAAGCTATTGAAAGAATTAAAATTGTATCAACTTCTACTCTTCAGAGACAATAATTTTTCCCTGATCTCTAGGAAGTATTTTCAGTTCATACATACTTTATTGTCCCACAGTATTGCAGCAGCACTAAAATAATTCAAAGTAGGTGACTGTAACTGTCAGCACCAACAGAGCAGCTTACACCAAAAATGAGGCTTCCCATCACTCCAACCAGCAGGAGCTGATTCCTCTCTACAAACCACAGCACATTATAAAAATATCAAGAATCTACTTACCATGCAATGAATGATCTCAGTGTAAGAGAAGAGTTAAGTAACAGCCATCCTATCCTTACCCTTAAAGAAAATGTGGGGAAAGTAAAACCTAAGAAACTGGCTATACATATTGAATTTCAAACAGGAAACTCAGAAAAGTGGCCAGTTCCTCCAGAATTATTTTGCCTACTACCCAAGCACCTCATGCAAAAAGCAAAATAACAGGTATTAGCTCTTTCTCTTTTTAGTCAACTGAAAAAGAAAATCCCATTTTTATTAAAATGATCACTAATCCTTATGTAATAAGATCTTTTATAATTCCTTAGCACATTGCTATGCCATCCTTGAGATCTGTTTCCTTTAGAAGTCAAGGGAGACAATTCCTAATTAGTAAGGAGACAAAATAAAGATGCAAAAATAAAAAATCTCTTCCTTGCTAGGGAGGCCTAAACTCTCCCATTTTCAATCAGGACAAACAGATGCAGCATTCTGAACACAAATATTTCCCACAAAAATGCTCTAATGTTTCAGTCCATTAACCAGCCTGCTGTGGCAGCTGGTGAACAGTCATCTTTTTAATTAGACACCCTTACTGATTAATTAGTCTCAGAACACTGAGCAGTGGAACCCTGCACGATGCCACTGGGACAAAAAATACTCCTCTTCCCCTTCTTAGTGCTAACTTAACATCCTCTGGTATTGCTGCAAATAACGAGCTTGATTCATTTTCTGCTCACACTAAAACAGCTTTCCTGTGTAAGGAGTTCTCCCAATTCCCAGCTGAACTGTTCCACAAAATTGTATTTGCTTCACACAAATAAAATAAATGAAAAAACTAAATGAATAAAACACAAACATGGCATCAAGGCACCAGCTTCAAAGACAACTGCATTTAATCTTAGGATAGGAACAGTGACTCACTTGTGATCTCCTCAGTTTTCCTTCTGCTAACTATGCAAGCAAACTGGCAATAAAAATTAAAAAGCCAAGTAAATATGAAGTATGAAACAAAGAAGCAAATACCTTTTCTTGTTTGAATAGTGTGGGTAAATTCAAAGCTTAAAAAATAAATACATTTTTGCATTAGGTTTACAGGGAAGTTGACCTTCAGTCCTCGGAGCCCAGTTCAGAGACAGATGCACCAAGGAACAGATTAATAATTAGAGTTAATTCAGTACATGGAAGATTGTGCTTCAAGCACATGTTGAAACTTGAACAGGATTTGCTATTTTCATCTATCCTAACTTTTACTTTTGGACAAGACACAATTCCAGAAACCTGCAACCTTAACTTTTGGGGTTTTTTTTCTTTTTGCTTTAAAACAAGAGGATTTATCTTGTAAGAATCAGAAATAATAATGAAATAGAATGTAATAGAAAGAATGAAATAAAACTGAACACATAAACTACATATATTAGTAAAAAATTGATTCATTTCATCCAGCCCCAAATCCAATCCACTTGCTCCATCTTCTGCAGCAATGGAAAACACTTCCCTGTAATTGCTCACTATTGCATGAGAATTACACTGCTGGAGGAGTGATACCCCTGACTAGTGCCATTTTCAAATTATTAAATTGCTGAGCCCCGTTATTTTCATAATATGGCAGTATTTAATCCCCACATCAATGCCTCTCAGAGGCTGGAAGAATTCTTAGGATTTTCACTCTTATGTGGAGTGACTTGAAATGTTATTGGTCCAGACACAAAACACCAAAAAATACAGTCAGCAGAAAAAGCTATTTTCTGGCCAAGTCTTCTGAAGCCTGACCCTTTAATTAGTTATCATCTCTAACTGTTCTGGGCACATGCTCATACTGCCAAAGGAAATCATGACAATAAACAAACAATCTTATTTTTGGTTCTCTTGCAAGTCATTTGGAAGGACAGCCACTCAAACTCTGTTTAAGACCTTCAGCTCAATGTCACCACCCAGTTCAAAACCAGGCATTCCCATTCCTACACAAACTTTCAGTGTTTTGAGTAATAAAAAACTGCCAACATCTACTTCATCTGAGACTGAAAAAGAAGAAAGAGAAGCCTATTGCTTCTCTTTCTGATCTTACTTTAAAAAATAATAATAATAAATCTGAAACAAGTTTTGCTTCCTCAAACCACAGCAGCAGCTGCATTTAAAATAAGTCTATATATGCTGTTAGATGAACATACAGTTCATGCCTTAGGGGAATTCATATTGTAAACTGGAAGCCTTTTATGCATAAATCATATATTTTAGAATCAGAAATGCTACCTTGAAACAGCCCACCCCAAAGTTTTCAAACTACAGAACATGAGTGACAGCCTTCTGCTCCTGCTCCCATTTCACTGACACCACTACACGCAGCCCTGAGAGGAAAGAAGTCTCACCCTACAAATTCAGCAGTGAGAACACACACCAGAATGAAACCACCTAAAACAGAGAAGCAAACTTCTAATAACAAGCAGTGCAAGATGCAATAAATAAAACATCTGTCCCCACGCAGATGCAACAAGGGTTTTACACTGAGCTGCTGTGTCACTAAAGGACATGGAATAACAGCACTCGCATGCTGAGCTGAGAAGGGCAAAAAGAGGGACAAACTTTATTTGTCTCAATATTTATACATTTCTCAATTTGACAAGGGATTGGAAGGATGGTGTTATGTTGTCCTGTTTTCTTGCTAAGCCTTCTGTTGTAACCTTGGAGTCAGAAATTTTCACACACTTTCATGTAAATAATAGCCAATGTTTACTTAACTGTTCTTTTGCTTACATTTTTGTACTATCAGAGAAAGTTTGATGAGCATCCTTTTTCTCCAGTGGGATTGAGGAGGAAGTGACATGTCCTCCAATCCCTTGTGGAACTGAGAAACCTATGAAATACGAGAAATGTAAATAAACTTTTTTCTTTTCCTCTTTCTGCTCAACCTAGCAGGTGCCAGAGTCTCTTTTCTTGTGTACTCTCGTGACAGTATTACTTCCTCTCCAACCTCACTGGACAAAAAGAATGTTCATCAAAATGTTCTCTCATCATACAGGAATGATAACAAAAAGAACAGTTAAGTAAACACTGGCTATTATTTACATGAAAACCGTGAGAACTGTGACTCCAAACATGCAAACATCAGAAGGCTAAAAAGAGAACAGGGCAACACTGCTGCATTTGCTGTGTTTCTGCCATTTCCACGCTGCCCCCTGCTCTGCCAAGGCCTCAGTGGGGCAAGGGGAGCACGATTCTCACAGGAGACATCACCAGGCACTCCAGCCCTAAGCAGGGCACACTGTGGCTGGGCACTCACCAGTTTATCAGAGCTCTGAGGACACCTCATCATGGAGAAATTCACTTGGGTCTCTGGAGGGGAGCCCTTGAACACGGAATATTGCCATGTGGGCAGGAGAAAACACTCTGTCCATGAAGTGACCTCAGCTCGGGCATGTTTTTCTACTTGTATTCTTTTAACAAACAGGTCAGACATGCTTTTTCAAAAGCTCTTAAAGTATCAGTATGACTCCTTCATGTGTCGCTGTAGGACACAAGGAAAGAGATGGACTCCTGCCAGGTTGAGCAGAAAGAGGAAAAGGAGAAAGTTTATTTATTGTTCTCATAGGATTCTCAATTCCACAAGGGATTGGAGGACATGTCACTTCCTCTTCAATCCCACTGGAGAAAAAGGATGCTCATCAAAAATCTTCTCATAGTACAGGAATGTAAACAAAAGAGGACAGTTAAGTAAACACTGGCTATTATTTACATAAACTCTGTAAGAATATCTGACTCCAAAAATGTAAATTATCAGCAGGTTAGCAAACTGAGGACAATATTCATGATCATAAGCAGATTTTTCTCACTCTGATCTTATTTTCCTTAAAATAATTACATCAATAAAAACATACATTTACTCCTTCTGATGTATATTTCACTTCCCTCTTCCTGTCAGGAGCCACGTGCAGCACTGTGAAGGGGCCATGGCACACATGACAGCAGGGGAAGCAAGGCAGATTCTTGATTGTCACACAAAACAGATTTACATATATGTCAGAAATGAAGCAGCTGCCAAATCACAACTCCTACTCTCTAAAATTGTATGCAAGGCCTACTATTGTGCTCCAGTCAAAATTCCTGAGCAACTCACAGTAATCATCAAACTGGAACTCAGTTTGTCCTAGGTTATAGTGTAAGATGGGCCCCCCCCAAAAAAATTCTATCACCATTTTAATGAGCTGCTGAGACCAGGTGGGGCGGTGCTCCCGGCCTCCTCCCTCTGGACTCTCTCCTGTTCATGGCCCAGCAATGCCTTCCTGCATGGCTCACAGAGAGCTGGCTCCTGGATTATCTCCTGTTCATGGCCCAGCAAGGCCTTGCCCATGGCTCACAGAGAACTGGCTCCTGGATTATCTCCTGTTCATGGCCCAGCAAGGCCTTGCCCATGGCTCACAGAGAACTGGCTCCTGGATTATCTCCTGTTCATGGCCCAGCAAGGCCTTGCCCATGGCTCACAGAGAACTGGCTCCTGGATTATCTCCTGTTCATGGCCCAGCAAGGCCTTGCCCATGGCTCACAGAGAACTGGCTCCTGGATTATCTCCTGTTCATGNAAGCCCCTTAATTTCAAAATTATAATAATTCGGAGGGAGGGGAGTTGCATTTTTTTTTTTCCATTCCAAGGGAGGCTGCTGCCTTCCTTAAGCAGACACCTGTCTTTCAAACCAAGACAAGACCTAAGAGAGTGCAAGGTAGGGCTTGTCAGTACTTGAGAGAGCAGAAGTATTTCTCCCTTCCCTCTTGGAACTCCAAGCTCACCCAGAGATGGGAAATGAACGCTCTGATCCAGGGGAAAGGGAACACAGTTCACCAGATCATTCCTGACAGACTGCTCCAGTGCAGAGGAGCAGAGGACATGGAGGCCTTCTGCAGAAAATAATAAGTGCAGCATTGATTTTTCTAAATGAGACGTTTTGTTTTGCTTTCAGTGCTGAATTGAGGCTCTAAAACAAGCCCCAAATTACCCTCTCCTACAGAACACACTGAACCAAGCACTCCTGTAGCTGAGGAACACTGCAGCAGGTTCCAGAGCTCTGCATGCAGAGGGATATATACAGAATAAATGCACAGCCAGATTTCTGAGGTGACAGGATTTAGAGCTGGCCAATCTCATACAGCACTGCTGCACAAGACTGGAAGTGAACAACAAAAGTGTCTATAGCATGGTCTGTACACTGAATTTAAATGCTGAGAGTCTGCTGTCATTCAGAGTATCACAAAGCACACATTTTTGGCCTGCCAACAACACAGCTCTCACTGGTGAGCAGTTTCACCAGAAGTTAAGCAGTGACACTGCAGTAAATTCAGAGTTTTTACCAGATTTCTGTCCCCGTAAGAGGCAACCATAAATCAGGTTTTCAGTCCTAAGAACTCCAGGTATCCTCTTTCAATGACCAAAACACAAGGAGACAACAAATTTGTGCAAACATGTGCATAAACTGAAAGAATCAAGATGAAAATTATGGGTTTGATGGGAAGAATAAATAATTATGGAAAAAATAAAAGGTCATGTTGTTGGTTTATTAGGATGGTGGCATACAAATAATGCAGAGAAAAGAAATCAGTTCTGCTTTCTCATACAGGAGAAGCAAGTGAACAGTCATTAATACCCAAACAGCTCTGAAGCTTAACATTATTAAGTTATTATTATCAGGTTATTAATGATACACATAAGGTAACACTACAACCAAGATTTTAGTAGCATATACTAAAATACATATTCTACTACTCCTGCTGCTTAATTCACATTACTGACACAGCAAAATGAAACTGAAAAGTTCTGTTCACACACATAAATATCAGATAAAAATTAATTTAAAAAAAATCAGCTGATGTTTTTTTCTGGAGTATCCCACATTAACTCTTCCCAAAGTGGGCGCTGGCTTTGGTATGGCACTGGCTCTCTCCTGTTTATTTCTTTCTTGAGTTTTTTACTGCCAAATGATGTGATTGCCAACAATTTAGACAGTTAGACTACAGAAGAAGTTTTGTCATTTCAGAAGGAAAATGGTTTACTTTAGAAAAAAAAGCTCTGTTTGCGTAAATGCTTCAGTTCAGTGGAGGATTTAAATTTTTCATCACTAACACTGTAATATTTCATATTACAGATGAACACAGTAATATTTCATATTACTGTATGAAATATCATTTCCAAAACACACATCACTGCAATTTTTCTGTAGTGAAAAGGCCAAGTGTAACAAGGTATTTTTAAGGCACAAGGCCCCAGCATCAAAATAAACCTCGCATTTTTCCACTCCCTCCTCTGCCATGAAACAAACATCTTTCCCACTTTTGGAAAGCAGGAGCAAATAATGGAGGTGGCTTTGATGCAACATACAGCTGACAGATGTCCTGTGAATGGTTTCTAAGGAAAATATAACCCAGCTACAACATCAAAATGATAAATTTACACTATCAAAACATTCTTCCTTCTTGGTAAAGAAAAAAGAAGCCACCAGGACAGCTCTCACTCTGGGGATGCTTCTAAACTTCACAGAAATAATTAACTCTGTCAAATTAAGAGGACAAGTAGCAAAACAATATGAGAACATTACAAAAGGAACTTCGAGTAACAACCCCCGAATTTCTGAGTGGCCAGGTAATTCATAACCCAGATAACCAATCCAGCACTTGCTGTGAGCAGCACATAAAATGATCTCCACTCATTTTTGCCATTAGAAGTGTATTTGAGACTGCTGCTCTTCCAGAGCTGTGACGGCCCTGCAGCAGCAGAGCTCCAGAACCACAGAGGCTGAGATCACCTCTGACACTGCACAGAGCTCGTGCTACACAACACAGAGGCCCTCCCTCCTGCCATCACAGAAATAAGAAGCTCAAACAGCTCTGCAGACTTCCTCGAATGCTCACTGACTGCACTGATGACATTAGGACACAGCATGGGAATTGATTCCCAAAAGGATTCTCCTCTCAGCTCACCCATACAGCAAGAGACTGGTTTCTTGCAAGGTCAAAATGTTTTTAACATTCTTTTTTAAAATGAACAATAGAAAGAAATGCTCAGTTTTGTGACATTTTGGCTGGGTTTGTTTGGGATTAAGGCATACATAAAACAAACTTTTGAAAAAACAGAGCGATGGATACGAGTTTATAAGAAAACTCACAAGCAAACACCTGAAGGAGCTGATGTTCTTATTATCATCACAGAAACAGAACAGAAAGCTAAATGTCAGGCATTACTACGGATATAGGTCAGCAATTTCTGCTGCTAATGCCATGCAGCAGGTACCCATGGCAGGAGGTGAAGTCACATAATCACCACTTCAGGTGCTTGAAACAAATCAAACTGTTCCACTCTTCTGCCCAGCAGAATCCATCTTAACCAAAGGGAAGAAAAGTGAACAAAAGAAGGAAAGAACAAGTAAGAAATCCCTTACCATTGTGATGAGTAATCTGTATTTATCCAGCATTGCCTGGTTGTCATGGCACCCTGCCAGCAGCTGCCAGATCTCTGCCCTCAGCGCTTCTGGAACTCCACTCTTCACCAGAGTGGACAACCCATTCGGTCTCACAACGAGGTTACTGTGCCTGGAACAAAGATGATCATTTGCCTGTTATACTTCAATTACAGGAGTCAAAATGAAGATTAAAAACATTAAAAATCTTTAAAGTTATTCACTAAAGCACAGTCAGCAACTGGCAACACAAGCTTTTCTTCCACTGGTCACGGTAGGTAGTGTTTGTCAGATGGAAAGCAAAAATTCTGCAAGGATTTACAGGAAGAACCAGTGGTAAAATGTAGAGATATTCAAATTCCCTAGGGGTGGAGACATTAATGAAAATTAGCAAACAGTTGCAGAAATTGAACTGAGTTTGCAAATGAAGACCAATTTGAATTGAAAGAGAAAAATATACCATCTGTGCAAACAGTTCAATTTAAATATTTGTTCAACTTATATGTTTTAGCTTGGGTTAAGAAAAATAAATTAAAAATAACATAAGCTGTACAGAAAAATACATTTTGGAAAACAAATAAAAGACAATTTTAAGAGTACTATTATTAAGACTGAAGTTCTAGCTCAACGCTTCACGCCAAGAGTATGCTCCGAGTCCCAAAAACAGGAACACTTGCACACACAAGGGTGATTGTTTGTACCATCCCACTATTTCATAGAACACTGCCTGCTGTTGTGAGCTGGTCCTTTACTCTCTGGTTGTGCACACACAGGTGTGATTGTTTGTACAATCCCACTATTTGATATAAATCTGCCTGCTGGTGTGAGCTGGTGCTTTACTCTCTGGTTGTGCACACACAAGGGTGATTGTTTGTACCATCCCACTATTTGATATAAATCTGCCTGATGGTGTGAGCTGGTGCTTTATTCTCTGGTTGTAAACACACACCCCCCCCAAGAAATGCAGGAACACAAACATCACTGCACGTGCACAATATTCCAGAGCTTTCAGCCACAGATGTTCAGAAGCTCTTTCTGAGGGAGCAGCATTTGCTGATCTAGGTTAAAGCTCTCTTAGACTGATGAAAATTCTCAGAGCAATGCAGCAGAAGACTGATCTCAGCCCGAACTGGTATTTTGCTCTTTCTGCTGTAGGAAGCTCTGTGCTCTGACCACTGTTGTGTTTTGCAGCTCTCCTGCTAGCAGAGTGTTGCCCTGGTTTTTGCTAAAGCCTTCTGTATAACCTTGGAGTCGGAATTCTTTCTCACACAGTTTCATGTAAATAATGGCCACTGTTTATTTAACCGTCTTTTCTGTTTTTCATTCCTTTTGTGATAAGAGAATTTTGATGAGCATCCTTTTTCTCCAGTGGGATTGAGAAGGAAGTGACACGTCCTCCAATCCCTTGTGGAGTTCAGAATTCTATAAGAATGTGACATATGTAAATAAAGTTGCTCTTTCCCCTTCTTTCTGCTGAACCTGGCAGGTGTGAGAGTGTCTTTGTTGTGTTTTCCCAGACACAGCAGAGTAGTGAGAGTGGCTGTTTAGCCAAACGGCAGCAAGCCCTGATTAATGAAATAAGCTGCAATTTGACCCTGATTGGCAGTAAATGTTTGGAGTACTCATTCTGTCAAATAGGTCATTAGGACGTGAACGGTTTACTGCTGCTGTTGAAATTTAAAAGGTATTCTAAACAAATTCTTTTTCCTATGCTTTGGGGATGATACTGCCATTTTTCCAAATGGCCGGTGATTTGTGTGTGTGTGGTAAGAGTGTGATTATAAATTACCCTTATTCTTTTAAAAACAGTAACTATTTTTATTTTTAAAGGTGCAATACAGTACAATTAATTTCATCTTTATCCCTCAGATACCCAAAAAAACCTAGTTCCTTTTCTCTTTTTCAGTCCATTTTGCAGCCAGTCACATTACCCTAACGGTCTTGTGACGGGAAAGAGCTGGAAAGAAAACCAATATTCACAGAAACATTAAAAACACTAAGGACTTGACTTGAGGGACTTGCACGGGTTCAAAGGAGGCCACAGAGATGCTCCAAGGGCTGCAGCCTCTCTGCTGTGGATACAGGTTGGGATAGCTGGGAGTGTTCAGCCTGGAGAAGGCTCCAGGGAGAGCTTATTATGGCCTTCCAGTACCTTAAAGGGGCTTATAAAAACGAGGGAGAGAACCTTTATAGGGGCAGACAGTGACAGGACAAGGGGGAATGGTTTTAGACTGGCAGAGGGGCAGGGTTACATGGGTACTGGGGAGAAATTCTTCTCTCTGGGGGTGCTGAGGCCCTGGCACAGGNATTGGCAGTAAATGTTTGGAGTACTCATTCTGTGAAATAGGTCATTAGGACGTGAATGGTTTACTGCTGCTGTTGAAATTTAAAAGGTATTCTAAACAAATTCTTTTTCCTATGCTTTGGGGATGATACTGCCATTTTTCCAAATGGCCGGTGATTTGTGTGTGTGTGGTAAGAGTGTGATTATAAATTACCCTTATTCTTTTAAAAACAGTAACTATTTTTATTTTTAAAGGTGCAATACAGTACAATTAATTTCATCTTTATCCCTCAGATACCCCAAAAAAGCCTAGCTCCTTTTCTATTTCTCAGTCCATTTTGCAGCCAATCACATTACCCTAATGGTCTTGTGATGGGAAAGAGCTGGAAAGAAAACCAATATTCACAGAAACATTAAAAACACTAAGGACTTGACTTGAGGGACTTGCACGGGTTCAAAGGAGGCCACAGAGATGCTCCAAGGGCTGCAGCCTCTCTGCTGCAGACTGGGATAGCTGGGGGTGTTCAGCCTGGAGAA
>VYXC01003868.1:59158-94902 GCA_013397175.1 Platysteira castanea
TTTCATATTGAATATGAATATGTATTTCATATATATTCATATTCAATCGTCCATATTTTACACCAGTGATAAAACTATAGAGCAGCTTTTGCAATTGATGCAGTTCTTCTTCAGGAAATTCTACTAGCTCACCTGAAATATGACAATAGCTCAGAAGTCAAACTCCTTTTCCAGTTAACAAAAAGGGAAACAAGGGGGAAAACTACAGAGGTGTTTCAGAGACGTTGAGCAGAGAAGTAAATAGGTGAAGTACCTCCAAAATTAGTAGAAAAGCATGGATAAGGCGTGAATAAAGCATGAATAAAGCAGATTAAAAAATGAACAGCTGGGATTTGAGCACTGATGTGAAGGAGCAAAAAAGGTATTTAATGAGTTTTAATTTAAAGCTGTTACACGTGAAGTAGAAAGAGTAGGTGGAACTGAAAAGTAAGATAGGTGGAGCAGTCTGAAGGAGAAGGAGATCTTCAGGTGTTTAAGATAGGGGGGAATAGAACTGGAATACTTCAAATATGAGCAGTTTGATTTTTACATAAGAGAAGAACAAAAATGAAGGAGGAGCTGGAGTTGGCAGCACATTATCAGGGCATGAGACAGAGCATTACTGACATGGAACCTTTCCATCCACACAGGATAAAAGAGGATCGTGAGAAAGGCCACAAAAAAGAGCAAGATTTCATTTAAAGGTAACAGGAAATTATAGAGCACGAGCTATAGTTCTGCCAGGGAGGATGAGAGTGAAGCAAAGTTTAAGTCATGAAAGTCATTCCAGTATTAAATAAGGCAGATTTTCAGAGATGTCCAACTTTTAAGTGCATTACAAAATATTTTGATGAACACAAGAGGATTTCCAAATGCCTTTCAAATAACTGGTTTATGAAATGACAATCCTCAGTGTATTTTCTTATTTAGAGGGAAGAAGAATAATCAGGAGCAAAAAAATAGAGATTAATGAATCTAAGCAAAGACAACCTGCACTGAATTCTGCTCACAAGAACCTTCTGCTTATGTTAGTTACACAACTAACTTGAAAAATTAATTTAGCAGCTACTGAAGTACATGTAAAGACAGCAAAAACAAATAAAGGTAATAGAATTTTTCACTAAAAGCAAACCAGTAATAGAAAAAACCCCACGATTCTGATTCCTTTTTGTGAATCATCAGCTACACATTTTTCACTTAGAATCATTCAAGCAACACCTAATGCTGACAAATCACTCAATTTTGATGACCTTGCAAACAGGCTGCAAATTTAATTGCTGCTTTATGTAAAGCCAAATGTGGTTCCCAACCCCTGTATTTGATAACCCCTACGAGAGGGTGGCACAGCACACAGCTGGATGAGCCCTGCCCTGCCCTCACTGCAGACCACCATGGTTTTCACATGTTAAAGACTGGACAAAAATCTCCCAAAGGACCCACACTTGTACTTGAGAGCAGTCCTGTTGGTTATGTGCAATGGCCAGCCAAAATAACCTTTTTCTTTCTAATACAACAAACTCTGCATTTTTAAACCCTATCTTATATCCTTATATATATCTGATATGCCCCACCTTTAAAACACTACCTTTGTTCTAAATCATATACTTCCAACACAGGCCCTGCATCACTGTTATATGAAAAGAGAATTATTTTTAAGTGTCCCTTTTTACAAATAATAAAATAAATTTAAATAAATAAACCTTATTTAAAGAAATAAACCTGAACTGGCCATCCAAGAGGTGACCCTCCCCTCGTGTAGTGCACACAAAATCGAGCCGCCACGGCATCTCTAAATGTGATGTACAAATGCTTAAAGCTGAATTAAAGCGAGTGGAAAAGAATGATGGCTTCAGTTCAGTAGTTCTGCTCCCACACAGATGACACAGCCAAGTAAATGCTGCAGAGTGGAGGTAATCTTGTAAACACAAACATGTTCCACATGTCTGACAGCTGACATCCCAGAGAACGGCCAGGGAAACGGAACTGGAGATGCTGTCACAACTCCAAGGCAATGCATTAGTAATTTACTGATTTGTAGATTAGGATCTACTCCCATCTTTGATATAATCAATGAGAAAAAGCAAATATCAGTGTTAGAAACACTTAGAAGTTATGGATTGTCTGGCATTCAGTTTAAGTGCCAAGGCAACACGCAGGGCACTCAGATTAGAAAGCACTTAACACTCACAAAATACCAGAAAGCTAATGACCAAAACTAAAAAAGAGAAGAATCTCACTCTGAGGTTAGAGGGACTGTTGGTTGAGAACAGTCTTTTTAATAATCATTATACAAAAGTGGTTAATTTTTTTTAATCATATGAAATGTGCAATTATATAAGCAGTGGCAGCTTGAGGTCACCCAAAACTGATGATTGGAAACCTGAGATCTTTTAGCAGTAGGAAGTTTGGATTCCTAGTAAGCCAGCAGGATTGCAAATCCTTTTTCAAGCTGCTTTCATACTGATTACAGACAGACAAGGAAAGACAACCATTAATGAATAAAGCATCCAAATCATACAAAATAATCCGCAATTGCTTCCAGACAAGATGAAAACACCAATTTATGCTCATTTTGTGTTTCTTTTGTACCACGATCTGAAGAGATTTTATGAAAGTTATAAAAAACCCCGAAAAGCCTGAAATCCAAGAAACAGAATTCACCTGTTGAACCAGAATTGAACCAGTACCCACAGAATTGAAAACTACCTTTATTTGAAAATATCTTTTTCTATCATTCTGCAAAAATAAACCAAAGGCATCAACAGATTTCCCTGGAGCATTCATGAGCCGCGGGCCAGAATTAAGGAATTAAGTTTTGTCTTGAACCTCACAAAGTAAGTGTGAGGAACAAATTTTATCAAAGAAAAAATCCCTACCCACAGAGTGCTCCCACACCCACTGTGCAGGAGTGTCGAGTGGACACTGGGGAAAAAAAGAGGGATAAAAGAGCTCAGGAGAAGTCCCACTCTTTGGGTATGTTCCACTTTCTGGAACAGAAACAACCTTAAAAATCCCCGATTTTTCATGTCATTTATAACCGTGCAACTTCATTAAATACTTCTGCAATGCACAGAAGTGCTTCAAATTCGAAATATTTCAAATACTCACCTTGTAACACAAAGGTGCATAAACACATAGCTGCATAAACAAATCTAAACACAACTCTAACTATCACCTGCCACCATATTAAAAATATCAAGTCCTCTGCACTCAGTATTTTTTTATACATTAAGGAAAGTATCACATGATCACATCTCTCCTGGCAGCACAGTAATAGCTGCAGAAGTCAACTGAGGGCATTTATTTTATGATTTTTAGTAACACAAGTGAACTTGTAAGGTGTGAAAATAATCCGTTTTGGATTATTTTCTGGACAGTAGAGCCCATAAAATAACATCAGGCTTGTCAGGAATATTTTCCTTTCACTTGGATGCTATTCTTAGTAGTGTCTGTATTTTAAAACTCATCTCTTGTGGAACTGCAGCAAAGGGTTCTTATCTGGAGATAGCTACTGGCCAAACGGCCTCATGAATTTAGGATTTGTGACATTTTAGTTCATTTTTATGGAGACAGCAAAAAGTCTCCAAGATTGATTTAACTGATCTTATTTAGGACCCACCAACTTTCCTCTGTTGGATTAATATAACGAACAGTTCCTGTGAAGTTCATGAAGCTTTTTTTAACTTGGATTAGAATGCAGAGCTGACTATTTCAGCGCTACTCGTGTCATTCTTCTCACACAATCACCCTCATTTGTTCCCATCCTAACCCCTATTTTATCACTAAACACTCTCGCAGTCGTTCTATTCACTCCTCAACCATCACCTCCTCTACTCCTTTGCTTTCCTGAATACTGAAAGCAGCCCCTGCCCACCCACAACACTTGACCCAGCATTTTGATTTAGCCTGGCTGATCATCTCTGATCCTTCAGGATCGCCCACCTCTCCCCTGCTGCACACACCTTCTGTTTGTGGGACCGACACAACACGCCCCGAGGTTTTCTGAAACTTTCAGTCCCTTGTTCTTTCATGTCAATTTTCAAAGTCAAATCCTACCATCTCCACACTGAACTTCCATACCTCTGAAGTTCATTTTTCTATTGTCTCTCTCTTTCTTTTTGCTCTTAGCGTTCAGACAGCTAGAGGGAGTAGGAAGATAAAAGTTTCACTTTCTGAAGTTTTTTATTTCTTCTCCTGACAAACACAACACAAGCAGAAACAGCTCTGCTCTCCTGGAAGTCATCTGAGAGTGCTCCAGAGGCAGCCTGCAGCTCATGTTCAGAAGCTTTTTTTTGGTAGGCAAGCCATCTTTTAGCTGAATTACCTTTTACCTGTTTCAGGGTATCTGCTGAACATTCTGTGCTTACTCTGCAGCCAACTCACAGATGGGAACTTGGGTTGTAATCAGACACTTGGGACCACAGAAAGCTTCAGCAGAAGTGTCTTCAAGCCAGTAACAATCAGCTTAAAGAGTATCTTGTGGTTTTGAACAGCACTGCAATCCTCAACCTTTCAACTTTATCCTGACTCCAGAGGAAACTCAAATGGAGTTATCTAGTGTTCTCCTGAAATGCTACGTATAGTTTAAAAATGTAAAATAATTCAAATATTAGAGCCCAAGGAAAGTCATCATTTCACACATGGTGTGAGAAAGCACTGCTGCTGAAAGCAGCCAACGTGTCCACCCCTTTCTCCTGCTGTATTTATTCCTAGGACTGCATCCCCTTTCAGTGCTCCTGCTGGAAAGCTGTTTTCCCCAATCCCTGAGCTCCCAGGTGCAGCCAGCCACTTCACCCTACCTCCCAACAACACTACAGCACAATGCCCTCTGAGCTCTGCTCTTCTCAGTACTGCAGCATCCACACCATCGATTCCGGGCGTGCTCTCACCTCACTCAATACTCTAAGAAATAGAAAAAGGAGCTCAACCAACTGCGCTCTGCACTTGTTACAAGGTTCTGCTCAAAATTAAATACTAACAGTCAACTTTTCTGCATATTAGTAAAAGTTGATACTTAAATCCACTTTGTTTGAAACCTTTCCAGAAAGTGTAAGAACTACCTCATACATTTTAATCTTTTTTAAACTGTATTTAGAATTTAATAGAAAGTTTCTTATTAAGGAGTGCACTTTACATTCTAGGTTTTGACAAGGGATTATGAATATAAATGTTATTTTTTAAATTATCATCTCCAAAGCAGGGGACCATAAGTGATTGGGTTGCCAGAAATATCTATTACAATATTAGTAACCAAAAAACAAAAGTGAGGTTGACTTGAAAGATCTCTAAGTGGCAACTGCACAGTCTTTTTTATATAGCTGTTCACACGAAAAATCAAGTTAAAATAAGAAAAAATATTAAAAGCTAAGAATGTTATTTAGAGAGTATATGATCTCCATTTTCTACATGCAGTTGTTGAAGGATACTAGGTCTAATTTTAGTCTAGTGTTTATTTAAAATTATTATCAGCAGGTATCAAGTTTGGCCTTTCATTAAAACAAAAAGAAAAGAATATTGAAAAAATGCCTTCTTTTTTATGACCATCTTTATTCATATACTCATGGCACAAGACATCCCAGTGAGCTGTGTGCATGCAGAGTACACAGGAATCAGTGCATTCTTATACAAGAAAAATGCAATGTATAGTGCTTTTGGAATCAATTAAGGAATATTCTCTGGGCATATAAGGAAAAAGCAAAACAAGGAAAAACAAAAAAGAGGAAAGTAAAAAGTAAAAAGAACCTATATGGCCAGGTAGCTACCACACTGTACATTGAAAAAAGAAAAAGCCTTCTTCCAAGGCTAAGACAAGACATTGTAAACTCAAGGGGNAATGTATATGAATACATATATGAATTCCTTTGTTCCATATATGAATTCCTATAATATGAATTCCTGCATTCACCACATTCTGCAGCAGTTTTATTCTTCCCAATAACAGCAATGTTGAAAAAAAAAAAGTTTTCAATTATTTAAACCCTACCCTATCAAAAAAGTCCAAGAAATCAATTTGGCTCTACAACTCACACATTGAGCAAGGAAAAGAACACCAACAGCTGAATTACTGATCCACAAGTTCCAAAGGCCAAACCTGAACTAATTCTTGCTAAGAGCAGCAAAGCAATCCCAAACAGCAACAAAACAGAAGAGTTCCTTTGGAGAAAACAGTATTTTTACTATTCAGAAGTGGTACTTGAGACAGAGGAGGGTCTGACATTAGTCTGTGCNAGAAAAATGCAATGTATAGTGCTTTTGGAATCAATTAAGGAATATTCTCTGGGCATATAAGGAAAAAGCAAAACAAGGAAAAACAAAAAAGAGGAAAGTAAAAAGTAAAAAGAACCTATATGGCCAGGTAGCTACCACACTGTACATTAAAAAAAGAAAAAGCCTTCTTCCAAGGCTAAGACAAGACATTGTAAACTCAAGGGGGTTTTTTCCATCATCATAATTAGTCCCCTGAAAAGAAAAAGAAAAAAAAAAGAATGAAGAGATTTATTTAGAAAAACTGCAAATGACTCATTGAACCTGCATATCCTCCAGGATAAAGAACTTCTCAGCACAGAACTCTAAATGTGGTTTCCATGAGAACAGAGGCGCATCATATTTTTAATGTCTTCTCTTAGGAAGTCATCTACATTTAAAATATGGAAACTAGCATTAGGGAGCTAAACCAAAGCTAAACTTAGGTTCATACTCCAGTGGAACACTTTTTCTCTGTAATAAGATAAAGCCATTCTGTAATGGTACCAAGAGGACAGTATCCATGTTATTCTTAATTGTATTTTTATATATATATATATATAATATATATAATGAATGTATATGAATACATATATGAATTCCTTTGTTCCATATATGAATTCCTATAATATGAATTCCTGCATTCACCACACTCTGCAGCAGTTTTATTCTTCCCAATAACAGCAATGTTGAAAAAAAAAAGTGTTCAATTATTTAAACCCTACCCTATCAAACAAGTCCCAGAAATCAATTTGGCTCTACAACTCACACATTGAGCAAGGAAAAGAACACCAACAGCTGAATTACTGATCCACAAGTTCCAAAGGCCAAACCTGAACTAATTCTTGCTAAGAGCAGCAAAGCAATCCCAAACAGCAACAAAACAGAAGAGTTCCTTTGGAGAAAACAGTATTTTTACTATTCAGAAGTGGTACTTGAGACAGAGGAGGGTCTGACATTAGTCTGTGCATGTTCCCCACTCTTTCAGGAATCAGATCCAAGTTCAAAGAGCTGATTGTGGGGTTTTTTGCAAGCTTGGTATCCCCTGGATATGTGGGGGGGTTTGGTTCGTAACTGGGCCACTGGGGCACACACCTGCCTGCTTCAGCCTGTTCATCCCAGGCTTCTGACTCATTCTGCATGAGCTAATATCCAAAACTTACCCATAACTAAGAATCAAGGAAGAATTTATCCACAGTTGTGAGTGAGACTTTTTACAGTATTGACAGAACAGTGCCAAAAATCTGAAGAATAACTTGGTAAAATGATCACAATTTCTGGTAGGTCCCACACCCAGATCAAAAATAGCACACAAAGCCTATTCCGAATGCTAACCCTCAGAGTACACAGAGACAACAGAACACCAAGGGCCTCCAAAAAGACAAAACAAAACATAAATACCACCCCCCGAGGAAAAAAAAACCCAAACCACCAGTGGGAAATACACTGAGGGACTGTGAACTTTGGAAGGGCCAGGCAAATGCACTGGGTCCATGAACTGCAGCAATCCCCAAGTGAACCAAGAGATATTTTAATAAGCCCTAGATATAAGTGAGGGAAAACAAATCCCATGCTAAGCAGACAGTTAGGGGATGTGGAAATTCCCCACGTGGGTCTGTCTGGGATATTTTTTTGTGTTTCTTTACCAACAGGCATTTCGAACCTGCCATTTCAAAGCCTAATTTCATGCTGTCCTCTTTAGCAGCACAGCACATTTAAGGCGAGTTGACTTGTGATCAGAAGGAAATACCTCTGAAAACCATTTTCTAACTTGCTGGCAGAGCACGGCTGCCTCAGCAATGCATTTTGCAGCACACACAAAGATGGACACACATTGTCTGCTGCTGCTGCTGTTGGAAGACATCCAGACAATGGCTTGGCAAAAATACTATTATTGCTAATAGAAAAGGACTGGTGATCTTTTTGCCCAGAACAGTTGTATTAAGAATTAAATGAGTAAATTACCAGCAGAAATATAACAGTGCTATCCATGGAAACTGTAAGTGCTCGTTTATCCTTACCTTCTTCTGCCTCATCCTCCTGGGATGACAGAGGCCCTCCTCCACTTGTTGGGGTGACTAATTCTTCCTCTCTGGCAGATTCTCTTTGCAGACTGACAACTTCATAAATTGCATCTCCAGCACTTGTGTGGTTTTTTCCTTCAGACTAAACCAAAATATGGGTATGTATTAGGTTGCCACTGGTGAAAAATTAGGCTATAAAAGGCTGAACCATAGTTTGGTCAAGACAGCCTCAGATTTCTTTGCCATGGCACAAACAGATGGCAGCATCTGACAGTTGTTTCTCTCAGTTTTACAGGTAGAAAATATAAATAAAACTGCATTATTTCCAAAGCTGCCCCTTAACAACCATTTTCAGTATTGTTCAGAACAATGATTAAAAAAGCTTTCCAATTTAAACAGCTGTAATGAGATTAAGTCGAAGAGAAAGCTAAAGAAAAGAGGAGAGAACAAAGAGGAAAAATTTTGGAGTAACTGAAAGAGGAGCTAAATGTCTGAGGGGGAAAAGAAATAAATGTAAGAGGTTTTTTGTAGGTAAAGACAAGACTAAAGAAGAAACAAAACCTCACGCTTTTGAAAAGCTGTAAATTGTGAAAAGCTCTTTTTAGTGCTTTGCTCACTAAAAAACCAGGAAAATTTATCCTCCTTCTGCAGAATACAATTTAAAATACTCTCCCTCCAATGGAGAAATGTAATGGAACCTCATGGCAGGGAGGCTGGAATCAGATGCTCTTGAAGGTCCCTGTGAACCCAAACCATTCAATGACTCTATGACTTTTTTATGAAAAAGAAGTCAGTTAACTACAGTTTAAGCAGCTGCAAGTTTTAAAATAAAAGGAGGATTAGTTTTTCCTCTGAGTTAAAGTTATGAACACAGTTCTTTTTCAGTGACATGCAGCGATCACTGTATTTTTAGAGAATTGTAAATAACTGCAAACTAATGATGGTATTAAATGAAGCAGCCCAAAATGTTGTGCTATTTTGTTCTTTGTGCATCTTGCCTAATCAGTTAAAATAAGCTAATTTTCAGAACATACTAAAAACATCAAATTAACCATGAAAAAGAACACAGCTGCAGTTAAGAGCACCCGCAATTTGCCTGAAAAACAAAGTTATGATAAAGTTGAAAGGCTCCATGATATGTGCTCTGGAGGTACACATGAACTACTGACCAACATCTGCAATTTCAAGCAGCTGGTGAAATTATGCAGATGAGCAGCTTAAACAGGGACTGTTTGGACTAACGCAATATAAATTATTTTATAGTGAGAAAACTTTCCTCATTTACTTTAGATTAATCATTCAGACCTGCTTCCCTTAAAGCAAAGGCTCCAATCACCAGCCAGTTTTGCTGACTGCATTTCTCATGAAGTCAGTTTAATGAATTTTGGGGTGTAGGCATAAATACCTTTCATTTCATAAAATTAAGCAGCGCAATCTTAGAGCTGTTATTCCTGTTTTATTCTCACATAACACCATTACTGAGTAACTACAAGTACTTGGTTAAATCAATCAAGTATTGATGCCACTTATGTTATTAACCATGGCTATCCATAGCTTTTATTTTTGAGAGAAAAATGCACGAGGTGCTGTAGGTTTTGCTGTATGTTACAATAATTACAAGTCTTCAGCTCCTTGCACATGTTCTGGTTAACTGCAAGACCCATCTGTATAAAATGTAAAAAGTTTGATTATTGGTTTTCTCTGGAGCATGAACCCAGCATTACAAGGACCACGTTGTACCAATGAAAATGTGCATGAGCAGTGCAGTAAGACAGCTGGAAAGAACAATCCTAAATGACACACAATCTGCATTTCTGTCATTCCTTATACCTGACTGCACCTTACCCACCTCAGTTCAGACTATTAAATCTGTCTGAATCCTTCCTCAGAAGGGCTCTGATTTTTCTAGGATCTGCCTCATGTTCAAGTGCTTTCCCAGGAAGTTCACAAATGGCTGATCCCAATGCCACCTGCAGAGCTATCTCCCAAGGAGTAACAGTGCCCTGAGGTACAGGATCTCTCAAAGGTTTCAACAACAGCTACTGCAGGGCAAACTGTCCATCCAGCTGAGAATTGGTGAAATAAAGACTGGATACAAATCACCCAAAGAGATCCTGGCAACCACAATCAGGACCTCATCTTGCAGAAGGATTACTAGGACTAAAAATATTCCTCTTCTAAAGATGTGCAGAACAGACTCTGAATTTTGCAGCAGGAAGAAATGCATGTGTTTCTTCAGGGAAGAGAGGCACGTGTGTGTTTGTCACATTATAAGGGGTGAGAAAAAGAAAGCATCCATATTAGTCAATTAAAAATGGTACAGTTGCAAGTGATTTAAAAGGCAAGCTGAACTGATTAGAGATAAGTATCAAACTGCTGTGAGCAGAATATTTTCAAATGTATTTTCTTTAATGTCAAAATGCAGATATTCTAATTTGCATGTAACAGTAGGCCTGCTCAGATTTTCTTAAATTTTAAGTTGCTATGCTAATCTCTAGAAGAAATACAGAAACAACATTGATTGAGATTTATTTACTCCCTAAGTGTTAAAACACAGCAGCAATTTTCCCACGTAATATCAACACAGCTCGGTTTTTTCAAACCTATTGCTGTGCCCCACAGAAAGAGGATGACTCAAATATTCCCATGAGGCTCAGTAAAATCAAATCACTGCTCTGTGGTTCCATTAGTGAAAGATGAGGCACCCCTGTTCCAATGCACACAGTACAACTGGCCTCTGCTCCTCACTTCCTGAGCCAATACCAAGATGTAAGTCTTTGGAGGAAGCAGTGGCTGCAGGAGGATGCAGCTGCACACCATCCTGCAGTGACCCTGGGCACACATCTCTCTTGTGGGTACCTCAGCCAATGCCAAAACCAGAAGGGACTTGAGCTACAGTCATGACAGCCTCACTCTCTTTAACCTCTGCATGAGGTTTCTTGGCCTTTAATGGGCTACTTTCTCACAGCTACCTGCCTTTATATTGTGAATGTCAGTAGCCCTTCAATTTTAAAATGAACAGTTAAGAGTCATTTCCCAGTTTTACCAGTCAAATGGACCTGCTTTAGCCGTCTTGCTTTAGAGGTCAGACTGTGGAGAAGAAAGAGAATGCAACAGGCAGGTACAAAATAGTTGAAGCCCACAAAACCAATGACTTACTACTCCTTATAATTCAGTTTACAAAGTGTGCAGGGTTTGCCTGGGTTAGGGTTACTTTCCTTCACAGGGGCTGGTACGAGGCTGAGCTTTGAGTTTCTGCTGCAAACAGGGTTGGTAACACAGGGTGTTGGAGTCCAGAGTATTCCTCTGGCTGCCCTGGGGGGTCTGGGACCCCACCAGGGGGGTTTAGGACCCTGGCAAAGAGCCCAGGACTCTGTCTCGGACCTCCGTCCATGGGGAAAACTACCAACATCTCAAGAAGAACTACAAACCACTAGAGCGTGAAATAGATAGTAGTTTAGTTTATCACAGGGTGAAAATGTAGATTTTAGCTTTTTAGAATGAGGACTGAGGAAGCAAGATGGAGGGCTTAGGGCGTTGCCCTCTTCTCCCTCTTGTTCCTTCCCTTTCCTCCATCTTCTGCTGTGACGATGGCAAAAATCACTGGTAGAATGAAACTGAGGTAGAAATGACATGTTTAGAATAGGTAGAAATTAAATGGTAAATAATGATAAATAATAATACACTGTAAAAGATGGTTGGGTCAGAGAATTGGTAGAGAAGGTGCAGGACCTCCCGACCAGGGCAGTTCTGGGGGAGCTCTGCCGGAGTTCAGTGTGAGCTCAGCCTCCGCAGCAGGAAGCTGCAGAAGCAAGGAGATAAAAAAGAATAAACAACCTCGAACACGGAATCCGCAGACTCCTTTGTCTTTTCTGGCTCTGGCACGGGACTTTTTGAAAATAAGAGCTAGCCAAAAAGAACTGCACATGCCCCGAAGGGGTCCTAAACCCTATCAACAGGGGAGTTTCAGCTTCTGCCCAGCAGCTGCTTACACAGAGTCAGGGCCTTGGCTGCTCCTCATCCCACCCCACCAGCCAAAGGGCTGGGGGGCACAGGGAGCTGGGAGGGGACACAGCCAGGACAGCCAACCCCAACTGCCCCAAGGGATGTTCCACACCACAGGGCATCATGGCACGTGAAGAGGGGGAAAGAAGGAAGCAGGGAGGATGTTTGGAGTGATGGCATCTGTCCTCCCAAGCCAGTGTTACGCTGTTTCCCAGGGGATGCTGAGCACCTGCCTCCCATGGGAAGTGGTGAATGAATTCCCTGTTCCGCTTTGCTGGAGCACACGGCTTTTGCTTTCCCCACTGAACTGTCTCCATCTCAACCCACGAGTTTTCTCACTTCTACTCTGCTGATTCTCTCCTCCACCCCACTGTGGGGGAGTGAGCGAGCGGCTGTGTGGGCCTTGCTTGCCAGCTGGGGTTAAACCATGACACAAAGGCACTGAAACTATATACGTGCTACTTAATGCTTACGCATTAGAGCATCTCTGAAATAAACAGTTAAAAGAAACAACCTGCTGAGGAGCAGGTGCCATATTGACTTTATAAAGGCCAAATTAGGACAGATGAGACCAACGTTCTTAAAAAAACCCAAAGGCATTACCTGTTTTAGCTTCATATAAAAAGTTTCTGTGAAGGTTTTCCTGCTGAAGTACCAGAAGCGTTCGTTGGCAGGGTACACACGCACCACAGTCTCCAGCAGAAATCGGACTGGCTCCACTACTTCAGTAACAACCATATCCACAGCCACAGTCATGAACACACGCTTATCTGCAACACCACAATGACAAGAATTTAGTCAAAGTTCAAATCTATAAACTGCTGTTCAAACTGAAAATCCTTTCTGTTGAATTAATGATTCTATTGCACCTGTTTTAGTTGCCTGAGTTCTACACCCTGCGTGTCTGCTGCACAGAATGAAAGCGTGCATTAACCAGTGCACCAAGGAACTCTGGTTTTTATAAAAACAAAGGTATTATGTCCTTGTTTTAGAGACAGGGGCAAGACATCATGCAAAGAAAACACCATTAAGGTACACAATCCCCATCAAACAAAAGGAGCACGCAGAGGATAAGGTCACACTGTGAAGTGTGAGGAGTTCTGTTACATGCTGCTAGAAATAATGTGATTTGAAAGTCCATCAGCAGGAACAGTGCCACTGGCTGGAGGTACTTAGATATGCCTCTAAGCAAATGGCGCTGGTGCCTTAGGTTTTAACTTTTATATTTCTGTACTGCCTGGTGTGTAACTCTGAAGTTCCTTGTAGCTCGTGAGCTGCTCTCTTAGGCCAGACAGACACAACAAAGCTGCTCTGAGCTTGCTGTTCAAGGACACTCGGGCTGTCCTAGGCCCAAAAGGTGTAAACGAGGGCCCTTTGAGAGGCGGAGAAATTGAAGAGAGCTAAAGTTTTAATTGGTGAATTTATGCTGATATGCAAATGGACCAAACCTATGAAAGTGTGAAGAACTCGTGACTCGTGGTCCATCTTGGGGTCCTTTTTGGAAGCAGCCTCTGGCTCCCCAGGGTGGTACCTTTGAAGGCCTTTCAAATAAATCCCTGCCTTTATTCCCTTACTCTCGTCTAGTCTCTGTTTCTGGGTAGCTGGAGAAGGCATCAACGTGAGCTCTGCCTCAGGACAGGAAACAAACTCCAGATTTACACTTCCAAGTTTTTAAATCCCATTAGGGAATGTAAGTTCCAGCAATTAGAAACTGTGCTATATAATCAAGCATTGAATGCATCATTGGCAGCTGGCCCAAGATGCAGGGGACGAAATGCTATTTGTAATCAGCTCACACCAGAAGGAGGAGAACCCCAGGGCCTGCCATTCACTCTGCCTCGTGGGTAGAGAACACCTTCAAATGGTTAGAACCACAAAGCCCTGATAAGCAGGGACAGGCCCATCAGCCCCACACATTAATGGAACACCTCCAAATCAGCACCACACTGCTCTAGGAACAATTATTCACAACTCTGCATTGCACATGTTTATACAGAAAAATTCCAGCCATGGACTCATCATGGTTGGTGCACTCAGACTGCCCCGTGATTGCCAGGAGAAAGTCCAGGCACCAAACCCTGCTGGGTAAAACACACACAGATTAACCCCACTACCTTTAGGAGTTTCCTCGTTAAGTACCAGAAACATGGGGGCATTAGGATTCCACATTCCAGTAATGACATAAGCCTTCCCATCAGAACTCTTTCCCATGGATTCCTAAAAATGAAATCATACAGGATTGTATTACAGTCGTGGCTTGAGATCAAAGAGATGGAGCACGGGGATGAGAAACAGCTCTAGGAACCTTAAAGAAAATGAATTAATGGAATGAACTATTACTAGTATGAGGCAAGTACACACTTCCTGAAGTTTTTTGGAACAGTCCCTATGGATCCAGCAGGCCTGCTTGGTAGCCTCTTTAGAGACGAAAGGAGACTGATGTTCCCTCTCTGCAATCCAGTTAGAGAAATAAAAGTAACTGAGTTCTCCAGATCTAAATATGGAGGAAGGAGGTGGAAAGGAAATAAAAAATGTCTTTTTCTGTGCTACAGTCAAGAAATGAACTAACAGTTCATTACACCCAGCAGTTAAATGTACTTGAGTGTGAATGTAAACAGAATTCAAGGTGGAGTAAAGACAGGAATTCAAATACAGTAAAAAGGTGTTAGAGAGATTTATAGGAACAACAACACTCCAAAACTCATCATAATTTACTCAGTTTTATAATCAAATAATACAAAGGGAAAATTTGAACTGATTTCAGCAAATAAGGAAAAAGATGAGCAAGTAAATACAATCAGGCCAATAAATGAGTCTGACAAGAGAACTAAACACTGACAGATAGAACCAGCAGCACGAGTACAGAAATGAACCAGCCAAAACTGGGACAACTGTAGAGCTACAAAAGGTCTGATGGGTTTAACTCTAGCACCTCCTAACTTGAAAATGGCTGTATTATCCAGAGAAAGAAAAGTAAATTGGTATTATCACAGAAAGGATCACATTGTTTTGCAGTTCTCTCAGAAGCAACTCTAAGAAATGGAATATTGTAGAAGACAAGTGAATACTTCAAACTCTGGGCAAGAATTTAAAATCAAACAAAATAAATAAAGGCAAAGGTTTCAGCTCCTTGTAAAAATAAGAGCACTTCCCTGGCACCCAAATACAAATGCAATTATTCCCTCTAAATTTTTAGGGAACATGCTTAACACAATACAGAGTGCTCAGTTACTTGTAACAACCTAATCTCTGCTTCACTAACTGAATAAAAGCCAGATGCCACAGGTTTTGACATTAATTGAAATGTTTCGTCCATCTTACAATTGTAGATCTCAAATCCCAGGATTTAAGAAAAAAAAAACCAAACAAAGCAGAAGATATTAGCAGCTCATTTTGCTGGGGTTTATTTGTTGTTTTGGGGTTTTTTTCAAATCACCTTATCTTATTTAACAGGTTATTAGGGCTGGGTATTACCATGTCTAGCAAATGCATGTCACTGTTCTTCACATTTCGTCCAGGGCTTAGCAACATCCCAAAGCACCTGTGAAGTTTATTTAAAACAAAAAAGGGAAAAGAGGACATATATTAGCTTTTGACAATACGAAAGTCTTTGTTTGAACATCATGGACAGCCACCTACTGCTTCTAATTTTAAGAGTACCTTTCAGAGAAGTTGTTTGTTATTGTTATGGCAACACTCAGGAAACAACACAATACATGTTACAGAAAAGACAATGAAATTATTTTCCAGAATGAGGATGGCAGAAATTAGCATCTGGCCTGTCAAAACTCAATTAGTCCTAAAGACCGTTTATAATATTGAATTCAAAGATATCCACAATTCCTATGCTTAGTAGTGGAGACTGGTAGGAAGAAATTCACTGTCTCCCCAGTTAGTTGTAAAAATTGTTCTCATGCAATCATAGGAAAAAATACAAATTCATTCATTTTATCATTCACAACAGCACTGCTGAAAAAAGCACGTAGCATCATGGGCCCTTAAAAACCCTCAAGAAACAACAATTTTCTCAATTTTAAGACTTCATTCTTCATTTTTTAAAATCCGCATTTTAAAAATCTGTGCTATAAAGGGCTTAGAATTCCAGAATTCCAGTCCAATCATTTTACAAGACAATTTTCTTGATATTTTTAAGAGGAAAGAAAAACAACCAAAAAACTCTTCAGACATTCAGATTTTCAAATTTCCTGACTGTTGAAGGCACAAATCCAGGTCTGAGGTTCCTGCAAATCATTTGTATCTTTCTCTCCCTTGAACATTCTCCATTACGAATAAAAACACCAAATTATGTATTTGCAACCAACAGCAAGCTAGGTCTTGGACACGTTTTTGAAAACCCTGGATCTCGAATGCAAAAAGCAAAAAAACCCTGAAAGTAATTGCAATTTGAAATAGTGTGGAAAATTTGGGTTGTTAATTCAGAGGGTTTTGTTTCAAGAACTTTTCTTCTGGTTGGTTCTCTGATAATCAAACCACCTTTTCTCACTGACTCTCAGAATTATGTAATATGCTGAACACTACTGCTTGGCCATGTGAACACCAGCAACTAAAATTTTAATAACACTGTAAGCTGTAAAAGTCTCAATATGCAATTCTTGAGAATTGTGTTTTCCCCTGGTACATTAGGGGTATGTGGTTTGTATTTGCCACCTCATTACACTGAACAGGAACTTACAGCCACAATTGTATTTCCCATCCTTCTTACTCTTTCACAACTAGAATCATAAAAATCTAAGTGGTAAATAAAGCAGTAGACAACAATTTTGATTTATCTATATCCATAATGCAGTGCCATGTGAAGCACTCAAGGCAGCTCAGATACAGGATTTGGATTTAGCCACACGAGCCAGATTCTCTGAGGGACTAATTAAACAGGGCAGAACCTAACAGCAGACTCACCACTCCTTGTTTTTGGGGCAGAAACAGCTCTGAGAGAGCTGTAATTGATAACGGGAGGGGGGTCACCAGCTTCTGGTATAGCTGCTACAGAGAAATGAAAGGTCAAGCTCCAGAGGCAGGCAAAATATCTGTGGCTTTCAAAGACAACAGCTCCCAGATGCTACTCCTGATGTGCATCGCTCAGATGGACATGAGTTCTGATGCACGACAGCCAAAAGTTTTGGGAAATGTGTTTCCAAAAGAATGGGAGTCAGGAAGAAGTGACCCCTGCCTCTCACAAAAGCAGAGACTTATGATGTCTAGCAGCATCCTGCTGCAAGAAGAGTCAGGACTTCTCTTCCCTCTTATTTCAGAGGAAAATCAGTTCAAACCAGGTCAGGACCCTCACTTGCAGAAGGTGGATTTTACAGAAACAGCTGTCAGCACATTCAGCCTCCGACACGAGGAGGCTCAGCCACACACCCAGGATTCAAAATGACCTGCACAGACTGTGGGCCTTGGTCTCACTTCAGACTTGCTGGATTTCTGCACTTACAGCTGGCTAACGAGCAGCTCTGTGCAACTGCACACACTCCACTAATTTCTACACCAGCAGGAAAAAGAAAAAGAACTGTAATTGTTATTCACTAATGTATATTTTCATTTATAAAAACACTATGCTACCCATGGATAAGGCTGATAGCATTAAGCTAACACCATGACAGGACAAGGGGCAATGGCTTCACACTGTCAGAGGGTAGAATTGGATGAGATATTAGGAACAAATTTTTCCCTGTGAGGGTGGTGAGGCCCTGGCACAGGGTGCCCAGAGAAGCTGTGTTTTCTCCATCCCTGGATGTGTTCAGGGCCAGGTTGGACAGGGCTTGGAGCAACCTGGGGTAGTGGAAGGTGTCCCTGCCATGACAGAGCAGAGTGCTCTTTAAGGTCCCTTCCAACTCAAACCATTCTGGTATTTCATGATCTTTGAGAATTTCCACTACTACTGAGAAACCAACCAATACTCTGTAATTCAGTTCCAAGGATACCAGCCTAGACTTTAACCTAAGGTATACCTACATAACTCAGGATTAACTCTCATGTACGACTGGTAGCAAGCTACATCTAAACACCACTGCACTGAGAGGAGTGTCAGTCCTTCCATCTCTCACTATGAAAGGCTATTTCACTCTTCAGAACAACTTCCTTAAAGCCCCTGATGATTAACCAGAATTTTCTTCCTGAATCCCATAACCAACTGAGACTTGACCTATCCCCCACTGTGGGACTGAGCCTTGCAGAGGCACACATGACTCAAAAATGAACACCATCTCTTCAGCTGCCTCCATCCAAATACAAACTGCCAAAACCCAGGTCAAGCAGGGCACAAGAGCACGAGGGGCCAAGGTAACTCATGAGAGCAACTTTCCCCATTGCCCTGACCCAACCCTAGGCTCTGCCTGAACACCAGGAGGGGGTGATTTCTCTGAGCAGCAACCAAATCTGATCTCCTGAAACCCTGACAGAAGATTATTGAAATCTTTAGACCAGAGACCAAATTTCTTTAGAAATATTTTTTTGCATTGTAATTTCCACTCTGAAATACTTATAAACTGCTCAGAAGCTCAGTGCGAGGTAACCTGCATTCATCTTCCACCAGTTTTGGATTTTAATATTATCAGGAGAAATGACTTACAAGCCTGTGTATGTCATTCCAATTAAGTAACTTTTTCACAGCAAAGCTTGTGGTGATAACAATAATATTCAAATTGAATATTCTTAACACCACCAAAATAAAAGCTAATTTCTAAGAAAGGTAGTTTCACTTTGGGAAGAAAAGCAATAACCAAATGGTATTCATACATGTCTCATTAACTGAATCCTGAAGGCAAAATTATTTAAATTAAAATTACACTGAAAATAGATTTTTTTTAAGTCAATGAGCAGCAAAAGCCTAATTTTACAACACAAAAACAATGGTAAAATATTCTACTGAATATTCCTTGTCTAAAATTTTTGTTTCTGTTCTGGAGTAAAAGCTTGAAACCAAGTCAAGAGATCAGTCAGGTTTTGGGAGGGTTGGGGGTCAGGTTTTCTTGATTCTCCTGTTATCTCAAATTTCCTTTTCACTAGAACTGAATTCTCCTCGTTACTCTTTTGATGAGATTGCCATCTGGTGGCATTGATTCAACTGTGCAATCACACTTTGTGTTATTGGTACACTTTTTTTCTACCACATAACTTGCAAAGTCAGAGAAAACCACATTAAATACCATTCTTTCAAAAATCTAACCTTCACCATTTTTATAAGATTTTTACCTTTCAATGGCCAGTTCTTTGTTCGAGAGCTGCTGAACCGTGATCACCACTTTCTTCTCAATTCCCTGTTTAAGCTTGAAATACAATTTATCTCTATCCTTTGGCACAGGGCTAAAAGAATAGAAACATCCTTCAGCAGGTATAGAACATGAACTGTTAAATACAGACAACAGTTTACATTTTCTAAATTTTCAATTAATTCAAAATTCATTAGATTAAGAAAAAAAAAACAAAACACCAAAAAAGAGACCATTAGGCTGTATTTGCTCAAGAAACTTGGTTTGACTAAAGTTTTTAACAGACTTCTTACTATCACTCAATTTGGACAGGCCTACATTGAGCATCCCTGAAAGAAATGATGTAATGAAAAGAAACTAACTTGGAAAAAGGTCTCCTGAATTTTCATCTTTTTACAGAAAAAATACAGAGAAAAAAACTGTAACATCAAAAGAGCAGCTTCCTATTTATAGCACATCAGCTTATGAAAAGAGGTCAAATGAATTTTGCTGCAACACAGTAGCTGTGCATGTGGAAAGTGGCTGTGTGCTCTTTCCAAAGACCTTTCTGCTTCTCCCTTTCTATTCTGATTACCTAAAATTTCCTTTTCCATCATCTTCTTTGACTTCCAAGGAGACACTGAAAGTGTACACATCACTGTCTGGCGTGGGAAGAACAAAATCCTTCACGTGATCAGAGGCTTGTTTGGAAGAACGCTTGAACGCTGTGGAGAAACTATACAAAATTCGGCTGACCTGCAGAAAAGCAAAACCATGAATATGCTGATTAAAAATAAGGGTCTTTTTAATGAGGCATTGTGATGTTTTTGAAGGTCATAAAATCCTTGCCTCTTAAACTGAACACAAATCATGGCTCATGTAACACAAAGCACTCAACAGCGTGTGTTCAATAACCAAGGCATTTCAGTGACAACATCTCCTATTTCCATTCCTGTCACATTCCCTGCTCACATCACACTCAGTGAGTTAATATCAATTAGATTAGAGATTAGGAATGCAGCTCATTAGAGGACTTGGATAATGTATTTTTCAGGTTGTGTTTTTAACCACACAACACACAGCTTGCTCTAGCAGATGTCAAAACCCAAGGAGATTTCTTCTTTTTCAATCTCTCTTTTCCCACCCTAAAAAGTCCTTTTCTCCCGAAATGTCACACAGTTCTTCCTGAAACATCTAGAGGAGAGTATGTAACATGGTTCTTTGTAATTCAGAAGGTATACATCACAACTTCAGTATGAAATAGACTCAAATGAGGCCTGCAAAAGCCCCAAATGAGGCTTTCCAGAGCTTCCCATTACGGTAAACTTTGGAATGTTGTTGAAACACTAAAAGCAAAAACCTAAAATTATAATAATATTCATGTATAACAGCTGCACATTCTGCAAAACTCACAAATATGTGCTAACATATTTTCCAAGGAACTATATCCCATTTCCACACTGGGAATGACCTCTTCAAATATTGCTCATATCCTTTTTCCCAGTCACTGCACAAGGCAGAATACTTACAGCCTCTTTAATCTCACAGGAGAAAACGTGGATCTGGAACTCTTCTGTGCCACAGCTGCTTTCAGTAAATGCAAAGCAGTCGCTCTCTGAGGTCCCATTTTGCCCCCGCACACAAAACAACACCTTATAGATGGGAAACGAGGCTATCTCCAAATTGCTCGACTGATCGATTATTCTGGGAAGGAAATGAACAGGTCACTAAAATACACAGGCCTACCTAAAAGGCTTTTCTGCACTTAGATAAACAAGGATCTAAGCTCTTAATTACTACTAAATTGAAGTAGATGAGATGGGCAGCAGGAACAGAAATGTTATGCTTAACAAATTTAAGATGTGAATGTTTCTGGTTGTTACACTGACTTAATCTCTTCTGTACACCATAATATAGACAAATACAGTACCTCCATATCATAAACAATGGCCACTGCTTGTGAAAAACACAAAAGAAATGCAGAAACCACAGAAACCACAAAAATGTGACTTGTATACAAAGATCGGAGAAAATGCAACATTATAAAGGAATTTAAATATCTGTTTAAGAAATTGTTATAAAAACAATTCTGGAATCAGGATTACACAGCTTAGCAAATGCTGCCACATTCAGGTGAATATTTATCACAGATCTAAGACCTCATACAAAATTTTAAAATACTCTCAAACACAGAACCCAAAGAATATTTCAGAAACTTAGAAGCAGGAGAGTGGTGTTTGAGAACAGACTGGTGGAGAGTGACTTTTTAAAGAGTCATAGTTAGAGCCTCAGCGCTCTCCTCTGTCTTTTCACTGCTTGTCCATATGAACATTCACATCAAGGGTCAACAAACATCAGTCACCTAAAATCCCAAGTCTGTAACAATAAAAATATAGGACTAACCTAAAGGCAGAAGGAGCCCTGGGAGGATCCAGCACACAATATTGGTAATATTGGTAATATTGATAATATTGGTAATATTGGTATTATTGGTGGGACATGAGAACTGGAACCTCACAGGACAAGTATTCAGACACCAGGAATGGACACACCCTTAAAAGCCAAGAGTGGTATCACCTAAGTTTTGATGGAATGTATTATTCCACATATGGATTCACCTTTTCAGTTCTGTGCAGGTTCTTAGGCAGTCCCTCGTTTACTGATATCCTCTGAAATTAAAGATCAAGGGAACCTGCTGCTTCACTTGCAAAACAACCCTCCTGAATGGCCATATTGAGTACAAAAAATGGGCACAGAACACCTTACATCTTACGTCTGGGTGACTGTTGCCATTGTAGAAGTATACAAATGAAATTTTTTCTAATATCCAAGAAACTTAAATTGGGTTCAAAAAACAAAATGGAAGAAAACAATACAGATTCTTGCAGGTCCTTCTCTTTCTCTGTAAGATGAAAGTCAATACATAAGCACAGCTCAGGCAAGGAGGGAAATCTAATCATATCCTTCAGATACCTTGATATCAGAGCTTAAAAGTAAACATCTTGGATATTGAGATGCTCCCTACTTCGGGATGCAAGCACGCAGGTGCATGTTTAGTGCACCCCGATTAGGAACCTCTGACTCTCTCATCACCAATTAAAAGACCCTTCTCACATGGGGAAAGTAACTCTTTTCTAGTATCTGGAGGCTGTCAGCATCTGCACCATGAGGCAGACACAGGTCAGAGCTGGCTTCTGCACAGCAGTGACTGCAGCAGAGACTGGCATCTCAACTCTGAAACATACATGGGAGAGTCTAAACTGACACTTCTGCAGCAAACCAAAGGCCAGAAGGGCTCCTGCAGCACGTGCTCCTTGGAAGTGTGCACAGACTAGGGAGGTCGGGAGAGCACAGGTATTATCGGCTCTCCCTTTCCAGAATCTCTCCTATTATACTGAACAGATATTAAGGTAGAAAGAGATGCTTTTGCTGATCCTGTGTGGCAACTGGTACCACTGGTACTGCGTGGTAAATTTGAGCACATATTTTGTTGCTTCAGAGGAATTTCTCAGAATTAACTGTCTTCAGCAAGAACCTAAGGCACAAATGCAGCAGTTCTACTTCCCTTTGAAAGTAACGAAGTCAAAACCCACTTCTCACGTGTCTGCTTAAGCAACAAATGGAACTCTTGTGTGTTACCTTACAGAGCCTTCTGGAATGTTTGGAACGTAGAGGGTTACAGGTAAAGGGGCTTGACTTGAGGACTTCATGTTTGCCATGGCCTGTAGAGCTTCTGGTTCATTCCGTGGGGCTGACACCTTGGTGCACCCTAAGTAAGTCAGTTTGTTAAACAGCACACTGTCCTCTTCCAGGGGTTCGCTGGGAGAAGATGGCCTTGGTGCAGAGATTTCTGAAAATGAAGAAATTGCTTCTTTAGCCATTTGCTTTTACTTTTACATAATTTTTTTCCCAGTGAGTTCCATGGCAAAATCACCTACATTTTCCAGGATGAACGTGAGAGTAGACAGTTCAGCTCCAATAGCAAGAAATCCATTTGGCAGCTTCATATTACTGTGAAGTCTACTCTAATCTAATTCATGTTTCCATGTCTGGCATAGGGACAATGCATTTTGGTTCTCTTCAGCACCACTGGAACTGTTCACGGACATTCTAAATCCTTCTGAGCAGTCACAGATTCATAGAATGTTAAGGGGTTGGAATGGACCTTGAAGATCTCCTCGTCCCGACCCTCTGTATGCCCTGTTATTTCTCTTTCTTATTACTAGAGCTGATACTGCCATAATACTTAGAATCATGATGGCTGTAAAACTGAATTACTCTTGTTGGGGCTGGAGCAGGGCGAGAGAAAGCTATCTGCAAGTATTTCTTTGTTCATTCAGGCTAAGGGGTTGTGTTCTGTTTGAAGAATGTCAAACAGGAAGATACTGAGGTAAGTTTCTCAGAAATACAGCACACATGTAATTAAGGTATGGGTGTTTCCATTTCACATAACCTGTCTATCCTACCACAAGAACATCTTTCTTTTATTTCCAACAGATGCTGTGAGAATTAGCTGACAGAATACCACAGAAATGCCCTGCATGCTACTGAGGAAAAAGAATTGTAGTTCAAGGCACACAGAGATGACCACAGTCTTGTATTCCTGATGTGCGTAACAGAATACATGTATTTTTGTACCACAGCTTTTTATATATCTATCTAAAAAAGCTACAACATTTTTCACATTAAATATATACAATATAATTTACATTAAAAGCTGTCAGTCCTCCCCTTTTCATGGAAACTTCAAACACTGGGGAAGTACCACAATCATTCCCAGCAAATATCAAATCCAAAGTTGCCTTGCTGCTGCCTGGTACCAGGATCAGAGATGGACAGCTTAATCAGTTTGCTCAGGATGTATTTCACTTGCAGGTAGCACCATCAACAAACACTGCCCTGAAACTTCTTGAGCTCCAGCAGCAGCAGATCCACCTCAACTACTGTCCACTCAGCAACTCGTACAACCCTTAGTCCCAACTCATCCTTGCCTGAAGACAAAATGAACATTATCTTGAGCAAAGCAGAGCAGCTCAGGGTATCGATCTGATGATAATCTATCCCTATCTATAATCTTCAACTAAGAAGTAAGAGGAGGCCGCAGGGTATTCTCCAACACAGTTTTGGAATGAAGCTCTGGCAAGCTTTATATTCATTTTAGAGTTAACTTGAAACTGCGTAAAGAAACAACCTGCCGTGTGTGATGAAAGGGGAAAGCACTCAGGCAGTACCTGTAGTAGAAGGGTCCAACACCAGCTGCAGAGAGGGCTGGCTGGTTTGTCCTGCTGTCCCATCCGCAGCTGCCTGGCCAGTGGCATCACTGAAACCTTCTCGGAGTGCACTGACATACTGGTCCTTCTCAGAATCCCGCAGGATCTCTTCCATCGCCTTCTCCAACTCCTCATCTCCATTTGAAAATACCTGTAAGCAGAAGGAGATGACAGTTTTGAAGGTACCTGTAGTTATACCTTCACTATTATTTTTCAAACATACAGTCTTAGTAATTGCAAAAGTTAAGAAACTTCGCTGGACAAAACAACGAACCAAGAATCAGCAAAATTTAATCAAATATAATCCAGTGTCACATCCCCTTACATGAAATGCATGTTCTCACTGTTAATCCAAAAACCATCCATCAAAAAACTACAGACTTCTCTTAGATTAACAGGTTTGTGTATTTAGAGCCTCCATTCAGACTAGAGATCAATAGACTTTGCTACAGATTAGTCTTAAAGAAAAATTTACTTTCCTGGTCATATCCAGTCAATTTCAGTTGCTTCACAGATTTTCCCACACATAAGAGTGGTGCAAGCCCAATTAAATTTAAAAAAAAATTGGAGATACACACTCCCTAAAAGAAAAATAGAGTCTTTCACAAGTACCAGCATTTCAGACAAAAGAAAACCGTGGCCAAAGCTGCATCATGGATTCTGCCTCCAGTTCACCAACTCCTTTCCAGACTAAAGAAGCAGGTAATGTCTAATACAGACAGAAATCATCAGCTGTAAATAATTGCCAAAGAGTACTCCAAAGACAGACTAGGTACTTACTGTCATTTCAGGGGGAACAAATTCCTGTTGTTCCAAGCAGACCAAAACCAGTACATTGGCTACTACAGCTCAAGTGGAGAAATTTGTATTTAACCAATCAGCTGTCCCCCAAGTGCTAAAATATTCTGCTATTTAGAGGTAGAAAGCTTTTAGAAAAGATTACTCATGCCTACAGTAGCACTGAGCAGGAAAACTAATCAGAAACTGAAGTCCAAGACCCTGTGCAATCTATTCCTATATAGTCTAATTACAAGCTTTTAACAGAGTCTCAGATCCCTCACTAAAGAATATTAAGCTTTAAACCAAAGCTCATCCTTTGTAAAGTCCTTTACTAATGTATAGATCCACAGAATATAACAAAGCTAACCCCCAAAGAAGTTATTAAAGGAAAACCTGAACTGCCACTTTTGGACAGATTTGCTTAATCCGAGCTGTTAATTTCACTGACAATAAGCAAGGACAAAAAATACAGTCTGTGACTCTCCTCGAGCACACACCAAGTATGCTCTCTTTTCATCAATACAAACCTTGCCACACACTTAAAAATAAAGTCACAGCAAACCTTTAGCTGTGGTTTTTCATCGTTTCCAGAAGTGTCCTCAGATTTCTGATGAACCAAGACAAATTCTTCATTAATTAATGTGGATACGGTCTCAGGAATCCTCCCAGCTTTGCTAAATGATGTTTTGACTTCCATCTCAGGTAGGTATTCTCCTCCTGCCACCAGTACCTAATAAAGAAAAAAATTAAATAATTAGTTATGAAGCTGTACACAATATGTTAATAGATATAATAAAAAAGTTACTGTGGAATAATATAAAACTTAAAATTATCCTACTGTATTATATGGTATTTCTCAAACTCTGATTTCATTGGTATAAGGAACCTTATGATTTTCAGGCTGGTGTTTAAAAATTCTGATTTAACAGCAATGGCTTTTATCTGTGCAATGAAGAGGTTCACCCCAGAGCTTTGACTTCCCATTTTTAATCTTCCATAGTCTGCTCCCTCTACCTCCCTCACTTGCACCCTTGGTTCCCCTCCAACAGGTATTTTCCTCACCCAGAGTGTCACAAAGGTCATGTGAAGATACAGATTACCTGAAGACTACTTTCCCAGAAACTGCATACCAAAGTGCATGCTCTCCACATAAAAACATTATTTAGCAATTGATTATGTTAGGGGCTTTTATTATCCTTTACATCTATGGGTGGTGAAGTCAAAAGTGATACTAAACCACAATCATTTCCTTCTCACCTAACTTCCCTGAAACCACCCACAACAGTTAAAATTAACTACCCCATTTAAAAAAAATATAAACACAAGCCACAACAAAACCAGAAATATTACGGGAACCAAGAACAAGTTTTCACATGTCTGCACAGGAATAAAAATAAATCTAGAAACAAAGAAAGAGGGTAAAATAATGGTCAGCCTGTATATTACAAGTTCATATAAAAATACAGAGCTGAAACACTGCAAGCATGCCAGCACAAGGACAGCTACTGTAGGTATCCACCACAGACAGCATCACCTACAACAACTCAGAATGTTTTCCCCGATTCCTTAGGGAATGAAGAGCTGGATCTTAGACTTTTTGTATTTTAAATGCATCTGTGTTTTCATGTTTTCTCTGTCAAGGGATAATATATTTTCAGACTTTAGAAACTTTTATAAAGAGCATGGACTTCCATATATGGTATATTTCCATTCCAGTTTCCTGAAAAATACTGCTCTGGCTGAGTGCTGGGATATATCGTGCTTAAGACTCAGAGTTCAGGAGAGTCACACACAGCACAGGGGGAAAAATCTGTGACTGTCACCTTTGCAAGGCTGGGAAGTGCCCAAGGAGGGACAGCTCAACCCACATCTGCTGTGACCAGGAACAAGAAGAGGTTCAGCTTCACCCTGCCCTTCCCAGCAACACCAAGGAGCAGAACTGTGCCACACTTGCTTCTCTTACAGTTCCAGCCACCCAGTGACCAAGAAAAGAATGCTAACTTAGGTCTAGCTATGGGGAACCAGAAAAAGAGCACATAAAAGAACAAAGACGTGCACGTTCTCCACCATTTTAAACAGGTGTTACTTAGGCTGTTACCCAGGAGAGAAAGTTTAGCAATTTCAAACCAAAAAAGGAAGTGTGGGAACTAGACAACCTTCAATACTGTAGGATTTTCTATCATTTTTGAAACTACAGTCAACATGCTTTTGCCCTTTCAAAGACTTGGCTTGGCATAACTTACATGCAACTCCTCAAAAACTTCTCCCTCTCCCTAACCTAGCCCCAGTTCTACCCACCAACCCAGTGAGGGTATTACATGCAGGAATCCCAGAAAAAAGAATTCAAGTTCTTCAGATAACTGACTTGTACACCTTAAAAACTTGTTAGAAGTCACCTTATAAAAAAGCCACCTAACAGCTGCAATATTCAGAGAGCGGCTACAAATTTGGATGAGCAGTTTCACATGCTCTGACATCTTTCATATCTCCAGACCAAGCACGAGCTCACAAGCAGGAATATTTTCCTGACAAATGATGTAACCTTAGCTCCACCCAGACTACGCCATGGACTCACTGCTGCAACAGGTTTTGTTTCAATTTTTTTAAAGCATCTTTGCTTTAAAGATTTTCTTGGCAAGAGAAAGACAAGGTTTTACTACACAAGATTTTAAGTATGTTACAAACAGTTTATTAGCTCCATGTGTTTTTAAACACGCGGTGTAAAAACATTGCTGAAGAGCTTGTTTGCAATAAACAGCAAGTCTAGCTCAAAATACTAATTTCAAAGTAAATCCTCTAAATGAAAGTGAAGGTCAGCTATTACAGAACTCTTTGAAGGCAGTGAAAGGACCTAAGTTTTGGTCCCCAAATACAGCATATCCTGAGGAATCCCTATCTTTGCAGTGACATCACCACTGGAGAAAACAGTAGTGGTGACTGTCAGCCACATTAGGAGCAAAGGTTCAGGCTATCAGAGGCCTCTTCTCCTCTCACCACACACTTATTATTGCTGGACCTGATGATGACAAAAATGAAGCCCCAACCACCACTTCCAGCACATCTGCAAAAAGAAGGTATCACAAGATACCCTATTTTGATAGTTCTTTGTGTTTCAGTCTATTTAAATTTAATTTTTGGGCTTACTTACGGGACAGTAACACAGAAACTCTGATGTAAGGTGGTTCTACTCTATTTATTATCAACTCTATTTATTATCAAAGCCAAATGCAGATTGCTAACATTAGTTATCACCAGTTCTTCTTTTTGCAATGAAGTAAGAACCAACAGGCACAATGTGAACTAAGAAATGTTTTCTGTAGCAGTACCTCAATAATAAAACAAGTGAAAATGTACCATTTGTAAAGCCAAAGAAAATTAGAATAATGCAACTACAGAAGCACACTGACACCCTAAACACTTGTTCTTATCCCATGTGGGTAAAGGGAATTTAAGAGAATTTCTACTTCCTAAATATTAACCTGAAAGTAAAGAAAATGTTATAAACATTAGAGGACTGCAAGGAGCTCCTTACTCAGACCAGATACTTCAAAGCATACCATACACATTCCTGCAGCTACTTTTGAGTTACAAGTCCTTTAATGTGTTTAAGAGTGTACTCCAAGCTTGCCTTTACAACCAGCTTACACCACCACAGCCAGTGCAGACACGTCCCTTTTTCTGTACACAATATGTTAACCAAGTCAGCACCCCTAATTCCAGTCTGTGTCGGTAAGGACACAATAAAGGAAACGCTCACACCTGCTAGGTTCAGCAGGAAGAGGAAGAAGGAGAGACTTTATTTACATTTCTGATATTTTATAGGGTTCTCAACTCCACAAGGGATTGGAGGACATGTCACTTCCTCTCCAATCCCGCTGAAGAAAAAGGATGCTCATCAAACTTTCTCTTACCACAAAAGGAATGAAAAACAGAAAATACAGTTAAGTAAACACTGGCCATTATTTACATGAAAGTGTGTGAAAATCTGTCTCCAAATATGTAAATTATCAGAAGGCTAAGAAAAACCAGGGTGCCACCAGTCCTTCACTACAGCCTATTCCAACCCACAGCCAGTGTGACCCTACCCCACTGCAGTACAAACACAGCCACTGGGGCTTCAGTTCAGCAGTAAAACACAAACACAGGCAGAGCAGGCTTGAAAAGCTTTATACACCATATTTCATGATCAGTCTTTGACCAAAAATGGGTTTTAATGCCAGAGACAAACTAAGCACAAAAAATCATGAACAAGTCATTTTTTCAGACTGAACAACTTCAATTCTGACACAAACTTTACTCAAGAGTATAATGGTGATTCTCATGAAGGTTATTGAGATTTACACCATCTTCAGTAGTAGAGCTACTTAAAGAGAAAAATTTTCTATTTTTTCATTATAAAGACACATGATGTAACACTTCAGCTAAGTGCTTTTGAGGAAAAGCAGTAAAAAAGAATAAAAACATTTTTAAAAGAATCATGCAATAAGGTTATTTGAGGAAGGGAAGAACAACTGAAGAAGCTTCGTTATTCTTTAGTAACAAGAAGAGACACACATGCATTCTGGACTTTCCAGTCACCTGCAGTCAGTGGATGGTTACTGTCATTCCCCTTGTGGCACTGGCTCTAGTCCTCTGCTCAGCTCATTACTGAATTATGCACTTCAAATCCCCCTTTTCCTACAAATGTAAAGAAAAAATGACAGTTGACCTACTAGAAACAAACAGAATCTAGAGAATAGACCCCTACTACTAAACTCAAGATCTCATTTTCTTAATCGTCCTTCTTGATGCAAAGTTTCAAGTCAGTCATGTCAGGATTTCTTTCTGATTGCAGAACAGACAGACAGTTGTGCAGTCTACAGTCACTTGGGGTTTACTCCCTGGTGACCTCAGCAGCTGAATGCCTGAAGAATGAGGTTTAGCATTTGCTTTATCAGTTTCAAGTTCCTGGGAGGGCAGGAACCAGCAGAGAGGAGCTGACAGTCAGGGATAGGAAAGACAGCAAACACAATGCACTTCAGCTACCTCAGGTCCAAGCCTAGTTCCTTCATTTAAGCTGCTGGTGCAGCTCAGTTCCAAATGAAAAATACACTCCCTGTTCTGCCACTGCTGATCCAAGGATTGACACCTCACACCAGATGGTACCTTCCCAATTCATCAGAGCCAGGAGTCAGAGCTGCTTCTCCAACAACGCCTTCCAAAAGACGACAACAAATTCTGCTGTCAAAGTTCTCTTCAGAGCAGGAAATACTGGGACGTGTGTACTGCTACTGAGGAAGTCATTGCTACAGAAGAGGTACCTTGAACAGTCATGCTCCTTCCTACAGAGAATGTGTGTTGTCCTGTTTTTTGCTCAGCCTTCTGTTGTAACTTGGAGTCAGAGAATTTTCATACAGTTTCATGTAAACAATAGCCAATGTTTACTTTACCATCTTTTCTGTTTTTCATTCCTTTGGTGATAAGAGAAAGTTTGATGAGCATCCTTTTTCTCCAGTGGGATTGAAGAGGAAGTGACATGTCCCCCAATCCCTTGTGGAATTGAGAAACCTATAAAGTAGGAGAAATGTAAATAAAGTCTCTTCTTTTTCCTCTTTCTGCTAAACCTAGCAGGTGTCAGAGCTCTTTTCTTCTGTCCTTTACTGACACAAAGGTATTTTCCCCCCGTACTTTGGTGAACAATATCACACACACACAAAAAAAGTCAGGAACAAATACACAGGAGGAAATTTTTCTAAACTCAGTGAAATAAAGCCTACTATGATAAAAGAATTAAAATTTTTAAAAAGAAGAGTTTCAGAAAAGGTTTTCTGACCAACAGATTTTCAGACCAAAGAACTTTTGAGATGCAAAGGAATTACTCAGACATAGTTTTAAGAGTGTATGTGGGGGTGTGGATCTTGCTCCAAAATGTATTTTAAGCCATAGGGACAATACAAGGACTGCAGAAAAACTGTTGCTTTTCTCTGTGAGCTTTATCATGTAGTTTGGTCAAGCCAACCTCTTTGATGTACATCAGTTCCCAGTGATTTGCTCATACAAAGCCCTGGATAAAAGGAAACTAAGCCATCCTACTTGGACTGTATTTGTTCTGGGCTCAGTGATCAGAAGGTACCTTCACACCTGTACAGTGCTAAGCTGTGGAAGGCTTAAACCCAGCAGCTTTCCCACTTCATTCCAGAAAGGCATCCCAAGTTCACTACAGCTCCCTTTGTGAAGTAGTGATTAAAGAGCAAGAGGAGGTGAAGAACAGTGATTCTAGAAAATCCAGGGGGATTCAGCACTGAATCAGAGTAAGGGACACAGGAGAGAAATGCTTCTGACTCCTTCCCTCCATAACTCTTCCAGGCACTTCACACTGAATCCAGATTTGCAAACACATCATATCCAGAACACAAATACCTAGGCAGGGATGTGTGTCCATGGGATTGCTGGGCAGAGCAACACGGGACAAGGCACTGCTGGCAACACACACTCATCATCTCAAGGGAAAGAATCAAAGGTTCTGGAAAGCCACTGACTTCCCAGAAGGAAACTGCTTTGCAGACCTGATAGATTCAAAAACTTCCTCCGCAAACTGGTCCTCAAAAGTAAACACAATTTTTACATGAATCAGTCTTCTGAAGCAGTCACCAGACTTTCTTGGATTTACTTCCAGTTTGCATTCAACAGATATTTCAAAGTTACTGCTCTAGGTAACTGTTGGTTTGTGGTAAGAAAAATCTTTTGCTTCAGCACTATAAGCAGCAAAAAAATAACAAAATGTGGAGCTATGAAAAGACACCAACTCAGGAGGATAAATGTTTGTTGCCCTGGTTTTTGCTAAAGCCTTCTGTTTTAACCTTGGAGTCAGAATTCTTTCTCACACAGATTCATGTAAATAATAGCCAATGTTTACCTAACAGTATTTTCTGGTTTTCATTCCTTTTGTGATAAGAGAACTTTGATGAGCATCTGTTTTCTCCAGTGGGATTGAGAAAGAAGTGACATGTTCTCCAATCCCTTGTGGAGTTGAAAATTGTATAAGACGTGACATATGTAAATAAAGTTGCTCTTTTCCCTCCTTTCTGCTGAACCTAGCTGGTGTGAGAGTGTCTTTATTGTGTTTTCTCAGACACAAATGTTGACCTATTTTCAGTAAGCAACAAGAAACATCGTTTGAAAGAAAGTTTCTTACCTGCTTGACAATCAAAAGCAGGCTAATTCATACTTTTTTTTTTGCAGAGAAACAAAATCACCCTGTATTGCAGATAGGCTTGTATTAAAGGCAGGCTTCAAGGCCATACAGCTTGCCTGACAATCTCAAACTGCAAAAAAAATACTGAGAAATAAGTTACATCTATTTTCAGAACTATGGTTCCTTAAGAGAATCTCTGGGACTGTTGTGAAGAGGAAGGTCCAGCAGAGCTATGCAGAAATTAGTCTTCTGCTAGCAGAAGTCTGAAGTAGAAATATACACCAAAAGCCATGGTTTATTCTCTTTTTTGAGCTACAGGATGCAGTGAATGACAGAAAATGAGCATTATACTAACTGGAATTGCAATCACTCCGTGACACAAGAGTTCCAGAGTACTGAAGTGCTGTGGTGACACTCTAACCTGCCCCTCAGGGAACAGGACATGGACAGTTCCACACGCACAAACACACATAGCCAAGGGTCTCAGCCACAGCATCTTCTTGTCAGAAATGTACCAGAACTATGCCTTCCCCTGGCTCCCACCCCACGAGCTCTCTAGTTTTAACGGGGGATGCCTTCCCCAAAAAGCCAGATGTGCTGCAAATTCACAAAGCTTTCCCTTTTCAACGCTTCTTCACTGAAAGACTGAACAACCTGATAAAATTCCATATTATACTCTACATTGAGGCAGAACAGCTCACCACCTGCCCCAAAGCCTTCTTCTCTACTGAGTGGACACATATGCAGAAGCAAATTCTAGGTGTCATAAAATCAGTTTGTTTAAATCGCACTGACCACAACAGCACTACGATAATTTTAATTTCAACTTTAATCTCAACTTCGCTCTGTGTAATCTTTTTATAAGAAACTGTCCCTGTGCTCATACTAAAAACTGTTTTATTACCCACAAATTGTTTCCAGTGTCTTATCTCTGGCAGTGAAACACTATGTTAAGCACATAATAGAAAAAAACCCCAACCATTTATTTGGCTAACTGATACTATTTCCCAGGAATAAAATCAACTTAATAAGCAACAGAGCTCTATCACTGTATTTTAAACACATACATATATATATATATATATATAAATCCTTCTTATTTCCTGGAAAGCACTGTTAAGAAAAAACTCTGAAATTAAAAAAAAAAAAAAACACAACAACAACAACAAAACAAAACAAACAAAAAACCCCACAAAAAATAAAGCAAAAAACTCCCCCCACAACCATAAAGTAACCACTGACTTATTTTGGCAGCACTGTCTCCTCTGAGAAAGCAAACCCCACTATGTAGCCAACAGCAAATAATTAGTCTGTTCATGATGGCAAACTGTTTGGAATTGTTGTACCGGGTGCCTAGATACAGAGGTTTTTCCAGATTCTTTTTACACTTCAATCTCATAGCCAAAGAATAACAATTTAAGGAAAAACAGAATCAAAAGAGAACTACACAAACAAGAAAATGTCTGTTCTCCTTCAAAAACATCTGCATCTCCTCAAATAAATGATAAGCAGCACTCGTCAAACACATCTCAGTGTGAATATTGAGACATTTACAGCAAAGGAGAGAACCAGCTTTCCTGACTTGAATCTCTGTGTTGCACGTAACCCACTGAACCACTTAAATATTACACAGCCAGAGTATGGAGCTGCTTGAGGGAAAAAATACTGCTTTTATTTTTTTTAAAAACCAGCAAGGTGAAGCACCCTTGCAGAATGGTGGGCACGTGTTGTCCTGTTTTTTTGCTAGCCTTCTGTTGTAATATGGAGTCAAATAATTTTTCTGATGGAGTTTATGTAAATAATAGCTAATGTTTACTTAACTGTCCTCTTCTGTTTACATTCTTGTACTATAAGAGAATTTTTGATGAGCACCCTTTTTCTTCAGTGGGATTGAAGAGGAAGTGACGTGTCCTCCAATCCCTTGTGGACTTGAGAAACCTATAAGTATGAGAAATGAAAAAATAAATTTTCTCTTTTTCCTCTTTCTGCTCAACCTAGCAAGAGTCTGTCTCTTTTCTTGTGTCCTATAGCGACAGGCACGCGGTTGGTACTGAGCCGGAGCACGGCTCAGGCGAGGTTTACAGCTGAACACAGCCACAGCATCCCTGCTCCTCAGCAGAGGCCACCACTCACTGCGAGTCAAAGCTTTGAAGGAAGACAAGAGGCAAAGTGAAAAAACAAACAAACCACCGATCTCAACCCCCATAATTTACATATTGGGTGGCAGAAGCATCATGAACACTAGGTGAAATGCCAGGTAAGTGAAAGCATGTTGGGTAAGCTGCTGGCTACAAAAGCAACCTCCCAGCAAACTGGGGGCTTCCTTTTGTTTACTTGTGCAATTTGAGCAAGCAGGAGTCATGGAGGGCTGTTGTCCTGTTTTTTGCTAAGCCTTCTGTTTTAACCTTGGAGTCAGAGAATTTTCACACGCTTTCATGTAAATAATGGCCAATGTTTATTTAACTGTCTTTTCTGTTTTTCATTCCTTTTGTGATAAGAGAAAGTTTGATGAGCATCCTTTTTCTCCAGTGGGATTGAGGAGGAAGTGACATGTCCTCCAATCCCTTGTGGAGTTGAGAATCCTATAAAGTATGATAAATGTAAATAAAGCTCTCTTTTCCCTCCTTTATGATGAACCTAGCAGGTGTGAGAGTTTCCTTTATTGTGCTTTTACCGGCACATCAGGCAAGCTTCACCTTGGACAAAACAGAGTTAAAAACAAGGTTGGTGGGATTCTTTTGAACAATTATTTAAATAAATTTCCAGGCCTAAGATTTGTCCACACACAGGAGACATCAGCAGGAGAATGGATTACACGAGCACTGCACTGTACACACCTCTTGCTGACACAGACTGATTGATGCTGTTTAAAAGCACAATTAATGTTAGCTTATCCAATTAGTGTTTAACCAACCTAAGGAAATACATTTTATCTTCAGTCACTTAACGAGAAGAACTTGTCTCCTCTCTATCTATTCACTTTCAAAGAGTATAATAAGTAAGTGCTCTTCTGCTGCTCTATAGAGATGTTAGCAGTCTTTATGTGCATCTTATTAAAAAA
>VYXC01003869.1:3342-74937 GCA_013397175.1 Platysteira castanea
AGAACAACCCTGTGGAGACCGAGGTCAGTGAAGAAGGAGGGGCAGGAGATGTTCCAGGTGCCGAGATTCCCCTGCAGCCCATGGAGATCCCTGGGGAATGCTGAGATCCACCTGCAGCCCATGGAGGAGCCCACACTGGAGCAGGTGGATGTCTGAGAGGAGGCTGTGATCTGGTGGGAGACACGTGGAGAGAGGGGCCCTGCTCCCAGGGTGGAGCAGCCTGTCCTTGAAGCAGTGCAAGAGTGACCCACACTGCAGCAGCTTGGGGTGGGCTGTTGACCATGGGATGGACTCAGGCTGGAGAAGTTCATGGAGAACTGTCTCCCGTGGGAGGGACCCCAGAGTGCAGCAGGGGAATGACTCCTTTCCCTGAGCAGTGGGAGAAGCCATGGGTCATGAACTGACCATAACCCCCCTTCCCTGTCTCCTTGGGCTGCTGGGGTAGGAGGTAGAGCTGGGAAGGAGGGAAGGGCGGAGGGAAGATGTTTTTAAGGGTTTATTTTACTTCTCATTATCTTGCTATGGTTTTGTTAGTAATAAATTCATTTCACATCTCTAAGTTGAGCCTATTTTGCCCTTAATGGTATTTGGTGGGGGAGCTTTCTCAGTCCTTATCTCAGCCCATGAACCCTTTGTTAAATTTTCTCTCCTCTGCGCAGTTTGCAGAGGGGAGTGAGTGAGTGGCTTTGGTGGGTGCGTGGCACCAGCATCAACCCACAACAGGTATTTTCAACATGATTCTTCTCTCTGTTCAACACCTGAACAAAAATATTGCTGTTATGGATATTTTACAAGTAAATGAGACCTTTCATTTGTATTGTATACCTGCTGAATTCTGTACTGCACTTGCTGGTAGAACAATCATCTACTGGCCACAATAAACTTGTAAGTACTTAGAAGATGCTCTGCTTAAACTCCACTACTGCTTTTGCAACTTCATGTGTCTATGACCTTAGTTTCAGCTATCAGAAGACAGAACATTGAGGAAACAGATTCTTGTGTAAAAGCTTTAATTCACAAAATTAAAATTTGTCCTACTGTGACAAGGATAAAATAAAAATATCATTTAAAGCATGCGATGTTAACTCTTAAGAACTTCATAAATTGTTTTTCTATCAAAGTTATTGCATTTTTGGAATAGATTCAAGCAGTAACAGAAATACAGAATAATGCTAGAAGTTGTTTATGTATGTATTTTAAAGATGCCCAAGAGGTTATCATGATCTTCGTCCATCCACCTCTACACATAAAAGAACAATTATGAGAATTTTGTGGTTAAAGATATTTACTTCTCTTGACTCACAATACATACACTACGAAAATTCTAAATTAAAAAAAAGTCCCATCATATATACTAAATGTGATGGACTTTTCTATTCTGAATACATGTTATACTGTTCGGTATTGGTGCCCCAAGTTTGGTGTCCCTCATTCTCAGCAGCCAGATGTCAAGTATTACCTTGTGGATGCCGAAAGCTTGGATGCAGAGAAATCTTCCAGCTTCCAGTCTGTGTCTGTGTGGAAGCTAAAATGTCACATGGATGCTGGCTGGGAACAGTGCTTGAATGCTGTGAGAAATCTCAGTGAAAGAATGAAAACCAACTGCACCTGTTGTTTTTCATGTTACTGACTGAAAAATATTGTGAAATGGGTGTCGGTAGTGCTCAGCCAATGATCTTAGGAGGAGGTTGGTCAAGGAACCAATAACCATATCCCTCTCTAGTGAACCTGGTTATAAATATGAGTTTGTTGTAATAATAAATGGCCTTTTCTCATCCTGGAGTTCATTTGTGTCGCGCCTTTATCGCCGTCCCTGACCGTAACAGGGACATCACCTGACCAATATTGTATCTAGAAAAACTCCTGACATGTCTGAAAAATGCTCACATGCTGTACAAACATATTTCAGTGAACAAAATTGAAACTTTTCTTCACTAAATGCAAAATCGGAAAGTCAGAGTTCCTTGTTCTTGCACCTTGTCTCTGCAGCAGGACTAAAAACAGACCTTCATACATCACCATAGTTACAAAAGTATAATCACTGAAGGAATTGTGTTCTTAATGCTCTCTCCAAGATCTTACATCATTGTATGAAAATGGTATTTTTCCAACATATTTAGGATGCTCAGCTGTGAAGGCTGGTGTCATGTGAATCTGCAGCTTGTCCAGACAGGTACTGATGTCCTCTCTCACATTTGCTGCAGGGGTAACTAGAGATGCTTTAGGCTCCACAATAAGAAAGGTTAACCATTCCAATCACTTTCTACTAATACTTTGAAAAAAAAATCCTGGAACTTGTTCTCTTAAAATTATTTTTCTTCTGTATGTGATTGGGGGGAAGGTGGTTTCCCTGAGAAGAAGCAGCTGTGCAAATAAATAGTCATCCTTTTCCAATTAAGAGGCAAACTGACACCAAGACATGTTGACTGACTATTTCTCCATGTTAAGTCATTTATTATTAATGGAGTTTTCCAGTATACATTAATGTAATTTCCTCTACAAGTTGCCCACTGTGGATCTTCTTACTTTTCCTATATGGGAGAACAATAGCAGGAAGAAGAAATATGTGCACATTAATTAAATAAGGAAGGGACAGGTGCAAAATTAAGTGATTTTTAGCTGAATAGCACAAAATGTTTACACAAATGCTAATGGGAACTACTTATATGTATGTTAAAAAGGGGTTTGCAAGAGCTGATGTCATGCAAGGATGACACAGGAGCTATAGTTCTAATACTTGTGCTGCAAAGTTCAAGGAAGTAAGTACAACATCCCGAGAAAGAACGCAATGGAGATTTGTTAGAGCACATCAGTCATTCGTGAGGTCACATGGATGTTGGACACATCACACAACAATGTTAACTTCTGTAAATCTGTATTGCTCTCCTTCATTATAGGGATTTGTGAGCAAATAAATGGACCAGCCGCACTGTTTGATATGTTTTACAGCAACAACGACGATGATGATGATGATGATGACGATGATGATGATGGTAATAATAATAATAATAAGTTATTATTATTAATATTGGATATTCGAACATATACTTGAAATATTTATTTGAATAACTGCAACAAAAGTTTCAACAGTGGTTTGCAAGCAGATATTTTATTAGGAGTGACTTGGGGCATCACACAAAGGGTACATAAGTGTCATTAGTTCTATATCTACTTTTAAAGACCACAACTTAGGTTTCAGCTGTGTTCTAGGAACTCACCACACCTAGCCTCAGACAACAGAATGAAAATATTTTCTGGCTAAATTGGTCTTTGGCTGAAAACTAAATTTATTAATGAACACTTTTCCCAAGTATGTTCTGTCTTCCATGAAGAAAAGTCAACCCTTGTTTTGGCCAAATTATGGAATTCCTAGAAATCAGTAGGGGTTTTCTTTGTGGTTGAAGTTTACTAGATTTCAGCGAAATTAAGGACCTCTTCTCTTAATAGTGTCTTTGCAAAGTGTCATTGACCAGCAATGATTAAACAACATCTTCTATCACACATCTTGGCTTTGCAAGTGCAAAAAAAATTTTTCTTTCTTTTCAGAAGAGGAGAACACATAGTGCCTTCCCAGACGCTTCAGGCAGCCAGGAAACATGGTCAGTAAGGAAAAATAGCATTCTGACTGAAAAAAATGTTTCGTATGCATGTTGTGCCAACTAGCAGGAGCCATAAGGCAGTGTAGGTCTCCTTTCATGGGCTCCTGCTCCTCCTGCTCCTGTATATCCTTTTCACATGATTTTTGAAATTTCAGACAGTACTGTGTCAAGTGGACAATAGAAACCAGAAATTTTAACTGTGTATAAGTAGCAGGGTAAAAACTAGAAAAGAAATGAAAAGAAACAGATAAAAATCAATAAATCAAAATGAATCTTTGCAGAGATCCACCTGCAGCCCTGCTGGTCCTAAAACCTGCTCCTAAACCTACTGACTTTTAATGAGATGGCTGCACCACACTTTGCAAAGCTTTTGACATGTGTTCCCATGTTGTGCTGTTTTTTGTTAGCTTTCTATTGTAACCTTGGAGTCAGAAATTTTCTTACAGCTTTCTTGTAAATAATAGACAATGTTTACTTAACTGTTCTTTCTGTTTTTCATTCCGTTTCGACGGAAAGTTTGACGAGCATTTCTTTTGTCCACTGAATGGAAGAGGAGGTGACACCGTCCCTCCAATCCCTTGTGGAACTGAGAAATCTATAAATATAAGGATCTCAAATAAACTCGGTTCTTCTTCTTCTCTTTCTACTCAGCTCAGGTGTCAGAGTGGTTCTTTCTCAAGTCCTGTAGCGACTTTCCCGTAGTGTCCTAGTAGCCAAGATGGTGACCTAGAGATTGGATATGCAGTTGGTCAAATACGTGGAAAACTGGCATGATTGCAGGACTCAAGACCTTGTGTGACCATGAGTACAGACAGTGCTGACTGGTTACTCATTATGTCTCCTCCGGGAACCAGTATGAGACCCATCCTGCTTAATGTCTCTGTTAATGAGCTGGATGCTGGGAACTTCACCCATAGCAAGCCTGCCAGTGATATCAAGACAGGGAATGGCAGATATGCTGGAGAGCATGCTGAGAGGAAGATGAAATTCTTGGGAACCTGTAGAAATGGGGTGTCAGGAGCCTCAGGGAGTTTAACAAGGACAAGTCCAAAGTCCTGATGCAACACAACAGAGAATGGGATGAGTGGTTGGAAGCTAACTTTGCAAGGAGTATTTTAGTGCTACCTGCAACTGCCTCATGGGAAGACGTGAGACAGTTGTGGATAGAGCCAAAGCCAAACCCTTCATGGAAGTGCACAGTGACAGGACTGGAGGCAACAGGAACAAATCACAACACAGGAATAAGAAACTATTTTCATTGGAGAATTTCCACTATAGTGGAACAGATTTCCCTGAGAGATGATGGAGTTTTCATCCCTGGGAGATATTCAAAACTCAACTGACATCTTCAACCACCTGATCTAGTTGGATCCATTTTGAACAAGATGTTGGACTAGATGACCTCCAGAGGTCCCTTCCAACTTCAATTATCCTGTGATTCTTCAACTCCATAAACACTGTGTTCTCTTCAGCTGCTGAAGTTATTACTACAACAAATCTATTTTCCTTTGTCAGTTAGACAAATGTTAGTTTCCATGGTAACAAGGGTAATTCCTATATCTCAATTTTTCCTGCTTGTTAGATTAATTACCACACTTTAGAAAAATCTCAGTGAAGGTGAAGGAATTCCTGATTACCACAGGATTGTCTTTTTTTCCCACTATGCTGTTTCTTTATCAGATGGGAATTTTGGAAGACAATGTTCAGTAAATTATCTGCATGAAACTGTTGGTGCCAGTAGAACATGTGGAGAGATATTTTGCCATCTGCTTATTGCACAAAAATAGCTAGAGAAAAGGAAACTACTCTTATCTCTTCTACTGGAGTTTCATTAACAGCCTCTCATGTAAGAACAACTCAACATTAAATTATTATTCCTGGTTTATGCCATAAAAAAGGCAATGAAGTTATATTCCTGGATTCAAAGGTATTATTAAGAACTAACAAATAGTTAAATGTTTTACTTGACTTGCTTTGGAAAGGAGCAATTAGGCTTTCTATGTACACTGAAATTCCTTATTCTGTTTCTCTGATTTTGTGTTGCTTTTTAAGTGATTCAGAAACATACTCAGTTTCAGTAGTGTCTGTGGTGCTGTAAAATGAAGTATTTACTAATTACTATTTACCTTAATAGTTCTCAGATTGCATCCCACATAGTTACAAAAAGGGAAAGATCAGCTATATTTACAATGTCAAGAAGACAACATTTTTTTTCCTTAAGCTTTCATCTTGTTTGCTCCCTTAAAAGCACTAAAAATGAATAGAAAAGAATTTCCTGGGGAAACTCTGAAACACTTAGATAAAATAGAAGGAAATGACAGTGAAAGAGAATGACAGGCCTGTGTGTCATGAATGGGGGTGGGAGACTCCAAACTATGAAGCAGAGGGTAAGAAGCAAAGTCTTTCTTCATAGTCAGTGGCTAAAAAGTCATGACATTATTAATCATTTGTATAGGACAAGAAATGTGCATGGCTCTGTGCTGTGAAAGATAAACAAATAGAAGGATCTGTCATGGGTTTACATTTTAAAGGAAGGGAAAAAGTCAAAGGAACACAGTACTGTACATGTAGCCCATCACAGCTTTCAAGTTTTAGAGAACAGTTGAAGTTTTTATAAGATATGGGGTGGTTCCAACTGAAAATTGCTTTCTGAGTAACTTCTGTCCGAAAAAGTTGTTTCAAATTAACCTATTTCTCTCCTGTAAAGCTGTACTGGTTTCAGTGAAAATTTCTGCAGTCAGAAAGGGTTTTAATTCAGAAAAGCTTCAGACTGCATTTTGGTCTATTCCAAAAAAAAAAAACCAAAACCAAAAACAAAACCAAACAACAACAACAACAACAAAAATTTTTTTACTTGATGTCATTAAATGATACTACATAAGTAACATGAGTTGTGCTTATAAATGTTTCTGGGCATCTAATAGAAACATCACTAGCTCTTTATTTTGTAGTGTAATGTGTGACTTAGGTTTGCATTGTACTGTAACATTTTCTGGACAAGAAGTTGATATATATGCTACAAACTTTTATCCAGGTAAGTTGGGTGCTCACTAGGAAGGCAGTTTCCTTGCACAACCAGCAGAGAAAGTGGTGTGTGTAAAAGTGGTGTTTTTGCTGAGGATGAATCACAAGAACAGGGAGAGTAGGTTTGGAGGCTGAGACAGTTACTGCCATGCATTTGCTGCGAGGGAATCCTAGAAAAGCTTGAGCTCAGAAAGCATTTTTCTAAGGCAATGTTTCAAATTACTCTTCAGTTACACTAACAAGAGAACAAGTATCAAATTGACCTCTAATTAAAGTGGATTTCAGCTGGCTTCAGGACCAACCCACCAGCTTGCTCATGCCCCTTTCCCACTAATAAATTAAGTAACTCTCTTATTTGATTCCTAAACTGGACTAGCTAGGGATATGCCACATTTCCAAGCAGCCAAGTATTTACTAAATCGAAGTGTTTTTGACTCACAGCTAACAGCTGCTGCTGTTAAGAGCGATTTTGGCAGAGGGGTCGCATTGTTATACCTTCTGGTTTGTGTATCATCAGCTGGAGTAATGTTTCAGAACAATGCTGGATGATTATTACATACTGCTTCAAGCATGTCAGTACATGTTAATATTACACTGAACAGACATATTTCATGTCACAGAAGGAGTTGGAGGTTTAGACATAAAAGATGACACTCAAAGATGTGAAACAAAATTAATTTTGAAGTACCTAAGGTAAGCTGCATTTAACCTTTTTGTGCGTTTAACCTGTTTTTAAGAATCAAATTTTTATCTAGTTTAATTCATATTCAAAGGGAATTTAATCAAGTCCTATTCACAGTACTGTAGCACTTAATAATCTAAATCTGGAAGAATGCTCCTCTTCACATGCATACTTCTGTATAGTTCATATTCACCTTCTTAATTCCCAACTTGTTAGTTGAACTCCTGCATACGTAAATTTGTTTTCTTTTAACAAATGCAACACTTCTAGACTGAAAGATGCTGGTAGCTGTCAGGGTCCATAATTTGACATATTGGTGGTTCTTAAACTTCAGTTTGGCTGGCTAGAACACTTCCATACAAATCTCACTAAGAAAATTATTAGATACCTTTTTATTTAGCAAGAGATGAAACAGTAGAAACTGCTATCTGAGTCACAAACCAGCAAGGTTCTAAGGAAAGCCTGGTCTGTACCAGTCAAAAAGCTTTCTTTGGGATATTCTGCAAGCATAGATGATTGGCGGAGACTAGATCATAAAGGTGCATATGTGTGAGCGTGACATGACTCTAACAAAAATGCAGTAAAAAAGAGCCAGAACCAGCCAAGGAGGTACCAGCATCATGGATGGTCTTGAACGAGATCCAGAGTGGGAGAGAAAGTTCTAATTTTGGACAGAATGCTGGCTTAAAACAGATTTGATTTTCTGAACAAAGAAACTGCCTCCTGTTGCTTGTCCCTACTGTATTCAAAGAGAGAGAATTTTGTGTACTTTTCTTTGTAAACAGAGAGCAACACACGCCCCAAACTGCAAACTTTCCAGATTTAACATGTTTCATGTAAAGACTCTTGGCTGAGAGCAGAAATAATACACCTCAGGGTACTTGATACTTGGTTCAAAGCTACTGCTTTTCTAAAATCCACTGCGTTTTCAAACTCTACTCCTCAGCTTTTTTTTTGCAGTTACAAGTGAGTATTTATCTTAGGCAGAAAAAGTAGGCAATTCAAGGATCTAAACAAAACTTGGTTTTTTTCTCCGTGCATATTGTGCATTGACATAAATAGCAGAGCAAGTCACTGTGTCTTTCTCTCCCTACACTGCGGCCTGCTGATGTCAAGCATGCCTCCAGAAAGGCATAGAATCATAGAATCTATACTGGAAAAGGCCTTTAAGATCATCGAGTCATAACACTGCCAAGTCCACCACTAAAAAATGTCCCTCAGTGCTATGTGTACATATCTTTTAAACACCTCCAGGAGTAGTGACTCCATCACTTCCTGTGCAGACTAGTCCATACTTGACAACCCCTTCTGTGAAGAAATTTTTCGTCATATCCAATCTAAGCCTTCCCTGGAGCAGCTTGAGTACCTCTTCTCTTGTTCTATTTCTTGTTATTTGGAAGAAGAAGCCAACCTGGATACAACCTCCTTTCAGGCAGTTGTAGAGACTAAAAACATTCTCCAGAGCCTCTTTTTCTCCAGGCTAGGGAGCTCCAGCTCCCTCAACTACTCTTTACAGGACTTGTGCTCCAGACCTTTCACCAGCTTTGTTGCCCTTCTCTGGAAATGCTCCCGCACCTCAATGTCTTCCTTGTCATGAGGGGCCCAGAACTGAACACAGGATTCAAGTGCCGAGCACAGGGGGACAATCCCTGCCCTGGTCCTGCTGGCCACACTGTTGCTGGTACAGGCCAGGATGCCATTGCCCTTCTTGGCCACCTGGGCACACCCTGGCTCATGGTCAGTCACTGTCACCAGCACCCCCAGGTCCTTTTCCTGTGGGCAGCTTTGCAGCCACTCTGCCCCAGCCTGTGGCACTGCCTGGGGTTGTTGTGGCCCAAGGGCAGACCCAGCACTGGGCCTTGTTGAACCTCACACCACTGGCCTTGGCCCATTGATCCAGCCTGTCCAGTTCCCTCTGCAGAGCATTCCCACCCTCCAGCAGATCAACTCACACCTGATTTGGTATCATCTGTAAACCAACTGAGGGGATGGTTAACACAGTCTTCATTCCTTGGGAAGCTCCCTGGGTGCTGGCCTGGGCTGTTTTGAGCCGATGTGAGCCCACATCCTACTCTGCAACTTTGTGAGAATGTCCCTTGCCTTAATTCACCACTCAGTCTTCTGGGAAACTGGTGGAAACTAGTGGTAATGATCAGCAAGATTTAAAAGATTCTCATGGGATGTTGACTCAAAAACATCATGGTCACAATGATGAAGCAGTTTGGAGGGAGAGTTATTCTGCCAAAAGTATGATATTCTTCTATAAATACTCTTACTTTATTCCTATTGTGGATTTCTTATCTCTCTAACTTAAACAAATAGACTGTACACTACAGACCCTATAACTGGATATTAAAAACTTCAAATTATTCTAATTTCCTTAAAATCTTTCTTATCAGTGACTTTAATTTCTAGTTGCTCAGTTGAACCGCAAAAATGTAAGGGTGTTAGGGTATAGGCTGTAAGAGGGTTTCTTGTTTCTGTTAAAGACTAAAATAAAGGCTCCCCATTTCTTTCCTGCTGCTATTCCAAGCTTCTCCTTCCCCTTCAGATAAGGAGTGAAAGAGAGCCTTATTCAAACACACGGCTTATATTGATGTCATGATGTTCTTTGATGGAACAGATACTGCTTCTAACTTGCTGTCCTCCAGAAGGAATACTGTATATCAGTTCAAGTAACAAGACTTTAATATGATTAGGAGTTTCCATGAGTACAGAAAAGAAGAGGAAGCAAGTGATCTCGTACAACCAATTTAACCAATAAGTGATGAAGCCCTTCCTACTGCATTAGTATTCCTATCCAGCAAGATAAATGTAATCAAACCCTGCAGTGGCACCTTGAATTCCTGTTTTGATCACCACCTTTCATGGTCCAATTTTTCCCAGAGGTTTGCAGGTCACAAATTTACATCTGAATATGGGGTAAGTGCTTCTCTAGGAGCTGTAATTGTGATTCTCTATTGCAAGAACTCATTTTTGTCTTTTCCAGTTTGCCATGGATAATGATAATTTTTCTGCTGGCTAGCCCAATAAAGCTGAAGTAAAGCCTTGGGTCAAGACCCATATTTTATAGGGTCAAATTGTTCTTTATCTAGCTCAGCATCTTTGACTGCACTGCTGCTCAGGCAGAAGAAGAAGGAAGTTTGCATGTCAGGAAGATTGCTTCCTATTGCAGCATGAATAGCCCAACTGGTAGCAAGCTGGCTGTGTGCCATGAAAAATTGAACAGCCAAGTCAAACTGGGTCAGGTTTACAATTTACCACGGTAATGCTGTCTAGTCAGACACCAGCACAGGAGCATATTCAGAGCAGAGTCTGCTCAGCCATGGGAGGAGGAAGAGAGAGAAAGGGAAGTTTGGCTGTCAGAAGCCTTATTTTATCTTCTATTGTAAATACACAACTGGCAACTGGTCAGGCATTCAAAGTTGAAAGGTCTACTGGCACCTGTTTTAGGTACATCCCTTCCTCAGTAATGGGCAAAGCGTCAGCTGCAGAGAGCAGCCTCAGCTGAGAGCTAAATCTGTTTTCCATCTGAGCTGGGGGGTGAACTATGCTGTCCTGTAAGTTCTGCCTGGGTGCTTTACCTAAGGACAAACAGCTCAGGTTGGTATCATCATTGCCATTGGATGAGGTGACCACTGCTCTCACTATCAGGCCCAATCTGCTGCCCGTTAAAGAGAGGAGGTTAACCTGAGATGCTGTTCAAGCATGCTGAACTGCCTCCATGAAGCCCTCCTTACTCTCACGTGTTACACCTTTACTTGTTTGTGAAACAAAAGTCAGTTCGATTTTCCCATAGATCATGGTTTTAAAATCTACCCTTTAAAAAGCAACATTAATAGGATAGCTGAAGACAAGAGAATTAAAAATTGCATTTAGGCATGGAGAGTGCAGTCCCATCTGCCACAGATACGAAGCTACTCTTGCTTGCACAGTAAACCTTAACACGCTTTGGAGCAGCATGCAGTTTTGCTCTATATTTGGTCTTAGAGTCTGACTAACATAACTGCCTACAGCTTCCCACTTGTCAAGAGGATGTGCCAGTAGCAGCTGCCTAGAGGAAAGAATAAGCAAAAGGAGGATAGAGCAGAAGGGGAAAAAAGATTGCTTAAAAAGACATGGCACTTGAGGCGAGTGACGCTATTCCTCTTCTCACAGAGGAGAGCTCCATAACAATTAAATGTATACCCAAAAAGGACATTACTCAGGTTGTGAAGTCAAACACCCAGAGGTTAGCAGAAATAAAGAAGGTGTGAGGAGATGGACAAGAAATTGGTTCAAATGTCTCCATCATCATGGAAACCAAGATGTCTCCATCATGGAAACCATCACACACTCAGTGAGGGAGATTGGTCAGCCACCTTGCTGAGGCAGCAGCAAGATGAAGAGAGGCATTCAGGAGGGCTGAAGAGAAGAAGTGCTGTTTCCCTAGAGCTTGGAGCTAAAGCTGAGGGTTTGGTATGTTTGTTTTACAGATGTTGGAAATCTGAAACAGTAAAATGAGAAAAGGAGCACAAGGACTGGATATCCTTGTCAGATGGTTGCTGGAGGAGGTGTTATGAGAATGGCTTGTAGCCTGCAGTGGTGAAGGACCTGAGAAAATAGAGATAAATGAGGAGCTAGAAACAGTGAAATACACAGCTGCATCTCTGTTATGACTGCATTTTTCTCCCCTGATTGAGCTATGGGGCTGGTTTTCAACATAATTGACTGCTTCTGAGTGTATTCATGCTCTCCTGAAAGGCATCTTTCCTGAAATAATTCCAGCCAATGTACAGAGCAGGTCTAATCAAGACCCTGTCTCTTGCATCCACTCACACTGATCTTTATGGGAGAAATTGTAAGTGCTGACTCATGGTAGTCATGGCATACAGATGTAGATCTCTTTTTTACACCTTTTCAATCCTTTTATTCCGCAGTTCGAGGCTGACTGCAACTTCCCTGTGTGCCACAGGGAAACCCTGACCACTTTCTCCCTGGGAGCCACAGGGTCTGTTTGAAGACTGTAACCCTCTGATGTAGTGGGGAAAAGCCTCAAGTCTCTCCCGAAAACCTGACTGCAATGGCCTATACCCCACAAGCCCGAGGTGAAAACGTTTTTCTCCCTAACCAGCTTGTAAAATGCTGGAGACTCCTTGGCTGGGGAGGATAGAGCTACGGGGCGAGGGAGATGTGGTTCTCCAACGGCCTTGCCTCCAGGCATCCTCCCGTGTAACTGCATCAGAAAGTGGCAGGAGAGTCAGTACAATACCGGGGAAGTACAATATAGCAAACTAAAAATGCTGTGTAAGTCTTGAAAAGCTACATGTTTAATTAAATGGTTTTGAAGGGCTTTCAGGTTTGAACAGTGTACGACAGCTATCTGCTTGCTGGGTAACTAGGCCTTGTCCTCATGTTAACAACATAAAGCAGCTCTAAAACAAAAGGAATTTTAGGGATGCTTACTATACAATCTGGAAGGCATTTAATATTGGTAAGATTGTCTATTTCACTAATCAAGTAGACCTCCAAAATGATTACACTGTCTTTCCCTACTCCCCTAACTCTTTTCGTATGACTCAGGGCTATTTGGGATGAGCTTTTAAGATGAAAAGTTGAAGACACCTGAAAACAAAAGATCAAATTTCTGATGTGCAAGCAATTGCTCCTCTCCTTTAGACAACACTGTAATTGAGGTGCTTGAGCTGAAAAGAGAAGGTGGCAGATAATTCTTGGCAAACAGATCTTTAACTGTACAACAAACCCACATATATGCAAGAGCAAGGGTAGGTTTGCTGGCTGTGTTGCTTTATGAAGCTATTGCTTTCAGATGATAGGAACAGGATGGGATCACTCTTCATAATCTGATTGCAGGATTTTATGGTTGCTGTCAATCCAAAGGGATTTTTTCATTTGTCTTTGAAAAATCTCATATGTGGAAATTGACCCATCATAAATATATTCTGGCTGACTAGATCGTTAATTCATGAGATCTAAAAAGAAAAGTGAGATTAAAAATTTTGATCACTCTGTGAAAATCTGTATGTTCTGACTGTGTGCTATTACTCACATATTCACTCTGTGTAAACCCTGAAACAGTTTTGTAAAATTAATCTAAAATTTATTAACTGTTCATTTTGCTTAGAAGCAAGGACTGTTGTACTGCACTCACAGTACAGCGTCTTGACAATGCTGAGTGCACCTGTGTCTCTCTTTCTGTCCACTCATCTATCACATTAGGTTGTTCTTTTTTCTTTCAAGCATTCCATAAGAAAAAGATAGATAGAAATGGCTGTGCATCAGTGTTCTCAGAGATCACCCTGAACACTTAGAATCCTCTGTAGAAAGGTTATTGGTGGTCTAAGCACTCGGGCTTTAAGGAGTTAATGAGAACAAATAAAATGAAAAGACAAGAAACTTTTTTTTTTTAATACAAAATTAAAAAGAGCAGCAGCAGAAGAAAATGTATTTTGCTATTTTGCCACTATCTGTCAAAAATGCATGCAATTAATCATTCACTCTTCTCTATACACATAATAGGATCTACACAAATATTGGCTCTACATGAAAGCCTAAAAATGCACAGTTAAAGCCCTAGAATAAAATCAACCTGTAAGTACGAGATTGTAGGAAACTGAGGAAATATGTCAAACTATCTGTAATGTGGTTAGACTCCTAACAATGAGACTACTAGCACAATGGAAATTCAAAGGCCCTACATTATCCAACAGGTGTGAGTAGCGGGGTGGTTTCATGCCCTACAGGTCTGCTAGTACAAGTCAGGTAGGAAGACCACTGGTGTCACTGCTGAAATCAGGAATGCTAGTGCATGTCCTCATCAGATGTGCATTAGTGAAATGGGTACAACTATTTAAAATATTTCTGCCTCACAGCTGCATGGTACAAAAGAGTGGGTTGGACAGGTTGCACAAGGGTGCCTCATCTCCTTCAGAGTGAAATTATACGGGTTTGCTTAACCTGAGGATAATATATTTAAAATGAACTAGCTGCAGTGTAATGAGTGACATTGGCACCACCCTCCCTCATGATCCATTCTGCCAGCTGGCTGGGGGTGGTTTCTCTCACAGAGTGCTGGTAACAAGCATGTATGAGCCACTGTGGTCGTGGGCAACCCCAGACATTTCTGTAGGAAATATTTCTGTGGAATTAGTTTTGCTGGTGTCTAGTCCTGACTGTTCGTGTGAAGTCTGCCTCATGCAATCCTTTTAGAACTTGCTATATAGTAGCTTTAAAGAAAGCTCTCATTAGGGAATGACTTCTAATTTTTTCCACCTAAGTAAGATGATATTTCTTTCTAAGCTTCTAGGCAGTGTCTGCATGCATGTTTATTAGCCTTATGTAATTCTGGACCTGTCTGATCTTGGTGCTGCTCTCACATGCTTCCAGGATACAATGTCCTAGGCACAGTACTGTTTCAATTTTAGTGTAGCTTTCTTCACAGCAAGACTTCACCACTCTTGTCAGTTATCATTATATTTATGTTGCCGGCTGGCTTTATAAACTGATTACGAAAACTCATCTTGGCCTTTGAAACAAATATAAAAGATCATGATCTGGTGTTTCTAAAAGAGTCCTATAATTTGTAGTCGAAATTCTGTAAAGAATAAAGCAACTTGCAGAATTCCTTTGCAACATATCACTCTGTATCAATAAATATTCTTCTGAGTTTATATCTGCCACTTACCTTGTATAACTGTATTTTCTTTAGAGACATTTATGTGACATTTTTAGACAGTTCCCATCTCCATTAATTTCATAATAGCTCACCACATGGCAGAAATACCTTTCTAGTTTTCATGTAACTACATCATTTTCGTTTTACTGCAACCCATTTTTTAGCTGGCTTGTTAGTGTCTTGAACATCATTTATTCTTCAGTGTTTTTCCCTTCAGAAGTGTAAGGGTATTTAAGTACTGAAAAAATGCAGTACAATCAGAAAATCCCAACTCCAAAAACACAAGCTAACATTCTCTACTGATGTAAATTGACAGAGGTCTTATGAATAAAATGTTCCCACTACAAGAAATATTTCAGTACAGGAAATAATTCAGTAAAGGGAAAGTCTGGCTTCATCCAAATTAAATCATTTCTGTGATAGGATTGATGTAAAATATTTCTTCAGAGAGAGTAATCAGAATGATAGGACACCAGAAGACTTACCCATAATGTATCTGTTCTCTGTTCAGCTGTACTTTTATTACAGGTGATGCTTAGGGAAATTTATGCTGTATTATCCATTATATAGCATACAGCACCATATCACACATCATCATGTATAGAAGCAGTGTGTTTCATCATTTGCAAATGCTGAAATTACTGACATCCTGCATGTGTTTTTAGGTCAGATTTTTGCTTTACGAACCAGTGGACAAATACATTTAGTTGTATCACACAACCTGAGCCTAAGAGTGTATTAATGGAACAACTTTGGTAAGAGGTTGTGTATTAATTTGGCTGTCTCTATACCTTTAGATACTCTGGGCCTTTCAACATGTCACTACAGTCACAGAAATGCCCCCAGGGAACATCTGAGGGGCTCTCTTTCTCGTCTACTTAATTTCTGCCAGTTTGAAAATGTAAATGAAAATGTAAGTGAACATGGCTCAGTTTTGAACTGAGCTAAGTTGAAGAGGAAGCTTGTGAAAAATACCAAACATTTACTTTTCTAAATCATATTTTTGTGACTGACAAAGGAGAAACTTCAAGATTCACTGATACTGAGCTACATGGGAATGAATTAGGTCGATCTCCAACATACCCTCATCCTCTTCACATAAAGGTAGCCTTACAATCCTACCATCAAAGCATAAGGGAAAACAAAAGAAAATGGGGAAGAAAATAAAGGCTTAGTTCTGTTTTTTTTAGCCTCCAGCATGTATTTCAAGTGTTTACATAAGCCTTCTTCCACTTTTTAAGGCATATACCTCTGAGAATTAGAAACAGAATATCTATTTTGTTCTTACTTGAGTTCCAGTTGCTTTCTGTATGCTCAAAACCAGCTTGAAATATTCTCTGTGAAGTCTGATGATGCCAATTCAATCAGAATTTCATTAAAACAAACAAATTCAAGAGGTTAATTAGTACTTAAAAGTGATTCTTTTCTTTAGAAAAAGTAACATTAAGTCCCCGATTTCAGTCTTCTGCTTATTCCTTAAGCTATAATATTTCTATTTTCCTAACTTCAATCTTACAATACATCTGGTTGTTTTTTCCTCTCTTTTTACATGATGCAGTTCTTTGAAAAATCTCTAAGAAGAAATCTTTCACTTTTAGCTTGTCTGAAGCCAAGTTGACAAATACTATAATCACTCCAGAGCATTTTTTACATCCTCTGTGTAGTCTGTAATAATAAAGTGATCTCTCTGCCTTAGAGGATCTGGCAGCTCTTCTGCTCTTGTCCTCTAACTAGCCCTCCATCACTGATTTAGCCTTCCCTTTACAAGAACCACTCTTCAGTGGTGCTCAGTGATGAATGACCTTGTTAGACCAGATCCATGCAAGCATCCCTTTGCTGTATAAAATACCTAGAATGCCAAGAACTCCAGATCCGTTTCAATACAAAGTACAGCAGCTTCTCCAGTACATATTTATTTGCTTAAATTAATACAATACATCATACATGCTTTTACTATTGAGATAGAAAGCCAGAAAATGAAGATTCACATACAGTTGGTTCGCTTCATGGGCTGTGGGTTTAAATAAGAACTCGATGTTCTACATGAAATAAATATGCAACACATTATTTGTAAAATCTGTTAGGAGTACAAAATGTTAGCTCTGTTACATCTTGTTCAGCTAAGCAGACATGACATTTTCAAAACTGTTAATAATTATTAAAACTTCTAGGAATAATAAATACAGTACTTATATTACTTCTTAATTGTACACTCAAAACAGCAGAGTCCAGCAGCACCATATGAAGAGAGAAATCAAAGAATAGGTAGTAGACAAACACAGAGTTGTGAAAAGGTAGGTGCAGTAGCATTACTTGGTCTTTCCAGTAACTTGTTTTACAGGAAACAGCACAGGATAAACTTTAACTATGATATTATCATCAAGTATTTTACCATTTGAGCTTCTGAACACGGAGCACCTGTCTTTGCCCTTACAAACTGAAGGCTGTCTGGCAGCCAGGAAAACTCAGTTTCACAAGGAGATGACTGAGTCCTTGTGGCCAGACTGAAAACACCTTGTTCCAAGGTCATGTACAACTTTGCTTTCCCTGTAAATATGTTGTCTATCTTCACTCTTAAACTTTACTAGCCCAGCTTTTGGCTTTTCCTCCACCTACTCTGTACTCCAAAGTGTCTTGCAGAACTCTCCCTGCTACCCTTAACATCAGAAAAACCTCTAACTTAGCAAACCACATGCCTTCACTTGCCCAGACTCATAATAGTAGGGCAAATTTACCTTTCCTCAGCAGGACTTCTGGAAGCATCTTAGCTATACAAGTTCGTAGCCACTCTTACTTGCTGTAATGCTCTCTGAAATGATGAAACCAGACTGCATGTAACAATGCAGGGAAATGGTATAGATGTGACTTTATGTAGAGGTGGTGGAGACTGGGCTTTAGTTTCATGTGTCCGCATAAACTGAAAACCCAAATAACAGAGAGTAAGACTAATGAAAATACTTTTTTTTTCACAACATAGCTAGAAGAAGGTAGATAAACTCACATTAGGAATGAGAAAAAGAAGAAAATATATCCCCCAATGTCCAGGACACAGACAATGTCTCTACTGGACTTATGAGCCTCTACACAAGGCAAAATAAGGAAGCTAATCCCTTGAAAATCACAAATGGGAAATAGCTTCATTATGAGAGCAAATTTCTATAAAGCATTTTCAAAGCTATTAAAAAGCAAAGGTTGTTACTGTCTGTTCCCAAAGTGGTGCCAATGTAAATAGTGTGAAAATAACTTATGTTTGAAAAGCAAGGTGCTTCACAATGAAGGCTGTTATTTCACTTTTAATTTGTCCCCTGAGGCCTCTTTATAACAAGTGTCTTAGATCCATTTGCATTATGTTCTACAGTAGGGAGGATTACTATCTCCTAACCTCTTTGCATGGGTCACTTGGCACTGTCTCCTTACCTCAGTAATAATTTTGTTTGTAATTTCTCTTATTGATAATTTACAGTTTTAGATGAGTTTTTTACTATTCTATCATGAGTTAGATTTGGGTGTTTGTGAATTAGCTTAGTGTGACTTTGTGACTGGGCAGAATCTCAAAGTCTCATTGTGAAGAAATATTCTGCTTTCTAGAAAAATGCAATGAAAGGGATTCACATTATGAATTATTTGCAAATAGTAATGCCATTCCGGGACTCCTTTCCATCTATCTGTATCTCTTGTCAGGTGCTTCTGCTCCAGTGAGAACTGCAGCTGTAGAAGTGAGTAAACTGACTGCAGTGAGTGTGGTTGAAGGAGTTTAGATTAACCATTTAGACAACCCAGAACTATCTGTTATTCCCTTTCCTAGGGACACATCTGGCACATTCTCTTACAAGGTCTGTAAGGAAACTCTGGACTGCACGCTTCTAGTAGACATAATTTTTGCAGTTGCAGAATCATGTCATCACAGAAGCTTTTAGGTAAGAAAAGAGCTCTAAAATCATCAAGTCCAACCTTTGACCAATCACCATCTGGTCAACTAGACCATGGCACTAAGTGCCACATCCAATAATTTCTTGAACAGCTCCAGGGATGGTGTCTGGCTTGTTGCCCTTCTCTGGACATGTTCCAGCACCTCAATGTCTTTCTTGGAGTGAAAGGCCCAAAACTGGACACAATGATTTGAGGTGCAACCTCACCAATGCTGCGTACAGGGGAGCAATCCGTGCCCTGGTCCTGCTGGCCACACTGTTGCTGGTGCAGGCCAGGATGCCATCGGCCTTCTTGGCCACCTGGGCACACCCTGGCTCATGGTCAGTCACTGTCACCAGCACCCCCAGGTCCTTTTCCTGTGGGCAGCTTTGCAGCCACTCTGCCCCAGCCTGTGGCACTGCCTGGGGTTGTTGTGACCCAAGGGCAGGACCTGGCACTGGGCCTTGTTGAACCTCACACCACTGGCCTTGGCCCATCGATCCAGCCTGTCCAGATCCCTCTGCAGAGCCTTCCTGCCCTCCAGCAGATCAACACTCACTCCCAGCATCATGTCAGCTACAAAGTGACTGAAGTGGCTCTCCATCCCCTCATTCAGATGATTAATAAAGATATTAATCAGGGCAGGGCCCAGTGCTGACCCTTGGGGAACATCACTGGTGAACATCTGCCAACTGCAGTTAACTTCATTAACCACCACTCTCTGGGCCTGGCCATACAGCCGGGTTTTTACCCTGGAGAAGATTTCATCTGCCCAAGCCAGGAGCTGCCAGCTTTTCTAGGAGAACGCCATGGGAGATAGTATCAAAGGCTTTGCTGAAGCCCAGGTAGAATACATCCTTTGGTTTTAGTGGCTGGGAGCTGAACTCTGCTGAAAATATCTCCTTTGCTCCGTCTGTCTGGACTGCAATTGATATGTAATACTTTGTTTCTTTCTTGATAAGGATTGTCTAGCTGTCCCATAGCACTCTCCAATGAATAGAATAAACTTTGCAATAGAAGGGCTGTGTACCTTCCTGCTTTGCCCACCACAGGAGTGAAGAACTTGCTAAATTCAACCCATCTGCATGATCATGTTTCTAGAAATTGCGAAGAGATTCCTGATGCCTTGCTTGTTCTTCTTATCATGGGAGCTAATATGTCTGGAAAGGTGGAGTGGACTGATCTGGAACCACGCACAGCTGGAAACTATATCACCTAGAGAGAGACAGTTCTAAGAGTCAGTGACTCCCAGCTCTTGGCTGTATACATACTCAAATGGGAGTTTTGTCTGACAGAGACAAACTAGCGCCAAGTTAACTAAAGAAGTTGCTCCCATTTCTGAAGGACCATCGCTAGACCATGCTGAATTTCTACCTGATCATTTCCCCGATAGTAAAAGAAAGAGTACAGCTACACTCATTATTCTAAAAATTTTCTAATTTTTCTACTTGACCACAATGTCTTCCTTGAAAGAGAGATGGCTCCTTTTTCAATAGGCACCATCTTACAGCTAAAGCAAGGAAGAGGAATGTTTATCATACATCAGTTTATCCCTGAAGAAACATGACTAGGTACCTCTAAAATACACCTCACTTTCAAGGACTTTTTAAATTCTAGATTTAAAGTGACCTACCTTCTAGTTAAATTTGGCATAACCTTTTAACTTAAAAAATATGCACATCAGACATAGGGTTAATTTAGAAGACTCACCTGGATGTTACTGTTTCTTTTATCAACTGTTTTTTTTACATGAATTTCTGCCATATGTTCTGCCATGTTTCAGCCTTGAGAAAGGAAAACACCATCTGCAGCCTCAGACTACACAAACCCAGTTTTATATGAGGACTAAGGGCTTTGCTCTGTGAATGCTGATTAACTGGTAGGCATGAGGATCATGAGTTCAAAAGGTGTCTGTTTTCTTATAGGGGCAGAGAGCTGCAGCTACATGACTTGTCTTAGCAAACCATAAGTAGATGGGTATATTTAATGATAACTTACTATATATAGAGAGCATAATTGCAATGTATTTCAAATCAAGAACTTGGCAGGTAAATGAAGAAGGGAGTAATATTTGGAAGAGATCCATACATATGGATTTTAACCTTTTGAGCCGGGATATCCAAAGGACATAGGACAAATTTTGAGTAAAAATGAGTAACTAAATTTTTATTTCCGTGTAAGCAATAGGATGGTGCAGGGCTGCTTTTCGTCTTTCTTGAAGATGCATGAACTAATATGCTGTTCAAAATATTCATGCAATTAATGAAAAGTTTAGTGGAATATGCTTTTTCCATGTTTATTATAAACTTATAATTGTATGAGAACCCAAGGATGAAGACCTAGGTTTGACTCCGTAAAAACAGCATGAGTGAAATCCATCTGAAAGGCCTGCAGCTTACTGCTCAAGATGGGTTTAAGAAGAGAAAATTTCTGACTCCAGTATGAGGAAGGTTTTCCTCTGTAAGGTACTGCTTGTTCTATAAGGGTTATTTTCACCTTCTGAGACAAAAATTGATCAGATCTGTGTATTTCAAAATTATCCTTACTAGTCATGATAGACTGAAGAGATAAATGGCAAAACTGCATAATCTTTTCAGTGAAATGACTCATACTGTGTTATGTGTAACTATGGCAAGATTGTGAATGCTGCATGCTGATGCTGCCCAGTAAATGTATTGATCTAAGCAGGCAGTAGAACAAAATGTCAACACAATCTATGCTATTTCACTTCAAGAATTTCTGAATACTCCCATACTAGCTGAAACACAGCAAAGCACAAACATTTCTTGTGCCAGAGGACTAGCTTTTGTAATAAATTCCAGTCCTTTCGAACCATTACAGAGCTGTCCTCTACTACCTCCCAAGAAATAATATTTCTTATTAATTTGTTTCCCATTTCTCATTGCAAGTAGTTGAACTAAGAGTCACTTCAGTAAATCAAAGGATTTGGACTGTGTTACTTCTGAATGTTGACAGCATTTTCATGCATGCTGTGTTTAATAGTATTCTGACTTATAATGTGAAATACAGAGTATTTTCAGATATTTTTTGAGGCATATGGTTAGAAGTATTCATATCTATTTAGTGAGATAATAAATCAGCTGCTAAAGTATGTTGCTTTCTGCTAAGTAGAAAATTGCATGTAAGTATCTATCCCCGTATAATAGGAAGTAAACTTCTGTACCCAACCCATTGTCTGTTATACACCAAATGGATAAGTATAAAAGTGTTATTTTTAAATATCTATTGCATTTCTTGGTGACCTCGAGCTTCTTTATTCTTGTAATGTACGTGTTTTACACTAAATTATTTTTAATAATTTGGCTTATTTATTTCTAAATACTGTTACAGACTTCCAGGCTTTGGTAGCTTACAGTTCATGTTAAAATCTGTCTGGTTACCATTTTCCAGCTTTTTATAAATGTCCATTTTAAATGCCTATAAGCATTGTTTGTTTTTCCATTTTTCTTTCCAGCAATTCTTTCAAACTCTTGTTTCTGTGCTTGAAATATAAGTAATCAGAGAGAGACTGACCAAGTCTGGCCTTTTCAAAGGATCTAAAGCCGAGATGTTCTTTGTTGTTCGCAAGCTCTCCCTCTCCACATCTCTCCTCTTTGTCTGAATTTCCTATTTTCTTCCCCAGTCCTCCCTCACTTAACACTTCTTCCTTCTCATTGCAGTAGGACCCTCTTAAGTCCTTCATCATGCACTCAGGTTTGCCAGAGAGATCTTGAGCCGTGTACAGCTTGTCATCATGATGGTATGTGGCAGGGCTGTACCGCTCTGCCTCATAGCAGTTGTCTTCCTCTTCCTCCTGGCATGAGCTTCCCTTGGCACTCTCGCCATCAGAATGAAATGAGATTCCCTTCCCTTGGCTTTTCTGGGAAAGATCAAATGGCTCTTCCTGTTCCAAGCTTCTCAAGACATTTGTCTGGGACAGAGCAATCCTTCCTCTTCCAAAACCTTGTAGTGGTTTGAGGGGAGGAGAAAAGGAAAAATTTATATATAGGAAATTTTACTACTTGATACATGGCTAAAAACAAAATCTGAGGTGGCTTTGTATTTCATACTTTACCTTTGTCTTCCATCCAGCTATCTCCAAGTACTTCACTGTTTACATCTCGTGGCATCTCCTTTGAGATGCTATAAAGAGAAGTGCTATTGTATACACTTCACAGCCAGGCTAGGACACACAAAACACTGTTTTGTACATGCCAGACTCTGGATGATGCAGCTGGGAAGAAAAGTGAAGTGGTCTGGCCTTTTGTAAACTGAATTTTGCCCATCAATCTACTCACTTCCTCCTCCCTACTCTTTTTTTAAAAGAAAACTCGGATCTAAAGCATCGGAGTCCATAATACAAGTCCCAGGTTTTGCATCTTATTTATCAGAGGGGTGGAACAGGCTAAAAATATGTTAATGTATATGTTCTGTGGACACTGTGGTTCAAAGTTAATACTTTATAAATGAAAAGACAACAGTCTCAGCAGTCTATGACTCTCCTTAATTTTTCCTCTTTCATCCACTGAGAAACCAATCAACTGAAAAGCTCTGTACACTGGATAGTACTTCAGCTTGAGAAAATCATTATGAATAAATGATGATTTTGAGCAGTGTAGTATAAATCTTAATCTAGTCCTGGATCTGGTTTGTCTTAGTATTTGTCAGTGCCTTCCCTCTTGCTGGAACTACAGATTATCCAAGAGGCATCTGCGGACTCAAATATCCTCCAAACATGATCAGGATTTATTGAAAAGAATTCAGATGCTGCAGGCAGAGCCCAGCTTCATTAAAGACAAGTGACAATACAGGGTGAGGATTTCACCCAATAGCTAATACCTATGAAAGTCGCTATTTTACTTGCTTTTGTTTTCTCTGGTTTCTATTTTCTCCTCAGTAACTGAATCCAGTTTCTGAACAATCTATGCAGTCTCACCAGACAGCAGATGTTACTTTGCAACAAGCTGTATTTGTTAAAAGAGTTCATAAACAGGTGTCAGGCCTCACAAATTGTCTTGTATCTGATAAGCCTCAAGGGCTGCAGAATCTCTGTACAATGAACAGCTCTTAGGCTACCTCCAATTACAAGTAATTTTCTAACTAGCATGGTGCTGTAGGACATTTACAGAAAAAAATGCTTATTTTATTAGCCATTAGAATCTTCATAAATTTTACATCAAATGTCATTAGAGTAGGCGTTTTACACATGTGCTAGGCTGCTGTAAAGCTTGAATATGAGGAACATGAAGAAATCTTGCCCATTAAATAATTATTTATCTGCAGAATCTTAAAAAACATATCTTAGATACCCAAACTCTCAAAAAAAAATTCTCCTTAACTGCCCCACTTCTTTAGATAGCATTGACATGTGTACACACATGAAGATGACTTCAGGAAGTATATGTGGTAGGTAGCAGACAGGAAATGTTTTGCAGGATACCCTCAGTAGTCCAAAATCCTTATACTTTGAAGTGGGAGACAAATATCTCCTCCTGTTCATGTGCTTCTTTGTAAATGGGATCTAGAGCCTATGGTCTTTATCTGACACCAGTTATGCCAATATAGCACGGAATGACCAAGGCTCCTGGATGTAGACCCACTGAGGGTTCCATCCCCATTCCAGACTGGAATCCAATAAGCAGTGAGAAAGAATCATAACTGTTTTAGAATTTCAGTTTCTGTGAATTTAGGATTAATTTATGATTTATTGGGATCTCTGATATGAAACGTTATAGTAATATAGTTAATAACAACTTCACAGGCTTATGGGATTCTACCTCTTGCAATAGCATTGGATCTATGGCACAAGATCTGTAGTATAAAGCCCATTTGTGTTTACCAACATGCATACTCAGATCTCACAGAGAATAATCTTGCTGAAAATTATTACCTTGAGAGTGAAATCCTCTTTCCATGACTCCATGTTTGACTTTCATGTGCCTGGTTAGGTTCCCCTTCAAGGTGAATTTGCTGGGACAGTAGAGGCACTTAAACGGCTTACTATCTGAGTGCAAGTGCATGTGTCCCATTAAATTGTGCATTCTGTTAAACTCCTTTCCACACAGCTATAAAAACAGTAAAAATGAAAATTATTAGTTTGAAACCGTGTTTTCAAGGACAACATATTTAAAGGAAATAGGACCTACACTTCTCAACTTAAATCCTGGCAGGTTTTGGCTGCAGTATGTTTTTCAAAGTTCCAGACAGAAGTCCTACAGACAAAAATATATAGTTGAGTACCTAAGGCATTCTGAACTGCTGACAATTTTTAATATTGGTGACCAGGACACATAGTCAAGGATTCCCCCCAAAAAAGTAGTCATTGTTATTGTAAGGAGGGGAAAGACTTGAGGGAGTAACCTGCAAGGCTCTTAACCTGAATGAGATTCAAAGTACAAGTTTCTGCCCTGGTGAACCATTCCGTTTGTAGTTTATACATCTAGCCTTTAATCAAGAACAAATTATGCAGAGATGGAATTACAAAATAAAAACAAATAAGGGTTTCTGTGAAATAACCAAGCAGAATATCACTTATCTTTAAATGGAGAGAACATTTTGCTTAAAGTTAGAAAAAGCAATTCCTTGTTTTTCTGTGTTTCTTGCTCACCCCTTTTTTTCCTGATCCCTTTATCTTTTGTTTATCAGCTTCTGTGTTTTGGTGTCTCTGGTGAGTAAGCTGCAATTTAAACACTCATGAGCCTGCAGGAATGACTCAGCTTTCCCTGAAGCGTGTTCCTGCCAGCTCAAGCCATTGATCGTGCAATTTTCCCTTTGATGGAACAATAAGGGTGGGTTTTATTCATTGTTGTTTATTTAGATGGGCCCTTTTGTAGTCTGGACTCTTATGTATTCTTAAGACATGAGAGTTTGACATCACTATTACATGCATCTAGTCTTACTTGTCTTCTGGGCTTTCCTTACCAGGATTTACAATTTTATTCACATTCAAGTGGCTATTTCCATCCTTTGCAGACTTCTCTGTTTGCTTTCTACTTTTTTTTTTTTTTCCTGACTTGTTTTACCATAGGATTTTAATTTTTTTGATGTATCTGTATTACTATATGAGCCAGAATCACCACTACTGAGTAACTGAAACCTCCATCTAACAGAGTAATCATCTGGCAGACAATTACTAAATAGAAATTACTAAGAATCCACCAGATGTTTTGTATAATCTGAATTCTGATTCTATTTACTGGGTATTACAGAAGGTCTGATACAGAACTTGTAGATTAAAATTCAGAAAGTCATCACCTGGAATATCTGGATGAAATGTAGATAATGAAAGGATCCTTGGAGAAACAGTTCTGTATGCTGTGTGGTTTAAACCCTCTCTTGAGTTAATCAATGAATGCTAATTAATGAATCAGTTCATTAATACAAAAATTAGCACTAGTACTGTTTTAAAATAAAAATTAGAGCTGAGTCAGTGATGTAAAAAGAAAGACTGAAAACATTAACTTGCTTTTAAAAAAATTATTTGCTTCAGCTGATTATGTAGCCTTTCGTGATTTTCTGTCTGTGATTTTGCTAAAATAAAAATTATAGCAAATAAATTCATCAGCAAAGTGTTAGACAGGACAGTTGGTGGGGAAAAAAAACCAATAGCCACTGAAAATTAATTTCTAAAAGTAAGGTATCGGTTTCCAAGGGTCATCCACTGAGGAAAGAATACTGTCTTCTTCACATTCAAACAAAGATAATATGCAGGATTGTTTATACTCAGAGAAATGATGGAACTAAAAAGCAACTCAAAGGGTGCTGTGAGGAAACAGAGGAGAAGAAGTACTGATGGGCACAGAAAATTTGCAAGAAATAACTGCAGCTGATTGTATCTTGACAGCTGCTGGAACAACCTATAACATGTCAATATTACTCTTCCTACAAAAATGTCAACAATAATATCTCTCTAACACCTCTTTGCTGAAGGCTTTTGGTTATCTGCTTGTATTGTGGCTGACCTATGTTGTCACTAGAACTTACTTTCCTGTAGCAGGTCTTCTCTCTCTGAACTGGTAACGAAGGAAAATCATGCTGAATAGAGGAGTGGCTAGAGTACTGCATGTAAACTCGTATCTGTATAAGGTCTTGAGTATTAAAACTGATCTAGGAGGAGCTTCTAGTTTCTTTCCATCTAGGCAATATTTGTTTCAATTTTTTCTTCATGCTGAAAAGACAGGGATTTGGTAAAGGATAGTTCTTTAGCATGAAAGTTCTGTGTTTCTCAGTAAAGCTGACCGGTTTTCCATTTCCCAAAGTCAGGCACATCTTTGAGATGTGTAATGTGTTCATGTCCTGAAGTCTCCTCTGGGCACATGAGGAATTGGTACTGAAGTGCAGAGGTGTGGCAGGAAAATTAAAGTAATGCAGGTAGGAAATTTGTTTTTTGGAATGATGGGTCTCTGTGGCACAACCTGTGTTTTACTGGTCCTTTTAAAAAGGCAGAAGACACCTTTCAGATGAAAGTCTATGATCCAGAGGTAAAAGGAAGTAGCTTTCTCACTCATATGCTGGAAGACTGCAACTCAAATCTAGCTGGAGCACACAGCTAATGCTCACTGAAGAGCCTGAGTCTGCAGATCAAACTAGATGATGGTACAAGATTTTCTTTCTCTGTGACATGCCAGGCTTGTGAGCACTGATGAGCAGGGTGTGAAAGACGACCCTAAGACTGTTGCATGGGAGGGAGCTCCAGCAGAACTCATTACAGTGCACCATAGCACTCAGAGAGATGAGAAGTTTATGCAAGAGAACTTGGGATATCAGGAACAACATGGTTTACTTGTGAACTTTCTGTTAGGCTGTCTACTTTAGACAAAATAAAATTAACATCTTGAAGATAAACACCTCAGCTGCAAGTCTGCTGAACAGACTTTGTTGCACTGGCTGATGAAATGGACTTCAGTATAGTTTGCTGGAAAGTCTACGTTAGCTCAACCCTAGATTTTCTCCTTCTAAGCCAGCACGTGAAGCATCATCCTTCTAGATTTGTCAGCCTGTTTTGTTTCTTCTCAAAGTACTTCTGTCTCACATTTTCTCTGGTGTTAGCTCCTGTTTAAACCACACATTTAGGTGGGGAAAAAAGTGAAGTTCAAAACATTCACTGCAGTGTGTATTTGTCTGGACTGAAGAAAAATCCACTGTGTCCTTTATTGGAGGTTTAAAACACTGATTACTTCAGCACTAAAAACAACAGTAAATTTCATGGAACCTTTCTCTACAAATCAGAATTGGTCCTGTTGCACCAACTGGTATAAAACCTTCATAACTCTTCAGTCTTTTTTTTCTTAAACAGAAATAAACAAGGCAATATGGGCTCAGGCCTTTAAATTCTACAGACAAGTTCACTCTTCAGAGGAAAATTAAACAGAGAGCCAGGCTGCAGCTGGATGAGGAAACAGAAGGGACAACTATTTGCTACCTCCTCTCTTCTGACAGTCTGTGCTTAGCTGTGATTAGACACATAGGAAAGCTCATGTTTTCTTTTGCTGTGAGAAAAAGGTAAAGAAAACCATTGCATGTGGTGAAGTATAAAGGCTACTGCTGTGCTCTCTTTCCCTTGCATTCTTCTTCTTTTTTTTTTTTTTTCTTCATAAGAAGGGTGTTCCTTTCCTCAAAGAAAGAAGGAGAGGGAGAATGACTGTAAACTGTCCAAAAGGACCGTGAGAAAACAGGAAGCTTTGAAAAGTACAAGAGAAAGCAAGATGAAATCTATTTGCAGGCGGTTCCCCGGGGACATGTGAGCCATTGTTAAGCAGGCTGTTCATACAGCTATATCCTTCCTTCTGCTGAGGAGGAGCTTGGTGCCAAAAGGCTGCTATCTGGTCATTGCCTTAACCCTCCGAGTACCAGCCAGAAATATCTGCTTTCAAGAGTCTTTTGAAGGCTCTGTCAGAGAGGTAATGTTAGGATGTTCCTAAGGCAAAAGAGCAGCTCCTGATTCTGCCTTTGCTTATTGCTGCAGCCTTCACTGTCAGGGGCACTGATGTGGATTCATACCCCTTCAGCCATACGAGAAACAGATTCACTGTGCTTACTTGTTTCTTTCCTCTTAGGAACACTGGGTGGGGACAGAAGAGTAAAAAAATAAGAAAAACAGGTGTTCCTGTAGAGCTTTTGTTAGTGGCTGGAAAACATACTGGTGATAGTCCGTTTCCCAGTTCCAACTACTACCCTCTCCAAGTTTCAATAGTCTGTCATCAACAAACACTGAGCTGAAGACAACCTTCCATTTAATCTGCACGTACCTAAAAAGTCATGTGGATCCACATACTGCACCCACAAAACCTGATCCAAAAACTGAGTTTCTTTTCTGGACTTTGAGGAGTCAGAGGAGGATTTAAACCAAATAGGAACAAGAAGGAGGTTTGCAGATGTTCCCAAAGAAGGAAAATCTCCAGCAGACCTGACATGTTACGGCCTAAGCATTTCAGTAAAAGAAATTCTTTTATCAACATAGAATAATATAAGCCCTGCTATACAAAATAGTAATTTCATAGGACATAAATTAAAATAAAACAAAATACTGAATTTGAAAGACTTTGCTGCTAGTTTTTCAAAGCAAAATTTTTTGAAGTTAACTAAGAAAAACAATGGAGTCAGAAGGATTCATTTTGACATTTTCTTACTAAAACTTGCACTGGATATCATATATTCCTATGACATTTTGAAGTTCTCCATTTTTTCAAGAGAAAATAATTCCATTTAAAAATTTTTCATCCATCTCTGCTTCCTCATGAAATGTTCCTTTTAAGAAAACATTCAATATCATAAAGATGTAGGATGAAGGAGCTCTAGAAATTGCTTCCAAATCAGTCTTCAGTTACTTATGCATAAGCTGGCTAATATGCTCCACTCTATATTTACAGCCCTCTCAGACCAAATTAAAGTGGGAAAAAAAATCTACGACCTTTGACTTCACAAGGTACGACTACAGTAATGAACCAGATCGACAGCAAAAGAACTTATGTAGCATCCAATACTGAGTAAGAATATAGATAAGAATTGTTCAGAAGGAATATATTAGAGTTGAACAGGGTCAAGGAAGCCTTAAAGTTTTATGGGGAGGGAGGAGAAGAGAGGATGGAATGTCAGCCTGCAGTCCTGGGGGGAAGGCACAAACTGGAATTTGTACAGAGTGGTAGAAAGTCCAGATGGTCTCAGAGGCTGTTTTGCTAGCATATTGATCTCCTGCCCTGAATTTCAGTCTGGTAATTACACTTGGTCCTTTCAAATCCCTCCTGTAGTTGTATTTTGCTGTGGCTTTTTCTGACTGCTTTCTTGAACTGTTGCATAGCATCACTGTGTGAAGTCATGGCTGCTGTTTTTCCATGATCCTCTTCAGGGTCCATGATTTGATTTATGCTTTCCGTCAGTGTTTCAAGCTATTAAGCACTTAGACTTTGTTTGGGTGGTTGTACTAAGCAAATGTCAGACATGTTTATTCTCCTCAAACATCTGTGGCACTTAAATGCTCACAAGGCAAAAAACCCCCAAAAACTATGTGAGGATGAAAGTTACTGATAATGAAGGGAAAGGGAGTAAACCACAGGTATTTACCTCCATTGTTTTGTGCTACATAAGCAGAACCTGGATAAAAAGGAAAACCAGACTGGTTTATGCTAATTTAAATGCAACTGCAGTGTGTGTAAGCAAGTTTTGCTTTTGTAATTCTACCATATAAAAAATGATAATATCAGAGAAATATACTGTGGGTTAATGCCTCTGCCACCGAATATACTTACTTTGCATTTGAAGGGTTTGACATCAGAGTGAACAATCATGTGGGCCTTGAGAGTTTGCTTTTGCACAAAGCTCTTGAAGCACAAATGGCACTGATAGGCTCTGATATTGGTGTGGATCAGGACATGCCTCTTCATGTTGGCCAGCAAGGTAAATTCCCGGCCACAGATTCCACATTTGTGCTCTTTCACACCCTGAAAGAAAAGAAAAATTCTGTAGATGGAAAACTTTCTAGGTAATTTAATCTTCAGTACAGAAACCTATGAATTATTCATTCTGCATTGGCAAAGTTGATAATAAATTCTTCCACTTTTACCATTTTTTCAAGTAATAGGTACCTGTGTAATTTTTCTTGACAAACTCTTACAAGGTTCTGAGAAGCAGAGAAGTAAAACAAAATGTAGGCTTAATGAAATAATGAAGTTTGTTTACAAATCAATGTGACACAGTCAGTGTCAGAGCTTCCCTGTCCTGCTCTGCTGCTTAAGCAAAGTATTGATCAAATGTATACACTTTTAGACCAAGAATAAAAGGTAAAGGTAAAAGACTAATGTAGTGCTTGCCTTTAATAATTGAATATGACTGGATTATGAAAAAGACATAGCCCTGTTTTGAAGAAAGCTATAGAAAATAATCTGAAGTAACTAAGAGTAGTCAAGCAATATCACCAAATATGATTATACATCTTATATTTACTGAAGAGAGAAAAATCTGTTTATTCTTAGTGGAATTTTCAGTAACCCTAATGGAATTATCTCATTTTATATGAGGTTTATAAAACATTTTTGTCATCTCTATGCTAAGCACTCAATTTACTACTGCATAATTCAGTATTCTTACTCACACCTGTGTGGTCTGTCAGCTTTTCAAATAGTGATTTAGATACTATGAAAACCAAAGAATTTGCTACTAAAAGGCCTTAGAGTTTAACTTGCTGAGGGTAATAAGAATTTACTAGTGAGGTGCTGACAGCAATTACTCCTTCCGCAGGCCTTCTTTAAAAAGATACGAAATGACTGTCAGTGGTTTTCACAGTTAATGACAAAGCTAAAACTGAATGTCACCAGCAGTTTCAAGTGTCTGCTCATCTGATATGAGGCTGCATGTAGTCAGCTAAGTACTTGTAAACTGTATTTGCAGCTGAATCCACCTGCAGATGTGGACAAAGAAGTAGAAGCTCTCTAAGGGCTCAGGGCCATTTCATTTCCTCCGACAAAAAAAACTACCAAGTCTTCAATTAGTGAAATCTTGCACAGTAAATCCAAAGACCAGGGAATCTCCAGGAAGAAGAGAAATTATAAGCTTGAAGCAGAAAAGAAAAAGCAAATGTGGAAGTAGAGGTTGTCGGGTTTTCAAAGAACACGTGACTATAAGACTCAACTGTTCTAGCTTTCTGTATTTTTAATGTTTTTCATTTAAAAGCCAAAATGCAAACATTAAAGGAAAAATATGCAAATCTGGAAGAAAATTTTTATTAAAGTGAAAGGTCTTATTATTGTCTTATTATTTTTGTAAAAGTAGATAGTCAGTTTCAAAGGTTCTTGAACAGAACAATTACATTTTTCCTATTTTTGAAAGCAATCTTTTTTGGAAATGTTCCAAAGCTTGCTTCTACCCTAAGCTGACTCTGCTGTTACCACTCTCAGCAGTGGCAAGACTGTCACTTGATATGAATTGGCTGTCATTATGATCCTGCTTGTCCATTTCTATTAACTGGCATTCTGGATAACATATGCACAAAGGGGAATTTTTCTTAGGGTTTTTTGGTTTTTAAACGTCTCATTATAATGATTCTTCAAAATCTGATGAGTAATAACATATTTTTTTACTGCAGTCCACTACAAACCCATCTACTTCCTAATTAAGGAAACAAAGTGGCAGAACTGCCTTTCAGTAAAAAAAATCTTTTAAAATGTCGCGATTGCAGGGTGGTTATACAGCTCTGCAAAAATTATGTTATTTTACAGAATGTCATTCCAAAAAAAAACCCAAGAAAGAGAGATGCGAATCCAGTTTGGGGAAGTAATACAGGTGGTTTGATTGAACTCCCACTCGTAACAAAGTTCGGTTTGTGTGTACTTCTTAAGATTGACAAAGACATCTGGCTTATAATACTGCCAGCAATGCTTAGGTTTCTGTGTAAGCCTCTGCAGCTGGCAAGAGGCCACATTTCTGAGGAGGTTGGTATATTTGTGTTTAGCAGCCTATAATCCTCGTGCTACCTTCAGATGCAAGGTGAGAGCCGGCTTACCTTGTGAGTCAGGGAGTGTTGCTTCAGGTGGTGGGGCTGCACAAACTCCATGCCGCATTCAGTGCAGATGTACGGGCGGATGTCTTTGTGCTTCATCATGTGGTTTTGCAGCTGACTTGGGTACTGGAAGGTCTTATCACATTCGGTGCAATTGTACTGTATAGGGCCACGGTGGGTGGTTAGGTGTCTCTTCAGCTGGGCCAGAGTTGGAAAGTCCAGACCACACTCCACACAAATGTTCTCTCGTCCACTCTCATGCTTAGACTCATGTGCTTTCAGCTCACTGGGGTAGGCAAAACCCCTGCCACAGATCCTGCAGTTGTAAGGCTTGATGTCACTGTGTTGCATCATGTGTCTCTTAAGGTGACTGGTTTGAGTGAAAGCCTTGTGGCACACCTGGCACTTATGCGGCCGAGTGCCCTGGTGTGTCAACATATGCGTGTGCAAGTGGCTTAGTTGCTTGAAAAGCTTGCCACACCGGGTGCAAGCATGTGGCTTAATGCCACTGTGCCCCAAGATATGGGTCACCAAATTGTACTTGGATGTATAGGACTTCTCACACATGGGACATTGCCAGCGCTTCTGTTCACCCCCCACATCAACATAGTAGCTGTCATCTATCTGAAGGTTGACATCTACTCTTTCCACTTTCTGTTTGTTTTCACCACTTTCTCTTACTTCAGCCCTCCTGAAGGGTGGTTCTGGAGGTCTTTTCATTTGAAAAGGGTTCCTGAAATGAAAGTTTGGTGGCACAATGAAAGGAAACATTAAGCCAGGGTGGACTTTAGGATAATAAGGGTAAGGAGCCTGCATGAATGCTGGGCTATTGGGCCATGCCATGTTAGGCTTCACTGGTTCTTGCTTAATGGGCTTGGCTCCAAAATGCTCCAGAGTTCTGTAGAATTGAAAACCAAAGTTGCAGAGGTCAATCATCTGGGAACTGTACTTGGGCTGAGCCGGCTGTTGGAACACCAAAGGGAGACTGGAAGAGCCTATGTCACTGTGATCTTCAGGTCTGTCTGGTGGTGATGAGGAATCCTCAGGGGTGACGGGAGGAGGCATTTTTGTTGGCATGCTCTTGCGTTTCCGAGACCCTCCTTCCAAGGACCCCTGGAATGTTTCCATGTTTTCAAGAGGAGGAGGACCATAGTGGAAATGTGAGAGGTGTGTTCTGAATTCTTCATCAAACGGAGTTGTTCTGTGTGGCTTTGCAACAGGGCTGAGTGGCTGCAGGCAGCGGGAGAAGGGAGATGTTCGAGTATTGTCCATATTAAAACTTGCTTCTTCATTCTTCATCATATTCGATTTTTTTCTCTGTGGCCCAAATTCCTTAAAATAAGCAAAAGAAACCCAAACCTTTTTATTTCTTCCTGTTCTTCTGGATTTAACATTTTATTGACTATTTTATTGTTTTGAAGGTTGTTTTGTTTTTTAACTAAATACAACTAAGGATATCTTAGGTCCATTTAAGACAAAGGCCTTTTAAAGTAGAATTAAATTGTTAGGTGAAAAGCAAAAATACCTTGGTCTTCCTGCAGCAGATTTGACCCACACAATATTTTTACAACATAAACATTCTGAACTGTGACACACTACTTCACAGCTGAATCTGTATGGCAAAGTTTCTGTTCAATTTAATTCAGTCAGTCTGTTTGTGGGCAAAATTCTATCCTTGGCTGCGCATGCACAGGCTCTAGAAACTGGCGGTGCATCTGAAGGATATGGCAATACAAACAATAATATGCACATTTATTATGGTTGTGACATGAAAAGCCAAAGCCAAAAAATGTTAAACTTCTTTGTATCATTAACATGTGCTGCTGTGAGAGAAAACAATGGCCAAGTGATCTAAGGACACTGTGTACCATCAGGTTTTGCGCCATGCTTCCTGGCTACTCTCACTTTGTATTGTAATAAGAAGGTGGAGATTAATTTATTTTCTTTGTTTTAATCCCAGACATATTTGCCTGGCAGATCTGGGGGAGGAACGACATTTGACAACTCTCCAAATTAAATTCAGTTTATTAGGCTTTATCTACAGTTTTTTTGTTTGTTTGTTTTTAAACAGGTGGGCAAAATCACCACTATTAGACTAAATATAGAACTGATGTCAACAAAACCCCTGGGACTCCAGAGTAACTGACACCTAAAAACGCTCTGAGCATATCTGACGGTACAATGTGATAAAGGAGATTAATAATTTTCTCCTGACAAAATTTTATGTTACACTGATCATACGGGGAACTTCATCTGAGTTTGTGGTTATCTAAGACATTGGTTATAAATTTTGGTTCATATTAAATAAGGCTGCTACCTTTTCCCTTGTACTTCTAGAGTTGTAGAATCAGAAAACATTTTTGTTAGAAAAGACCTTTAAGATCATCAAGTCCAGCCATTAACTGTCAAGTCCACCACAAAAACATGTCCCTAAGCACCATACCTACACATCTTTTAAATACCTCCAAGGATGGTAACTCAGTCAATTCTGTGGGCAGCCTGGTTCACTTCCTGACCACCTTTTCAGTAAGAGGTTTTTTCCCTGGAACAACTTGAAGCCATTTTCTCTTGTCCTGTCACTTGTTACCTGAGAGGAGAGGCAAATACCCACCTGGCTACAACCTCGTTTCAGGCAGTTGTAGAGACTAATAATGTTCCCCTGAACCTCCTTTTCTCCAGGCTAAATAACCCCAGCTCCCTCAACCACTCTTTACAGGACTTGTGCTCCAGACCCTTCACCAGGTCTGTTGACCTTCTCTGGTCTTGCTCCAGCACCTCAATGNTCTTAGCCCTGGAGGACAGCACTGATGACCGTCTGCCAGCTGGATGTAACTCCATCCATCATCACTCTCTGGGCCAGGGCATCCTGACATATTTTTACATGGGAAACAGTACACCCATGAAGCCATGAGCTGTCTGTTTCTCCAGGAGAATGCTGTTGGAAATGGTGTCAGAAGCTTTGCTGAAGTCCAGGAAAACAGAATACACAGCTTTTCCCTCTTCCACTGAGTCATAGAAGGAGTCCCTGTTGCTGAAGTAGGACTTGCCTTTCACGAACCCACGTTGGCTGAGCCTGATCCCTTGATTGTTCTGTATGTGCTGTGTGATGGCACTCAGGATGAGCTGCTCCACAACCCTCCTTCCAAACCTTCTTGTAGGTGGGAGTAACATTTGCCAACCTCGAGTCAACTGAGACCTCCTCAAACATCCAGGAGTGCTGGTAAATGATGGAAAATGGCTCGGTGAGCACTTTCACCAGCTCCCTTAGTAACCTTGGGCAGATCCCATCAGTCCTACAGCCTTGTGCACGTCTAAGTGTTGTTACAGGTTGCTGACCATTTCCCCTTAGATTATGGGGCTTCATTTCGTTCCCTGTCTCCCAGCTCAGATGCCTGGGCACTCTGAGAACAACTGGTCTGACTATGTAAGACTGAAGCAAAGAAGGCACAAAGTACCTCAGCCTTTTCTTCACCATTTTATGCTAAGTTTCACCCCATATCCAGCAAAGAATGAAGATTCTCCTTGGCCTGCTTTTTGATGTGAATGTATATATAGAAACTTTTACTGTTATTTTTTGTAGCAGTAGCTGGATTAAGCTCCAGTTGGGCTCCGGCCATTCCGGTTTTCTCTCTGCATAAGCTTGTGACATCCTCGTGGCCCTCCTGAGGGATGCACTTATATGAATGTGTGTGTTTGTGTGCATGTATCTAGCCAACCAGGCAAAGATTAGGTTGTAAACTAGACACATTTTCCCTCTATCACCTGTGACATGTTGATGCTATTTATACCATCATTCTTGGAAATGTTGGGTGGAGAGTGAACGAAGGTGAGTGGAGCACTAAATACACTCTTATTTCTATTTCAGGAAGCTCCATGCTGGATAAACCTTCTTCTAAAGATAGATAAAAGCACATCTCTGTGACCTAGTTAGGCCATGGGCAAGAGAAGGCATCTTTAAAAACTTCCTGCAAACAGATTGCTTCCTTCTAATAGGGTAGACTGAGTAATTATCTTTAAGATAAAAATGTGATGCTAAAGGTTCAGTGACAAAACTCTAAGATGGAAAAGTTTAGACAAAGGGATCGAACAATGCATGAAGAGGGAGGACTAACTGAAGGAAAAATTGAAGGCTATCTAACTTATGACTCAAAAACCACATTGGATAGAGGGAAAAGATAAAATAACTACTTACAACTTGAACAAGCATCTAAAAATTATACCACAATATTACTTTCAGTTGCTAGCAGACTGACTGGAAATAGTGTACGTATATATACACAATATCAATTCATGTAATTATGGAACATCCCTGATTCGGAAGGGACACACAAGGATCATCCAAGTCCAACTCCTGGCCCTGCACAGGACACCCTCAAGCATCACATCATGTGCCTGAGAGCATTGTCCAAACGTTCCTCAAACTCTGTCAGGCTGGTGCTGTGACCACTTCCCTAGGGAGCCTCTTCCACTGCTCAACCACCATCTGAGTGAAGCACCTTTTCTTGATATTCAAACCAAACCTCCCCTCACTCTGCTTCAAGCTGTTTCCTCAATTACTGTCACTGGTCACCTGAGTGAAGAGATTGGTATCTGCCCTGCCTCTTCCCCTCATGAGGGAGTTGTAGACTGCAATGAGATGTCCCTTCAGGCTCCTCTTCTCCAGACTGAACAGGACAAATTACCTCAGCTGCTCCTAATACGACTTCCCCTCATGGCCCTCCATTGCCCTCCCTTGGATACCCGTTAACAGGTTTATATCATTCATATAATGTGGTACCCAAAATTGCACACTATGTCTGTATGAATGCATACATATATATACAATATATGTGTGTATGTTCCATCTGAGAGAATTTTTACTGGGTATTCATCCTGCTGTTTCCTTGTCACCCTAGCTCCCTGGTGAAAATAAGGAACAGTTAGATCTTGAAAACTCTTTCAAGTACAAACCTTTGGGTACAAAGGTTTGACTTATTAAATAGGGAGAAGGGGAAGAGAATCCCCTGAACACTGAAAAATTCTCAACTTCTTTCCAAAAGAAAAAAAATTGCCTTAAAAAACCCTTTTTTGCAAAGTGAACTCATGCAATTTGAACATAATGCTTTTAGATCAAAATTTTCCCAATAAAGTATGTGCCTCAAACATCTTCCAACTTTGTATCTCATTTTTTCCCCAGCAATAAGAGTATAAAATTCTTTAGAAAGCCCATAGCAATTGAGGACCCAGCTATGTTATTTACTGCTTTTGTTGGATTATTGAAATGCTGCCAAAAATACACAGAAATGACAGTGAGTTGTGTCTAATTGCTTTCTTTTTTCTTGGCTGCCAGTTACCCCATTCTTCCACACACAGTTTTGTGCAGTTTCACTCTTTATGGAACACAGAGATGTAGAACTCCTTGAAATAAAAAGGAAACAATTTCCTTGCACTACTAACCTTTGACTGCTTTCACTGAGCATATGGGCTTATTCCACTGGCCACAGCTACAGGCATCACAGGACCAATCCTACAAGGGAAAGTGTTTATAGTCAGTGACCAGCAAAATCAGAGATGTGCTGTATAATCAACACAAGAGGACTTAAAAGAAACGGGAAAGTCTAAATATGGATCGTCTCGTTGGTTTTTCTCCCCCTTAAATTGCCATAATATGTACATTAATTATTTTTTCTTTCATTCTGGTAGCAAAGCCTTACTAAATTGAATGGAAGCATGATCTTAGCTATGTCCAGAAGTTAATGCCACAAAAACATGAGTTCTGAGGAAACCATAGAAGAGACAACAGGTTTGTCTCTTGTTGCAAATGCAAAATATATTTAGGGAACAATCCCTTGTTCTTTAAATAACTTCAGTAGAGAATTTTAAAGTTTTAGTACAGGTCCACAGTACTCTTTTCTACTTGGCTCTGGAGTAGCAGATGTCATTTTAATACTCAACAACAAATAAGGCAGGGAGGCTGTTTGAATTTAAATTTTTTGGCATTATTTTAATATTCATTTTTATTTAAATATTTTTATATTCAAATTATCACCTGGAGATATTTTGTGTTTCCTGTTAAAGGACTTTAAAACTTTTTTCTTTCCATAGAATTTATTATTTAAAATGTAGTGCTATGTAGTGTGATTCTAAACATTGGATGGTCATTGAAAATGCTAGCTTTTATCAATAATATATCAGCTACTTGGTTTTGAAAACTTGGTCTGGAAACTCACTGAGACAGAGATTTCCATGTTTAATTGACCCTTAAACACAACATCCCGCACTAAACTGAACACACCAGAATTTATTAAAAAGTCCATTTCTGTAGAAGAGACAAGCACCCTCAAATTTTATTTCTTTATGTAAATGGAAATACAGTATTTTGAAAAACAGAACCACAAATTAGCTTCTCTTGCCCTTTTGACACAAGAAATGTCACAGTGAGTTGAGATAGTTGTTGAGGAATTTCCAAAATAGAATACCTATGCAGAAGCTAATAATCTTGTTAACTTCCATGAAAGAGGAAGAGAGTTTAATGCAAATATGAATCACCATTTACTTTCTCATGTCCACTCATTTCTAAGACAAAGGATTAAAGAAAGTGTGTAAATGATGCTATTCACTCCACAAGCAAATATGTTGTTACAGTCTCCAGTTAATACCTGGTACTGGAGTCAACAGCAAATTTTCTCAAGAATTCAGTAGAATCAAGGTTCTGCTTCCTGAATGAAAGTACTTTCTGTCTGTAGACTAATAATATGTCCAGCCATAAAAACGTGAGGTTATGAAGTTTCTCAAATTTAAACACCGACTACTGCTGTTCAGATTTTTCTCCTGGGCGATACAATCACAAAGCCAAAAATAAGGCTAAGATGAGTGAAAGTGATATGACAAAGGGAAATGGGTTACTTTATAAGGAGGTTTGCACTTATTTTTGCTCTGTCAGAAGATGAAACAGATAAAAGTTGAGTAAGTCTAAAGGGGACCAAATTGGCCAAACAGCTTCTCTTCTCTGGAAGAGAAATTCCATTTTTAATTGAATGCATAGGACTGTAGAAACCATGTCCTGTAAGAGTACAATTCTGCTCTCTTTCTGAGGCCTGAAATACGGGCATCTACAAGCAAAGAATGAAAACTAACAGCTGTTTCTGTTGGATGTGGTAAGGATTAGTGACAAATTTAACACTATTACATTTCTTGAACTAAAGTTGAGCAGTTGATGAACTTCAGCTGTATTCAACAACCAGCTGGGGTTTTTTAATCACTGATTCTTGTCAACGGTTATTATGGTGATAATTACCATTATCTTAATAGGTTTAAGGAACTCTCAGTGTGCTCTTGCAAATATGTTTTGATTTTAAATGTACTCAGTTATACAGCTGTTAAACTAAGCAGCAAATTATTTACACGGTTTTCTCTCATTTGCTATTTATGCAAAACTTGCATCTGTCTCAGGATCTGACCAAGGGATTTTATTATAATGAATTAACTTCATTTCAGTAGTGAAGTGCTCCAAACTATATCTACACTGCCTTAAGTTATTTGTCAGACTTTGAAAATGACAAGAACACTAGTACAAAGGTGAATATGTCCATTACTGGTAACCAAGCATTTTCAGGTAGCATACATCTGATCCCTCCCTACAATTTTCCCTGCTATTTTCCTTCAATGGCAGCATGAATCCTTCTAGGCAGAAGGTAAAAAAATCATGTCCAAACTCACATCAGACTTTCTCTAAAATCAGTGTCAAACCTACTATCCTATTCCTTAGAGAAAGTCTGTGCAAGGTGTACTTTCCACCCATGTTCTCCAGGCATAAATACTCACATTTCAAGCAGAACGTTTTGAAAAATGGACTCCATTAACACATACAGAGTGTATATTAGTAAATTCAATCTGAGTATATAAACTGTGTGCATATTATATATGTGTGCATATTAGTTTATATATATTATATATATAAACTAATTATATGTTAAGGCACCCAAATCAGCTTTCAAGTTTCTATGCTATAATATCTGAAGCTAATCTAAAAGATTATTTACATTTTAAATGAAGAGACCACTTCTGCCACAGTTTGGAGCTGGGAGAAGACAAAAATTTGGACTACTTTGTCAAAATAAATATAGATTTACAGAAAGTATCAAAACCAATGAGTGCAGATGCTGGTGAGGCAACACAAATATAATGGAAGCTTTTAGAAAAACAGACCTGAGCTGGGAATAATAGCCACTGAGTTTAGTAAAATCTTTTTCAATACCACTTCTACAAACACTTGTTTTCTCACTCTCATGTGTATGTAGACCCAGTGACAACTGATGTCCATGATTTAACCTTTAACTTAATTGTCTGTGGAGGTAAGGCTTCTTCCCCTATGCCTTTTATGAGGCATATATCTGCTTAAATGGAGAACACTATCAAGATAAAGATATTGCTTTAAATATTCCTCTTCCCTTTTTGGATTACCATCACTAATAGAACTGGAATTGGTAGTAAGTAAACAATTGTTCATGAACATGACCTGGAATGACTGAAAATGAGAAGTGGACCAGATCAGGTTTTTTCTTCCTACATAGTATGATAGTACTAAGAAGCTCACTGTCTTTTCACTTCTCCCTGGGAAATTACCTTCATCTGCTGGTAGTAGGCTTCAGGAAAAAACTTCTTCTTTCCATCAAGAAATGTGGGGTCTTTTTCTCAGCTTGGTAAAAGAAAAGTGATAACCTTGGTAATTCTTCATAGGACATAATCAGAGCTCACTAAGGCTTGTGGGAAGACTTCCAATGAAGTCTGAAAGTACTTCTCACAGTTCGTCTTATTTTTTGTTATGGCTTCTGTTCCAGTGAGAGAGGAACCCATCTATTCCACAACCAAATTTAAAAAATACTTATATCTTAAGAACATATGTCAGCAGGTGGCAACCTTTCCAGACAAGCTTAATGAAAATTAAAGAAAGTTAGCTGATTAAAAAAATTTGACAGCTTGACACAGTAAACAGATGCAACAAGCAATGAACTTTCAAGGATATCTTACTTATTAAATAATATTTTTTTTCCCTTCATTGGTTATTTTGGCATTATCCTAGCTTCATGTTTGGAGTTCGGTCATTTTAGATGTTCCTTCTAACGGCTTCCTATCCAGCATAGCTGCATTAATATTGTCTGGGAGGTGGTACCAATACAAAGAAAGGGGTCTTCTCACAGAAAACTCTGAATAGAAATAGTCTCCCTGCATTGTCTTTACTTTTCCCAAATTTTAACATTTTAACTTGCATCATTTTGTTGTATGTTAGCTGGGAAATACAGACATTCAACATACCCATTTGCCTGCACTGACTATAGAGTAGTCTTTCGAAATTATCTTGGATTTGTGTGTAACTTGTATTCATTTGTATCACTGTTTGTATTCATTATTAGAAAGCAAGACACCATGAACACTTTCACAGTGTATAGTTACTTTTCTATTTACTATAATAGAGAAAATGCCTTAAGATAGTATCAAAATGATGCACATTCAGTTTTCCATAACTTACAGATAATTTTAATTTTGATAATTACTGAAAGTATTAAACAAGACTTTCAGATTTCCTCTGCTGAATGTCTGGAGCAGTCCCACCATGCAGACTGCCAAAGCTGTGCACTGTTCGTGGCATCAGATGTGTTTACATCGTGGTTTATGGCATAATTTGCTTTTCCCTGTTTGCATTGATTAGACTTAAACCAAAAATAAAGAAGCTGGCGGGTGCTGTAGTGAGGTAGATGCAGATACATTTCTTCTCTCCAGTATGACTGCTATCTTGTCAGTTTAGCAAAATGGTTTGCTATCCCTGTTGTTGCTTTTATGTGTGCTCTGTCCTTACTCTAGGGACACCCTTGCTGTCATTCTCACCACTCTTCTCTCACCTAACAAGAGAGTGGGTGAGGGTGACAGAGCAATATGGCTGGGTTACCCGCAGATCACCCACCCTAGGGCCTTACTGGCAATGCCCCTAGCAGTACTTGAGCCCTATGGACCTCTCATACATTCAGGGTATGTACCCTGTAGTTTCTGAGTAGTTTCTGAGTATAGTTTAGACTGCTGATTTGGCTCTTTATTTTAATTTTTCTTATCCTCCTTTCTCCTTCTTTTTTTTCATTTTTTCTTCCTCTTTATGAGTTTTCTTAGTTCTTCTCTTGCATGTTCTTCCCTCTTCACTTCTGTGTTCCATCTGTTGTTCACTCCCTCTTTACTTCTCTATTCTGTTTGCTAAAATGATCAGCAACACAGAGAAAACCTGCATAATGAAACGAATTTTAAGTCCACAGACTCTGAAGTGTTAGCTGTTCACGCAAAGTCACCCCAAACCACAGCTACATACAACGGGAGCCTGCAGGGCACAGCAAATTACCTCGTCTAAAAGTGTGTAAGGGGACCAAGATATTATGTTCTCAGCCGAGTACCTCCATCTGCCTGAATTGCTGGTACAAACATGGAATTCAAGGCTGCTTGGGAGTGGGAAGGAAGGGGAGGGGGAACAGCTCTTTGCTGGCAGACCTCTGAGCCCACAGTGCAGCCCCACCCCATCTCTGCCCGCAGCAGGGTGGGCTCTGGCCCAGCCTCTTGCCTTTCTGTGTTCCTCCACAAAAACCTGCTAAGCATAGCTTAGAGGAAACAGAGCCTCTGGTGAGGCACAGGAGGATGTAAAACCAGGCATGTTAGCTCAGGCTAGCAGTGTAGCTAACCCCAAGACACTGGTCTGGTGAAGAGTCCAAGAAACAGGAAGGCATATTATGTCAACTTTCCAGCCTGATCTTCAGGCAGCTTAAAGAACTTCCTGCAAACAGATTGTAACCTGAAGTTACACCTGGGAGGAGTCCAGACTCTAAAGCGTTGGAGTCTGCAGCCCCTAACAATCACATCTGACTTCTCTCTGCTCCCTGCCACTTGGCACTTGCACTTCTGCTTGTCTAAAGGTCCAGCTCCAGCCAAAGGAGACCAGAGTCACTGGCACAGGCTTTAGCTGCGGCACTCCCCTGAGAGGTTAGAGATGTGGGTCCAAACTCCTTGAGAGGGAAATGAATCTGTGTCCCATATTGTGGCTGCTGTGTTTTGCCACAAATTTGATGTTGTCAGTGTACATTCAGTTACATGTAAGCTTACAGGACTGGGTTCCTAAGAGCATTTGAGAATAGGTATCCTGAGTTTTCAGACCCTGCCCAAAGCTCAGGGCTGACAAGATCAGGTTGGCTATAACAGTGACATTTGCAGCACGTGTAGTAGAAGAGCTTTAAGTATGCAAAGTGTAACTGGTGCCAGTAGACAGGGTGGAAATGCAGTTTGATCCTGCCCTCACTAGACATTGTAATTAATGATGGATTGGCCAGCTCAATTAATTACTCAATTAAAAAACTCTCATCCCAAGCAGCCAACTTAATTCTCTCCCTGACATCATCTGTGTTGTACTGAAATAATTATGAAATATCTGGGGTGTAGCTGAGAACAAGATTTGGGATTAGACTGCTGTGAGGTGATGACAATTAGACTAATTTCTTCCTTTTCTTCAGTGGATAAGGAGATCTCATGTCATAGGCTGGAACCATGGATATGTCCCTGCCTTTATAAAGCATGTGAAGTTACTTTAATCACTGTTTATATAAGTCCTATCACTCCATCCCTGTTTCCTGTCTATCCCATATCTGCCACTGCAAATTAAAATAATACATTTTTGGCACGTAGGAATCCTATGTGTTAAACAGCTTTTCCTCTGGAAAATTATCAAATAGCATCCATGAAACTTTAGGTTTTGTTTTTTTTTTTCTCTCCATACAGATATTATAAGAGACAGGATGAACAGAAGAACAAATAAATAATATAAATATTAGGAAGGATTTTGTAGTAAAATAGGGATGTTTGATAGAGTGTGGAGTCCTTAAGGAACACTGTGGGTATACTCTTTCCAACTACAATGCACAATCATTGAATACTGTAAACAGAACAAAGAGGGTTTGAGCTGTTATTTTAAGAAAAATAACAGAACTGTGCAGAACACCCAAAATTAGAATGATCAAAAAAGCATGCCCTTCCATAACCCTCATGCTGTCCTGCTTGAGCTGTTATTTTGAAAGAAAACCTTTCACTGGCATTCATGACCTTTAAAAAGGAAATACATTTAGCTTTCCTTCCTACTGTAATCCCAGTGTCCTTATCACCTATATGGAGGCCAGAGAGATGGTCTGTTCTCCTCCCATGTCTTTGTTATCTTAAGGGGTAGCTAAGGGCCACCTTCAGCTTGGTTCTTCAAGCCAGCCAGCTGGCTCCCTCCATCAGCAGTTAGTGGCACCTTCTGGGCATCACATGTACCTCAAAAAAGAAAGGACCAGATAAAATGTGCACATATGATTGGAGAAGGGCCAAGAGAGAAGAGGGTTGTATGGAAGGGATTTCATTAAAAGTTTCCAAAACAGATTAAGTTTTAATAAAAGGTTAGTTTTTCTTAAACATGGAAGAGTATTATTAGTCCTCAGCAGTACCACTGCTTTTTGTATTCCTTTTGTGCTCATTTCCTTGTTTCACACATTCAGAACTCATAGTGAAACTGAAGGTTGCTAAAGTGGTAGGTAGCGTGTTTCAGTAAAACACGTTATGTCCAATAAGAACAGAAAGAAGAGGATTTCACCCACAAAGTGACAGAAGTGTATATATGTGTGTGTGTGTGTGTGTTTATAAAAATTTTTCTGCTACCAAAACTTCTCTTCTTGTCTACTTATTAAAAGTAATTACCAGATAATTCTTTCCTATTTGCTTAGGAAAGATGAATAAATTTTATTTCAGCTGAAGTCTGAGCAGATTTCTTTCTGGAAAAGCTGCTTGGCTGTAAAGACTGATTAATCCTTATTAGCCTCTGTTACTCACTTGTAATTAAGCTGGCTTAGTAGTGACTTAGATATTTTCCTCTGAACCTAAGTGCAATAGAAAACACAGTAAAGGAATTAGACATGTCAGTGCTATTCTTAGACACCACTGTGTTTATTTTGTTGAGACCCAACAAGAAAAAAAAAAGAATCATATCAATAAGACAGAGTTTTAAAAGGCTCTTAAGGCAAATTGCTGAGGCATTGGAAGGAACTTCTTTTGATATATCTGCATTGTGATTAGAGAGTTCTGCTTTCCAAACTGCCAGAGCATAAAACCTCTGTTAAAGCATTGAAACTGTGCTGAATATGCATTTATTGTCCAGAAAAATCACTTGCATATACATCTCACAATTTCATCCAATGAGGGTTCATTGTTTAAAAATCAGTTTATTTAGTTAGAAGAGAAATGTGTTTACTTCCTCAGTTCCAGCACAGAATGGCATTTTTGTTTGATCATATGAAGTACGTGCAAGAAGTAATTTAAGATACCTTCGTCTCTGCCTTTGCCCTTCACTTGTGGTGCCAGAGTTGAATCTGGTCATTGACTGAACAACAAAAATACTTTCCCTCTCTGATCCCCAAAACACATTCTGTGTATTGCTCTTAATTATTTTGTTAACTTCTAAAAAGTCTTAAAAATAAGCAGTAGTTTGTTCCCAAAACTACAGCAAATCTGAAATTCAAAACAAATTTTATCTTGCTTCTAAATTTTCATCAATTAGAAAAGAAAGTCCTATGGTAAATATGGGAGAAAACACTTGAGGTTAATTTTAAACTGAAATAGATTTAAAATGCTAGTTTTACTGAATTCAGTAAACTAGCATATGGAGTGGAGAAGACATATCCGACTTAGCCAAGTACTACCATCAGATACTTGAACAGAGACTAGAATCACAAATAAATAAACAATTACTTTCTGGGGTTGAGGGGGACAGAAGTGAGAAGAAAATTGACATAGTTTGAAACCCGAAGTTCTGAACACCTCCCAAACCACTCTAGTACTAATCCTTCACCATGAGTGATGAATGACAGACTTGCTCTGGATACTAACTCAGTTCGTATTTTCATCACAAGGAAAAGGAAACCAAAAAACCCCATCACACCACTGTGAGTCTGCAACATGACTGCATGAATGGCCAACAAGCATTATAAAATGAAGTTTTGTGAGAAATCACCTTATATATTAATATAACTGTCTCTATCAATCCCTGCCCACATGTCCACAACCCCACCCCCAATCATTCTATCCAGAACTTTTTCCCTGGAAAAAACCAGTACCACATACAAAAATCTGGAAAATTTAATAGGAATTACTGCTGTCTTTTAGGAGGAACAGCAGATAAGGCTCTGGTCTGAGCATGGGAACATTACCCAGTGAATTCTGTCATAACTTACTGTCCTAACCACATTCAGTGCCTTCCAGTGGGAGCCTGTTCATTGTTTTTTAGCAGGAAGCAAACTAGTCGAAATCCTTACAGCAAGTCATTAGGGTGAATCCTGAGTCCTGATCATTTTCCTGCAGAATCCAGTGATAGCCATTCAACTGCATTCTTTACCGGTGGCTGAAGTTTAGGTGGGGTTCACTTTTTGTGGGATGAAAGAAAATTAATTAATGTGTTTGGAATGAAAGATTGGTATTTCCACTTTTCTGGCAGAGGAAAGAAGAGTTGGTGAGCACTTTTACTCTGATGTATGTGACTCTTTCTGGGACATCCTGACAAAATGCTGCCCACAGACATACAAAATTCTTCTGGAGATCTTGGTAACTTCATATTGTGAGTGCAGTATTATGCAGGAAAACTGTTTGATACAGCATTCATGCTAGTGTGATTCCTTGCAGTGGTTCTATAGAAAAAATATTTTCCTGCGCATTTATAAGTGGATGGGTTTAATTTCTGGTAAACCTATGAACAAACTGTCAGCTTGCTCTTTCAGGAGGTCCTCTATAGTTTTCTGGAATTCCTAGCACAGGACAATGGTTTTGGACAAATACAGGATGATCTTCCTAACTTCAGAAATCTGCATTAAGAAACTGACCCAGTGTGGGCTGGTGCCTACCAGATGGTTCAAACAATTTCTGCTGTTCCTTAGTAGCTGACAGATGTTCTAGAAGCGGGTCATCCTTTCCCTTTCCACCTTCTGATATTGTTTTCATTACACATGTACTCTAAATACTTCTAAGAAAAAGCAGACTAGTAGAAAAATATTATGCTAACTGGAAGTACTGTATGACAGACACCCCCCTTTCAAAAAATACTCTTTAATAATTTTTACCTGGAGCTGAAGCACCAAGCTGAAATGCTACATGCTTTAGAAAGCAACTCAGAGAAAAAACTAAACCTAAAATAGTCACTACATTCCAATACATCTACCCTGGATACCTTTAGAGCGTAAGTTTGGTTTAAATCCAGTGCACAGCATGTTGGTAAGAGTATATACTCTTTCCAGTTTACAAAGCCTTTAGTGGCAGGTCCAGCATAGAGCTCACCATAAAACAGAAAGTCTTTCATCACTACAAAAAGAGTCTAGTAGTTACATTGCAACCCTAAACAGGGAAGACTGAAGTATAAGTGGCTCTTTCACAGTCAGGAATAGCAGCAAACGAATGAAAAGGAAGACTTGAAGTGATCTCGTCCTTCCCACAGGCACCACACTTGTGGCTTATCAGAGGGGCTGGTGTCAGAACAAGAAGGGTCAAAGCCACTTGCTTCTCGCAAAGCCACCACATCTGGGTCTCCACTGTGGGAAGACCAGGCTTCAAGATTCTTCCATGCAGGGAAATTAGGTGGTGTCTGTTCTTCATCAGGCCTTCTTCAGAAGACTGCTTGGGTGAGGCCTACTTGCTGTGCACTAGGGCCCCTTCTACTACAGCATCATCCAAGGAAAACAGCTAAAAATGTATGCTCCTTCTCATAGCCTTGCTTTCAATTCAAATTGGTTGTAACTGTCTCTAGCTCTTAGCAAGAGATGACGTTATCAGTGTAGGAAACTCACTTTACGTTCTAGCTTTTAGTAATTAAACCCATCTTCAACTTTGTATTTTTCAGTGTTCTCTGAATTCTAGTGCTTCTAATGAGCATATGCAGATGAAAAATTGGGTGTTTCCAGGTCTGTATTTTTGAAGATTGACAAGGGAAAAAGAGGTTTTCAGGAAACACGCTTTTCACCCTAAGATTTTTGCCTTACATCAAAATAATTCCTGCATATCCACAAAGCAGAAGGAAAAGGTGTTAGTGTTTTAGCTGTCTTGGTAGAAAGAGAAGAGAAATTAAAAACAGGGAGGTATTTTCATCCTACATTTAAATAATTAATAATGGGGTTTTTCTAACATAAAAAGCAGGAAATAAGAAATGAAAGTTTTAAAAAAGCAATTATTCACATAATTTCTTCCCATAACCTCCAGAGCACAAAAATATTTTCTTTTACTACACAATTACTTAGCTTAATTACTACGAGTGACATTAGAGTTTTTATAGTACACTAAGAATTGTTGGTTGAGAAAGAAAATGCTGTGTTTTGTTTATTAAGAGCAGAGTAACATGTATAAAACCATTTGTTTTATAGAAGAAAGTCAAAACATTTTTAAGTTTGGGAGAAATTAAACCAAACATGAAGTAATATTTTTCACTGGATCACTAGTATTTTAGAAGTCAAGCAAGAAGAACTAATGCCTACCAGATAGCTATAAACAAAAAATACACATCCAGCATGCAACTCTATGTGTGTTTTAAATAACTGATGAGGATTAACTTAGGCCTCTTTACTGGATAAAAATCTGAATATCATTCATGAAGTGCCACTGCATTTTTACAGGAATAGAAACCTGCAGTCCCAATTTCAGGATATCAGATTTTCTGCAAAAAAAGAATAATCCCAACTAAACTTTTCTCTCTTTTTTGTCCCCCAGACTTGTCTCTTTCTTTTTAAAGGCTTTGCATTATTTCTGTCTCTGTGATTCTTCCTCTCCAAGATGACATTCCTTTCTTGTCAGTGGTCTTCTGAGATCGTAAACTAGGTCATGGAAAACTACTGCATTTAAGAGGAAAGTAACTATTTGCTCTTAATAGGTGGTTTATTTTTAAAAATTTGTTAGGTTATAAAAGTATTCCATCAAACAAACGAATAATTTGACAACAATCTGTAGCAGTCTCACAACACTTATAAGGTCTGTTTGAAGGAGCAGTTTGGTTGGATCAGTTGCTACTGAAGAACATGCACTGGTGCTCAGAAACTATGGATCATTTTTTATCAACTAGTAAGTAAGATGCTGCCTTACACATCGTTGATTTGTGTCCTTTAACCACGGCCACACAAAAACCCTATTACCTTATGCAGCCTTTACTACTTTTGATTCTTATGGTGCCATTCTACTGAAATGTCCAGAAGAGTGGATCAGTCCACTCAGAAATCTCTCTGCACCACTGAGTCTTTGCAATTTCAAAGACTGGAAACAACATGAGTGTTGTCTGAGGTCCATAATCTTCTGTCTCAGTATATGGGCTTGTCTTGGTTCGCTTCCATGATTCATTCCCTCATGCTTACTGTTCTAAATCATGTCTATCTCTCTGGCACTACTAGTAACAGCACCTTAAAGGCATGATACTACATTTATCTGTGAGATGCACAGCAGGTCTTTCAGACTACCGCTATCTGCTCTGCACCCAGATGATCCTAAAACAGGCTCTTGCTGATGAGCTTGTTTGTAAGGGAGAAAAACAAGCAGAAAAAAACCACAAACTTCCCGAGATTCAAAGATTCAAATAATCTCCTGATCAAAAATGTACATTCAACATGCTAAAATGTTACTAGGAGTGTAACTCTGCACTACTATTCTGTATCCAGAAAGTGTCACTAGTTTACACCATTAAAGAAGTTGGTCCTAAATATAAAAAGGCAATTGACATTTACAGAAAGACCTCTTTTAATTTCTATGCTTTTTGAACCAGACCTGTTAACCTGGGATTTCCACAGGCTACAAATTGTTTCTGTAACCTCTCTGCCATTACTGGTATAGCTCTGTTTTTCTGTTTCCAAACAAAAGCCATGTTCTTCTATATTTTATTTCATTATAATTGAGAATACATCAAATTGAAATACTGGCTTTAAATAATTCTCAGAGGAAATACAGACACTGACTGACCATTTACTTATTTATGTTATATATATAAATATAGCTATAAGCAGTAAGTCTTTAGGCAAAATAAACACAACCTGCCTCTTTTTATTCTTGGTTTGTTGTGTAAATATTTTTTATCATTTTGAGATTTGAGTCAGTAACTATTAATTGTCCAGTCTCTCACAAATATTGGGGTGAATAACTGAAAATTCATTTCACAAACATTTAATTTGTGCTGTAAACTGCGGTAGTAAATCTATACCCAATCCAGAGTCAGACTGTACCTTTCTCTGCTTGTAAATACCTCAGTGATGTGGGAATAACATGTCAACAAAAAAATCATCTTCCTGACACCTCAAGAAAAGATATTCGTTCTGTTACAGGCTCCTGTTATACTAAATCATCTTACAATTTTTCTGGCAATAAATGATAGAGGTGAAAACAAATAAACTCCAAAAGATTGCAAAGATGTATTTTTTGAAGAAAAGTAAACCTAATAGGTAAAATCTAAGAATGAAGTTCAAACTTCAAGATCTGTTTTTAAATGTCAAATTACTAAGCATTCCTTTAAAAATCTCCTGCTCTGTGCTCATTATTTGGGACTGGGTTTTGAAATGGTATGTACTGGGTTTTTCACCTACCAGGATTTGAACAAAGTTGTTCTTGTTTATGTATTTCAGACAATGTCTCAGAGAAAGAATTTATTTTACACATTATCTAGATCAAGAATACACAAATGTTTATCATGTTCAGAAACAAAATCTGTACCTAAAGGCCGCAGCTTCCTCTTACCTACATGATAAACTGAACTTCTGATCTAACCAGACCAAAACTTACAAGTGATTGCAATCCAGAATAATACCCTGCAGTTTGAACAAAATACCACTACAAACACAGAGGTTATGTAATTCTGTGCGTGTGTTTGGAAGACTCCTATATGTCTCACTTGATGTAAAAACTGGTATTCCAGGTGTTTGACATGTAACTGTCAAAATAGCTGTCCAAATCATCTCTTTAATTTCAATCAGTATGTAGTCACATAAAAATAAACCCAAATATCCCAAGCAGAAGATGTGGCAAATGGTTTTCATGGCAAGACACGGCATACATTTGTTATTAGCAGACAACAAATTGTTTGTGGGTTAAGCGTAACCAAATAAACTATTAACTGGTACCAAACGAGACTGAGCGGCAACATTAAGCTAAGGAGTTCAAGAAACAAGTTATTTCCATCTCCTTTGGCAGAACCCCCTCTGGCCCTCCCAAAGCAAAAGGAATCTACAACTTACCCAGAAACTGGGCTGAATTTGTGGTGGATCATTCCTTCTTATGGAAAAACTTGCAGAAAGACACCACATAGAGGGAGTCAGAAAGTCCTTTCCACTAGTTGTTTCAGTGAGGGGTGGGAGCAGAAGGCTGTCCCAGGGTGGAAGCACAGCCCAGGTACGCTGGCGGGAGCAGAAGCTGGAGGGGGGCAGCTGGAGCTGCCTGCCAGCCCTCTGCAGTATCTGCCCACCATTTGTAGCCTCTCTGTCTGAGCTCTGGGCATCCTGCAGAGGACCCTGCACTTTAGAGAGCAGAAGCTTGAAGAAATACTGAATCATAAGATGAAAAATTTCTCCTTCTGCAAAGAAATGGACACCTGTCCTATTTCTTGCCCCATCTCTGCATTCTGCTTCTATAAAAGTGTGCAGGGGGGAATTTTCCTCATGCAATATTTGAAACATACACTTGCATTCAGTTATTTATTTTACACGGCAATTCTGATCATTCTGATGCATTTATGAACAACGTGAAAAATATGATTGATGTCTACAAAAATGTAAACAAGAGATACACAATGGAGTCCATCCTACAACTGATGTGGATGATCAGCCCTAGTGATGTTATGTACTACACAACATGAACTTTTTCTTTTGTTTTGTTTTTCTCCAAGTGAGATCCAGGAACCATCTTACCACCTCTTAAATGTCACTGTTCCTAGACTAATCATATACACAGATGAGTAGAGATAAACATGTGTGATCCTAAACAGAATGCAGTTTGAAGGGAACAAAAACAGCCCCAGTAATTCTTCTCCCAATATAGCACAGGTTGGTGTGTTGAAGCAGACCTCAGTACTGGCAGATGATAAATGAAACACACTGATTTCTGTATGACACAACTCCTCTCTATATTTTAGCAATGGCCCAGTGAATCTTGCTGAAACTGTCGGGATGAAGTTAGTTGTTACAAAGCCTGTAACAAGATTCTGGCAGCAGAACTTACAGATGCAAAATTCACAGCAGATTATGAGTATAATCAATCTCATTGGAAAATACTTTCCTATCTGCATAGGTTAAACCATAGGGTAATAGCATCAGTATCTGAAAACCAGACTATAGGTATCTCTAGAGTAAATAGGCTTCTTGTTAATGCATATGGTTATTATTCTTCTATCAGTTAAATGTGTATCTGACTAACGCCTTTTCTTAATACAAAAGCAGATACATAAATTGCACTTTTAAAGAGTTAATCATAAAAGCATTTTACTTAACTTACCAGTTGTTGAAGCTGGAAGGAGTCTTGCCCTAAACTCTACCTGCTCTCATGTTTGTAACATCTGTCTCTCTCTCCCACTGTCTCCCTCCCCCCCCCACGCAGAGATTGCAGTAAACTTAGAAAACTAGCAGGGACAATGTTTCAAATGACTTAAGAAGGAGAACAGGAACAATCATTTCGTTCTCTTTTTTTTTTTCAGATGAGTACAGTACCTTCAGAAAGAAGGAAGGAAGGGAGGGGAGAGGAAGTCAACAACCCTTTGCTTTCCTGCAAAAAAATAAGGAAACAGCAGATAGCAATCTCGTTTTCTCTCAAACAAAATGTTTGGAAAAATAAATATATCCAATCCAAAAGGAATTCCTCAAGTATTATATCTGCATTATTGGCTTCATAAAACGTTCTTTACAGCTTGTTATGTGCAACTACATGAAATGAATTTCCGAAGTAGCGGGTAGGAATAAGACACCCATATCTTATGCAGAACAATTAGCCATAAGCTTGCATAGATAATGAAGGCTTTTACTCTAGAGAAAGACTAATCATAGAGGTATACACAGATCTTGTTTCCATGGTGATATAGGTAGAAAAATGCCTAAAACCCCTCTTTACTGTGATCACAAGAAAATAGCACATTGGCTATTTATAGAACATTGGGGGGGGGGGATGAATAAAAAGGGTCAGAAAAATGGCAAGGATCATAGCTTGATGCTGGCAGTGCAGTAATGAGTAATCAATCTCAAAGAATGGCAGCATAGGAGGCATACTGATTTATCCAAACAAACCAATTTATTATGTTCTAGAACAGATTTTATACTTCATTCGTTTCTTTCTTTCTTTCCCCATTAAACATATTTTGACAACCAGATACTGGCCAGCTGGCTGGAGTTATACGTGGGATATGTTTAGCCCATTGTGCTCCACTGTGTTTTTGTTTGCTTGTATCTTTTCCTCTAACTTTATCTATCATCTGAAGGTCACTTATAGTGATTAGATGCTCCCTTTCTTTCCCCATTAATTTTTTTCAATCTAACATACTTGCCAGTAAACACCTTCACACTGTCATGGGAGCTATGTTCTAGTTTGTCTGGTAACGTAGTAGTGAATATGGAGCTGCTTCTCAACAAGAAATTCAGGTTGATTTCTGTGAAAGACTTTTTAAAAAGCCTTTTCAAAGGGCCCTCTCCCATGCATTCTGCATCCAGACTTTTCTCTGGAAGCAATATCTAGATCAATGCTGTGGAAATAAATTGGATTACTGCTGTAAATCCAGTTTTAATGGAAGGACAAGTTGGTATGTTATCCCATAGAGATTACTATTTCATTTATTGTACAATAATGTGAATTGATAGGTTCTAAACTAACATAGGAAGTAGCTCTTTAGCACCTGCGTTCCTTCATGCCACTCCTGGTGGTATTTCCTGAAGATATCTAGCATGTATTTGGTCAGAAGGCTTTATCTTAATATTTAAAAACTGAAATCTTTGATAATGGACATCAACATTTGACAGAGCAGTGCAGGTGCTATGGGTGATCTTTGGCCTTACAACACCACCAGAGTTTTCTGCAATGGGCAAAACCATAACAGGAGGGTGAATTTTAAAAGCAAAAGAATGCAATGCACTTAGAATATATACTGCAAATGGAGTCCTTAATTCTCCCTTGGGAATGGAGGTCCTAATCAAAGGTATCTCCTGTGCATACTGAGCACAAGGGAAGTAAAGAGGCATGGAAGGCAAACAAAGTAATCTATTGTCCTGCAGGGGCAGCCTAATAGCACAAAAGCTGTAATTTTGTTTCAAAATTATTTTTCATCATCTTGAAGATAGTAGCAGCTTCCAGGCCATTCCAGATAGTTTAATTTCTTTATTTGCCAGGCACAACAGGCTAATGAGACCCTGTAGGCTGCCTTTATGTAGCATTTTGTTCCTCTCCCACTGGGAATCCAATGCGGAAGCATATTTGAAAACCTATACTGATTTAGCTAGGATCATTCTTAAGTATCTGAGGATATGTGATAGTCTGTGTAGTCCTCTGTGAAGGACTTAATTGTCACAGTCCTATACTTCTTCAAAGAGCAGCTTCCCTTTCCTTGAGGACTGCAAAGCTAAGGAGCTGGACACAAATATCTATGAAGTACCTTCAACAGGTTATAAGACTTTGCTATCCCGGCTGAAGGGGACTCTGAGAGGCCCCTATTTCAGCAAGGACAGCAGGACACATGAGGTCTTCCTTCACTTAATCCTACCTCAGGTTCCATTGTCAGCAGCCTTTCCACCATCCAAAAGGTCAGGACTTAGTTGCCCCAGCCAAGTCCAGGTAGAGTAATCTTGCTCCCCAGCATGCAGTCGCTGAAGTACTTCACCTGTTCTTACTTTTGCCAATTTCTCCCAACTGCTGCCAGAAAATCACAACTCAGTGAGGAAGAAGCACTAAACCTGTGATTTTTATGCCAGAAAAATACCTTGCAAAGTCATGGCTTTTGCAAAGCGCGTCTTTTGCATGTCAGGTCAATGTGCAGTTAATGACCTTGGAGGGAAAAAAAAAGCATGTACAAAATCATTGGTATCTAGAGTCATGCAAACCAAGTAACAAGGCATGACACTATGATATTTACCAAAGTTTTAAGGGACAAGTTGATGCGTTTTTCAGAACATTTCCACAGGAGGTGTTTGCCTGGTTTTTTATTGCTTATTTTTTTACCTTTTCTCACTCTACTGTTATCACAGTGAAGACACTCACACAAATTCAAAGAGATACTGTGTCAGCCTCAATGCAGTTAGATGAACAACATTAAGTGTAAGTACTTCCTGGGTCCAGTACATAATGTTCTGTAAGGAGTGGTCATGAAAAAGCCATTACTCTGTTCATGGTCAAGGTAAACTCTAAAGACCAGGAAGATTCCTCCAGTACCAGTCTCTACGATTAGACTAGACCTTTCATTAGAGTAGTATATATTAAGTTAAGGCCCTTATTTAATTTTTTTCTTTTTTGCTTCCTTAAGGGATAAGTTATGTTTCACCATCTCCTTCCAATGAAAGCAGGGATACTTTCCTATATGTTCAAAATAGGAATGGAATAAACAAGTTCAGCCTCTATCCAGCACAACAGGAGAGAACACAGAGGTAACTGCACCAGTAATAGTATCCCACTCCATCCTGAGGAAATTAAACCAGAGGCAAAAATCAGAAACATTTGATTTTCCTCACTGCTTTAGGACAATAATCATATATATCTGAACTGCATGTAAAAAAATAAGATTAACATCCTTCTTCCAGTCTACAGCATACCTGCGGCATTTTAGCTGAGTAAAAATAATACAGTTCGCATTCAGAGACAAAAAACCTGAAGGACCTAATTGTTTTGCATAAATCGCTCTCCTCTGTGCTCTCCTGGCCTCTGTTCTGCACTGCATATTTAACATAGAGTGTTCAGGAATAATCTGGCAGAAGGCTAATGGGACCAGAGACAGGCACAGGCTGAGTCTAGAGAACTCCTGTGCTGCAGCATGTGGAAGATGTAGCTTTAATTACCAGTATTGGGTTATGTTTTGCAATTTACTGTATTATGACACAGTAAGACTGAATATAGTGATATGTGTTTCACTTAGTTTCTCAGCTTAAAAAGTATTAGAATGCTAGGAGATATTCCAAAGGCTTTATTCTACTGCCTGTCTTTCATGATTATAGTAATGACCAGAGTATTCTCATGAGTATGTGTTTGTACAGCCAAATTTACTATTGTTTTATCGATGTATTCCATACTTTTGAGAGAGGTAACACCTAATCTCCACTTTGAAGAACACTTAACATTTGCAGACTGTAACTTTTGGACCAACCACATATGTCAATTGTTTTGGGGAGAGAAATGTGGAAATTCGTATCAAAGATAGTAGTGTTCCTGGCAATAAACACCTTATTATAATTTAAAGTGTCCTTTACAACTTATCCTGGGCCAAGCTCATTTCTGGTAAATGACATTGGCTGCAGTCTTTTAAAGACATGCTTTTCCTGTACCCTGCATGCAATCATCACAACTACCTTTACTAAAACAATACGATCAAAAGCTATTTTAGCATATGATGGTCTGATTAAGAGGATGTGTTTTCATCTTTTAATGTGCATGAAGTTATGAAAGCAGGATTGTGAGCCTTATTCAGGTTAGAGGTGGACACGAACTCGGCTTTGGTCAGTATGTTTGAATTTGGTGTCACTTTGAAGATCTGTAACGTGTGGAAAGTTGACAAAGTATCCACCAAGTTTTTTGGTGGATTCTCAAAATGGCCATTTGACAGCAGTTTACCTCTAAGAGTGGGAAATAAATCCATCATTTGTTCTGGTCTTTCTTGGTTTTGTTGTTCAGTTAAGTATGCTCATGGCCTCTGATGTCTAATTAACATACTGAAATTACTTAAAATGTTTACAGGTGAAAGCTGGGCATCTAATGCTGTAAAATGTGTAAGTCTCCACAAAATATGAAGAAAAGGCATGTTTGCATATTCTTCTCTGTATAGTGATGTTTCTTACCTTGTTAGGTCTGATAATACAACTACTTCTTCTGGAAGCTTGATATTCTATCTCAAGATTAATTTCAAAAGAGTATGAATTTCTCTCTTTTTTTTTTTTTTGATCAGTCTCCAGCTGCTGTCATTTTCGTTTTAAATATTTTAGTCACTTAGCTAATGTAGACCCTATCTTATATGAAATGAATGACAGTAAGGCTCTGTCTTACATGAAATGAGTGGCAGTATTGCTTTTTGAGATACACTTTTTGTCCTTCAGTGTCTGATACTTTTTCCAAAGTATCCAGTGACTATGCTACAGCTGAAGTCCTGTGGGCACTGTACAAAGGCCCTTTCTGAGAGCAAAGGAATGAAGTGCTATCTAGTGGTGCACCACTGATTTATAGCTGCTAGACTGTAGAGACAAAAAACTCCTGGGAAATATATACTCCATACCAGTGTGAATGTTGATAGATTCTGTCTCTAAGGCTTTTTTGCAGAATGAGTGTGGAAGGGTGAGAGAAGGAGGGTGAGAATGAGACAAAGGAAGGAAGTAAGGGAGGAAAGAAGGAAGGAAAGAAGGAAGGGAGGAACTTCCAGTTGGAGTTTGGGGTTGTTTGTTTCCTTATTTTGGGTTTGGATTTTCTTGTATTTCCCTATTTTGGGTTAGGGGTTTGATTTTCTTGAGGTTTGGTTTTTTCCTCAAAATACTAGGCAGAGCAAACACTCCTGAAGTCCTCATTCACTTGATGCTATTATTGATTTCTGTAAGACTGCCCCATAACTGGAGATAATTGTGTTAGGCCCATACTTGTATCAAAGACTACAACCAGTAGTCACAATGTAAACTAACTGACTGTAAGTGACAGAGCATATGGATTGACACATGAGCTTACAGTACTTCTTCAAAGCTGTTATCAATAAATAAAAAGTGAGTGCTAAGATATGTAACCAAGAATAATTAGGGGAAAAGAAAAGCAGACCTCTTAGGTTTGTTAGATTTCCTCTTTTCTTCTGAAGGTTTAAATGGGTTTTGTTTTCAGACATTACCCTTCCTTTCTTAACAAAACACTTTTGCTGCTTTTTGTTTTGCAGAAAAGCATTTGGTTATGATTTAAAGTACAGGTAAAAAAAACATAGGAAGAACCTCAGACTACACTAGAAATCTTGTCACTAGGATTTCTTCAGCTCTACATTCAGCTTTGGTTCATCAGAGCTGCTCACTTTGGTTCATACACCATAAGCATACCCTGATACAACTCTGCTGGTGATCATTCTGTATAAGCATACTGCCAGAATATCCCTTCTAAGAAGTCATCACTTGTGCAACAGTGCTGCAGGGTTCCTGAATATTTCCAAAGAAGCTGTCTTCGTCCTAAAACTTATTTAATGCAATAATAAAAAAAAAAAAAACAACTTACAGATTATGATTTTTTTCTTTCCTATTCTTTTAATTCTCCCATGTCTGCTTGAAATATAGATTTCCTTTTTATCTTCCTTGCCAACAGCTGTCGCTGAGCCAGATACATGGAGAGATAATCACACAAAGATCAGCTGTGTGATATCAATAACAATTTGCTTCTATAACCTACTAAGCCAACAGTCTTCAGTCTCTGGTGCATCTCATTTTCACATCAACGCAGTGTCACTGAAGGATAAGATTTGAAGCACTTCGCAATTGCAAATTGATCACAACCTATTCAGGAATAAAGCAGGAGATAAACAGAAAAGTATCAGCCTTTCTTGGAAAAGACAAAAAATATTCATTTAGTAGGCTTTTCACTGCATCCTATGTATCTTTGATATAACAGTCCTAGCCTCATGGGTCCCTTTGCCATGCCCTTGGAAGACAGAGGAAGCTCAAGCATGGTTGTTCATGTCAAAGGGGTCTCTTCAGATGAGTACCACAGAGAACACGTGGGTGCAAACACACAGCAGTGCTTGCTGATGGAGAGACCACCTCATGCCCCAGGTGCCACCCCCAGCAGGGGATGGTCCATCAGGAGAAGAAATGCTGGGGGAGTTTTGCTGCCTGCAGCAGCTAGCAGCTCCTGCTGCTGGAGTTCAGGAGAGTGGAGCTTCTGCAAATGTATGGTCTTAATATTTTGGACCACTTTGGACTTGTAACTGCAGGAGACAATGCAGAAGAGCTTGGGGAGAGCCTGGATGCCTGAGCTCCCACAGAGTTAATGGAGAGGAAGACAGGACTGTTCAGAAGACTAGTCAGAGCACATTCATTAGATGTCTAAAATTAGATAGTGTGAACATATCTCTAGGGAGCTTATGTTGCCTTAGATAAGCTCTAATTGTCCTATGAAGCATCCTAGGAGCTGATCACAGCTCAAAGGAGAAATTGAATCCAAAAGAACCCTCACTTTTCTCGTGGCTGTCTCACTTCCCTCTCCATCTGGCCCTAAAATGTCTCTATGCCCTGGGACCCCTTGGAATATAAGGAAGATCATGAGAGAACCTGATGTATGTCTGTGACCTCCCTATCAGGCTCCCCAGTGCTAGCAGTCATTTTTCTTCCAGCTGGGCTGCAGTGGGGCAGGAATGAGCTACTGGTGACAGAGGAAATGAAAAGTTAAGACAGACCTGCAGTGCTTTGGGCAGGAAGTGCTGAGGTGCAGAGACTGTGTGGTTAAAAGTCACACCTGGAACAATGATTCATGCATTTCAAAGTAAAGGAATAGTCTCTGTTTGCCAGGTCACTTAGAAACTGCAGCACTGCCACATAGGATGCATGTAGGGTGGAGAAATCACGGCTGCAACATCTTGGGCAGGTTCTGCCACCAAAATGTCATGTCATGAAGCCACAGATTCATGAATCAACCACCTTCTGAAAGGTGTATGAGGAAGAGAGGGGAGAGGTGACATTTTAGCCCCTCACCCCAAGGTCATACAGAGTTCTTGGATCGACAACTCTGCATCTGCAGCAGAGAGCTCCTGGGACAGCCAGGGACTCCCACCCTCTGTTTCCCTTAGGGGAGGCTAGAGTCAAGTGGTCTTTAGTTCTCCCATTCTTGAGCTGTCTCGCTGGTTTGCTGCTGTGTTGTCTTGGGACAGCCCATAGAAATAGACTTCCTACTTTTATATCCTTTTTTACTACAGTAGAACAATAATATTTGGTCTAGATGTACTTGTGGGGTATTCCCTAATGAATCAGTTGATTTTATTTATGTATTTTGGTAAAACCCTGGATAAGTAGATTGCAGCATATAATCCTGGTTCTTACCATATCAAAAATTTGACTCTCAGTGTGCAAATAATTCTTCAACCACAAATTTACTGAGGGAACATTTTCTCAGCTTTACAGCAAATTACAACGAAACACAGCACTGTAGTTCCTCAAACATAATCCAGTTCTCGCAAGGTGCTGAATTCACCAATCCTCATTAAAAAGAAGAAGTGAGGATGTTCAGCCCTATGCTTTGTAGGGGCCTCTTCTATTCCCAAGCAGGGAAACTGTGATTTGAAGAGTCAAATAGTGAAACTGGTACTCCAAAGATGAGTCACTCTCTTCACTGTCACAGCAAATGTCCGTGCTTCCGTGTTTTGCATAATCTGTTCCCAAGATACATCTTCTCACTAGCTTTTAAGAGGTGTCCAACTTGTGATTTGAAATGCTAAATTCAATATTTAAGTGCACAGGTTTTGGTTATGTGATTTCCCACTGGAAATCAAGAGCGTATCAAGCAGAGGTGATCTGTATGAGAATCGTGTGCTAATTCTCCCAGCCTCTGACCTGCCTTTGATGAGTTGCCCTGTCTGCCTTACTTTAGTACATCAGGTGTTTATTTTGTCCCAAAGTCACACATTTTATAAAAATAGTGCTCTACTGCTATTGAATAGAAACTCTGTAGTTTAATATTTATCCTCCTCTTGTAGTTTTTATCTGATTATAGGACTGGATTATCCTAAAATAAACATAAATGCTCAACAAAATAATTTTCTATATAGTATGGGGTGGGGATCCTACTATTAAAAGTTTTGAGGCTGAGATGTAGCTAAACACAAAGGTTCCAATAATCTATAAACTTCCCCCTTTTTGAGATGACATTTTCCAGAATTAATAGGGCACTTCTTGTGATTTGAAACGGGTCACAATGATAGACTGCAACAAATTGTTTAAAACCTACCAGCATGAAAATACTACCAGTTAAGCTTCATGAAAACTCACAGGAAGACTGTTCCGGCTACCAGCCTCAGCCTTACATGCTTCCCATGTCACATCGCACCCAAGGAAGAAAAATGCTATTAATATATAATTATGCTATTACTATACCTGTTTTGCACACAAACTGTCTGTAGGCCTCTAAGAAAACAGATTTTTTCACCCCATTTCACTGTCTGCTTGGCTTTTCTCCAGAGAAGGCCCTTTCCAATTGGCAGAGAAGAGAGCAGGCTTTCCACCTGAAATCCACAGGAGTGTCCATCCCAAGTGGCCATGATCCAGACATGTGTTCTCCTCATCCACCCTGAAATCAGGGTCAGCATCATGTTACTGACTGTCCCCAGATAAAATCCACGCTGTAAAGATGAACTGGGGGGGGGGATAGTTACCCAACACTCTTTGGCATGCCTTACGGTGGGAAACAAATCCAGAAATCCAGCCAAGCATGACATAGGAAAAATCATGTTTCAGCAATTAGTTGTGTGGAGCTTCTCTGTCCCAAGCAACAAAAAATACTAAAAATAACATAATTTTTTGCTATCCCAGTTAATAGACCTAAGACTCAACAGTTGGTATTTGGTGTGCTCTTTAAAATCAACCAGTTTTTTAAGACTGGTCTCTCCCCAGAGATCTTAAAGAAAACAAGGCTATTTTGAATGTCATTTCATTTGAATTGGAGCATTTTTAAAGGTTCTTTTTACTTCTGCAGAGTTTTGCCTGATGTGTTAGTTTAGTTCTTTTGAATCTCAGTTGACACTGTTCTGACTTTTCCACAATCAAAACTGGGATAAATATGATATATGGAATAACATGGGTTTCTGATGAGTAAACCTTGTGAACTATGTATTTTAACAAGAAGTGTCTATACTGTTAAATTTCTATATGAATAGAACTTCTTGATTTCCTGCAGAGTACTTAGAGGTTGAAGTTATCTCATCAGTTACTCCATTCAGTGTTGAGGCTCAGTGTCTGCGATACATGTAACCAAACCAGAGCATATTAAAACCCAGCCCTCTTGATTTGAAATTACAGGAAAATTGAAGGTTAACACAATAGAGGTAAATCAATTTAACCAAGCCAACATGGAGTATTCTCTTATTACTGTGCAAAGTGCAGATGAATTTTAGTCAAAGCTGTGAATCCAGGATTTCTTACCGCCTTGCCTGAGCACAAATCCTTGCTTCAACGAATAATCTATTACTACTAAGTTATCAGCAATAAGCCTTTGGAATAACTTGTTAACCACTTCAGAAAGTGGTTGAACTGGTCAGGGAGTTTCACAAGAAGATCCACAAAACAGTGGGGATATTTAAGTGTGGCAATACCTTTTTGAAGAGAGATTGAAAGACATATTTGTGACACAATATGTTTAGTATGAAAGAGAGGTAAAGACTTTTAAAAAACCTTTAGACCTTCTATTTGTCTTGAACTGCTTATTTATTTTCAGTTCTGTTTCACATTTTCTACAGCATTTGAGTTCAAACTAACTGTATATATTAACATGCTCATCACTTAAAATTTGAAAGAATATTCTTTAGAGACTATCTTGACGCTAGTTTTGCATTTACATCACAGACAAGGGGAAATTCACATTCTCTGATTCTTCTTCAGCTTACATGTGCATGAAAAATCAGCCATAATCTGGCTCTAGTTGTGGGAAGGAATTTTTTACATGGGTGTTTAATTAGGAATAGTGAGATGAAATTGAGAGAAGGAAATTTTAGGATGGATGTCAGGAAAACCTCTGTGACAGCAAGACATTTCAAATTATGAAATAGTCTTCTAAAGGAAAAGCTGGAAACTCCAGTATTTCGGACTTTTAAGGTGATTGGACAACTATGTAGTGGAAATTATAACACAGGAAACAAGCAAGCCATGCAGGCAAGAAAAGTGCTATGCCTGAGCTAACTCTTGTATTCTACATCCGCATTTCTTTGCAGGGAACTGCACCAGTGCCATGCTGCAAGTTGAAGTCTACCCAGAATTATGACAACCCATAACAGCATGAGCACACAAACCTTCCACAGAAATTGGGGAACCACAGCACAGCTGGGGGCAGTGGGAATGCAAAGACACCCACCAGGCCACTCCTCACATTTCTTGCTTGTTGTAGGAGAACACCTCTGTGTTTCAACACTGGTAGAGCTTCACTTCCGTGAATGCATGCATCTCCTTGCTGTCTCTTCCCACTACTGTAAGAATGGTGGAAAACTAACATCAAGGTACTTTGTTTGGAGACAGCTCTATTCTGTGTGGGGATTATAGGTGGTGAAAGTTACACAGGAAATGTGTAAGTATACAAAAGCTTAGTAAACCTGATGAACACACCAGTGCTGCTGCCTCTGATTCTGACTCCTAAACGAACTTTTCAGCTTTCCCCAGAGCACTTTGTCTCCCTTTTTCCTGAGCTGTAAGTATTGTGGTACTGAAAATACAAAAGGACAAGACTGAAATAACTGCATGGGGGCAGTCCCCATTAGGGAGAAAGAAAGAGCTTGTCTGTTGCTGTGAGCATATAGTAAGCCTTCCCATTTTGTTTCCCAACTCCTGTCAAAAACACAGAAATACAAGAGTCAACCTAGCACTTCACAGCAAACCAGCAGCTGCACTGTATACCATGAAAATAACTGCTGTTCCTCTGCAAATTGTTTAACATTCGTGGGTCATTGGTGAGTGAGTGGGTGTTTTTCTCCTAGATGTGCTCTGCAATATGTCAGTGGTTATCTAAATATGACCCCTAGTGTTCAACTTGCATGGCAATAGTTTAAGAAAATTATTGTCCTTACTAGACTTCCCTAAAGAAGAGGGTCATCTTTTCTGGTTATCCCAATAATTCAGCTGGAAAAAAAAATTACTAAATTATTCCTGATCATAAAGTATAATTTGTCAAAGATGTTGCTTTCAAAGCACAAAACACTGGAAACTCACTTGAGGATTTTAGAGACAGCTGTTACAGACAAGGAATAATCTATATAGAAAAATTTTATTCCCATCTGTATGGAAAAATATTGTTAATGGTAGAGCATCAGTGAAAGCAGTTCTACTCTTCTATGCATTGCATTTAAGGACAGTGATGAAGACTCTATAGTACCATGGCTGGTACAAGGTGGCTGCTGAGGAAGGACTTCTTTATTTTTGTTTCGTTCTTGGTGCCTGATTATCTGGTATGTTTTTCATTTGGTCATTTAACCCCTGCATTCTTGTGTTTTCATCTTAACAAAATGCACAGACACATTTTCTCGTATGAGGTTTGTGAGGTTTAACAATTGTGTGTAAAGCTGAATGAAATTTGGACAAAAAGCAAAATAAAATTGACTTGTGACCTGGTATTTTTTAATTATAAGAAAAGGCTCATAGAAACTCTACATATATCCTATTTGCTTAAAACAATCAGAGACACAACAAGGGACCTTAGGCTGCAGAAGAGTGCAAGGCCACTAGATAACACTGCGACTTACATGATGTTAAGGGAGGAAGGGGAAAGGTGCAGTGCTTCAATGTCCAGGCACAGATGTCTAACACCTGCTCTACTTTGAGCAAGGATTGATGCAGTTAAACTTCTGCTTTAGCAATGTTTCTTTCTTCCTGCTCTACAGCTTGCAATATTGCCACATGTCTTTTAGAAGGACAAACACCAACAATATGGTCAAAACAGAGGCCACTGAAAGTTTAGAGAATCAGCAGTGACAAACTGCTTTGCAATGTAGTCCTTTGCTGATTGTTTTACAGTGTGAGAGTCTGTTGATACAAATAAACAGTTTATCACATCATGATAGAGAGCAATATGTATGACATGTATTGTGAAAACACGTAATTGAGCCTCCTGCTTGCTAATTGTGTTTGTTAGCACTATACACACAAGCGTTTTGCAAGCTCTACCACTTTGCATCTTGTTCAGATATGGAATAGGTCCAGCAGGCTCATTTCTCATCTCATGTAAGTGCCTTAAGCAGTAACATTCTCAAAGCCCTGTGGTTTATTTGCTTGAGTATTGTTATCATGAGAACAATCGATGCCACTTCAGCTCCGGCCTACAGATCCCTTTCACAGTATGCTGTTTCTTACAGTCTTGTAAGAGCAGCACTCTGTTGTTATGTAAATGTTTCCTTGTGCCTGTTCAAATTTGATCTCCCTGGTAGGCAAGTATGCATATCCTGGGGGCAGAAATCATATGTTATTTTTCATTTCAGTGCCATACTTCTCCTAATGCTTTTGAGCTTAAAAATGGAGTGCTACCATTTCCCAGTGCTCCCATCTTACTTGCTTATGGCAGTGAGACAGGAATGAGGTCTAAACTGCTACTTTGCAAAGTTGGTGGTGGATGTTGTAAAGGCTTTCTTCTTTACAGCTTTTTCCTTGATCCCTCCTGCCACAGATGGGGAGGGACCACAGGAGCATGCACCTGCCTTGCACATAGATGTGAACCAGTTTGTGCTTACAGCCAGGGTGTGCATGGTGTTCAAGGCTGGAGTTTATTTTTCCAGGTAACATAACCAGTGTCCCTTCTGCCTGAAGACAAAACTCATCCTGGATGCACACGGTGTGAGAATCTTTTGCTTCCTTACAGCGTTCAGCTCAAGGGTCACATCCCTCAAACAGCCTGTGGCACCAGACTCAGAATGGGGAATTGTCGCCAAGGACATCATTTATGATTTTCCCTGCAAGGAAACACTTTGCTGCAGGACCAGAACCAAGGGGTCAACAAGGAAGATAACCAACCCACTCTGATGACCCCTCCCTCCCTGAGCTGACAAAATTGTAGTACAGATAGCGCTGGTGCCCCAGTGTGAGTGCAAGTGTGAAAGTGAAAATCAAGAAGGGCCAAAATATGACTTTGGGAGAAGGCACAGCCCCGCAGGAAATGGGGTGGCTTGGGCATTGCCGTCAATAGGATATCCAGGGTTCACCGTACTAGGTGACACTAAATGAAGGAGCATCATCTGCATGGAGTGCCAGCTCCAAGGCCAGTTCTTACAGAGTCATGGGATTATGGCTGTGACCTATGGCTCAGATAAGAACTTTTAGGAAAACACAGTCTGCTGCAGAAACGTAAAATTATTTGGTCAAGCACAGGTTCTGACACTTTGCCATTGAAGGAAAACCTGCTGTGGGCTTCAAAGGGAGCAGTAAAAGGTCCCTCCTGTCTTTCTCTTGGTTTGGACAAGGATGATGAAAAACACTCAAAGCAAAAGCAAAATTAATACATTTGGATGTTATCAGCAGAATCTGCAGTTCTGTGCCCTGGCTCCCAGGCAGAACGGCAGGAAGCCAGCAGGGGTTTTCTGCATGCCAGGCATTCCCAAACATTGTGGAAACATTTCCCCATCCTTTCTTTCCTAAAGTTGCCTGTTTTTCAAATAGTGATTGAGTGCTCACAATATGTTTCTGAGTGCTTGGATGTGGGCAGACCTGTTTGTGCTGATACACTGCAAGGTGAAAGAGATTTTTTTTTTTCAGAGGATAAAAATGGCAGACTTTCAGTTCTCATCTTCTCAGCCCAGAACTTCTATTGCTGACGAGTGTTAAACAGACTGTGGGTGTATCTGTAACTATTGAAATTATTGCTGGGTCTTTCCAAAAGCTCCTAGATCAGCTTTTCCCCTCCATAGAATTACTGGGGTTTTTTAATCTTTTCCAGTTTGCTATGAAGTGTAGAATTTGGGAAGGTTTTGAACACACCTATGCTACCCTCTTACTTGCCTGTGCCCTTGCCCACGTGCTGCGTTGCTGTGAGGTTCTTGCCTCACCAAGTCACAGGCAGTCCAGTCACAGCATTCACATTGTGCTTACCTTTGTCAGTGACAAAGGCAGAGACAGGTTGTATAGCATCACATGCTGGCTCAGCAAAGCCATGTTCTCTCTTGCCCAGTGACTGGAAGTGCCTCTGATGCCTTCTCCCAGCCACCTAGAAACAGAGACTAGACAGGAGTAAGGGCATAAAGGTAGGTATTTATTTGAAGGGCCTTCAAGGTACACCCTGGGGAGCCAGAGGCTGCTTCCATAAAATGGACCCCAAGATGGACGCCAGGTCAAAAGTTCTTGACATTGTTATAGGTTTGGTCCATTTGCATATCAGCATAAATTCACCAGTTAAAACTTTAGGTCTCTTCAATTTCTCCACCTCTTTCATGGTCTTAGTTTACACCTTTTGGGCCTAGAACAGTCTGAGTGTCCTTGAACAGCAAGCTTAGAGAGGCTTTGTTGTGTCTATCTGGCCTAAGAGAGCAGCTAACAAGCTACAAGAAACTTTAGAGTTACACACTAGGCAGTACAGGATTTGAAAAATATAGAAATTAAAACCTAAGGCATCACCTCTAACATTTACCAAAATTTTGTTTCTGTCATCATGTCTGGTGAGAATCTGGTCATGTTATGTCTCTATCACTGGAGAGGATGTGAGGTCTGTGGGTTGTCTCAACAATCTGCTGTCACAACAATCTCCCTGTCCCTGAGGATCTTCAGCACACTGAAAAATGGAAAGACTCTGTTCATGCATTAAATTTTGAGGACTGGAGATAAAAATTCCACTACAGACTGAATGGCTTATGTTTAGATGCAGACAAAACCACAAAAAATAAAGCAGCAAAAAAATATTTAGGGTATATGTGAACCTCTAAAAAGTTTGGTTTGATTTGTTTGTTTTCTTGCTTTCCTTCTGTAGTGTTTTCACACTACCAGGGGTTGTAATACAACTTCTGAAATCTGTACTTTGGCCCTGTAATTAGAAGAAGGAAAAGATAATTTGAGTGCACGGATTTTGTATTTTAAGTTTGATTGAAAGGCTCTGCTCATATAAATTGAGCTGTGCTGACTTATACCAGAATACTTGGTCCAACAACTTAGTATAACATCACAGATGGCATATTATCTGTGATCTGACAGTCATTTGCTATTCTATTATGGTGTGAACCGCAGTTCGTTAAATAAGACATAAAAACTACATTTTTCTCAAGTTCCAGAAAAATGAACAGATGAATTCTGAAAATAATGATGGCAGAGATGAAGTGGTTATGTTCAGCATTAATAATAATAAAAGAGAATTTTCAGCCTAAGCAGAGCTTCTGTATGTCTTTCTGCTAGAGATTGATGGCACAGATAAAACCTAATGTCACAGAGAACAGGATATCCTTGAGCAATACAAATGAGAAAGGCTTGTTATTAGAGCAGCATTGCATTCAGTCAGAAGGTCAAGTTCAGTGTAATGCTTTCCATTAAACAAGATCAGAAGTTATATAGTCCTGAGCCTGTACATTTCACAAACAGTGTAGAACTTCACTGGCATGCATTACCATGACAGTGTGTAGTGTACATCCTGGAAACAGGACAAATGCAGATCTTAGGAGTCTGAGGGCTTTGTAGTAAAGTTTCTGAAATGGTGTTGTTATGAACAATTTTGGCTTTCTTGGGCCAGTAATGTAATGTAAAGTTATTAAGTTGTTAAAAGCATTTGAATGTACGGGAAGCGAGGCTGGGGTTTCTTATTTTCAGATAATAAAACAACAGAGACTCCCTGAGTTGATAAGACACACCAAAAGCATCCCAAGTCCATGCCCAGGACAATTAGCCAACAGTGGGCCATCAGAAGACTAAAAAGGTGTGAATGGGGGTCTTCAGAAGCAAGCATCTGGACTGGGGGATTTTCAGTATCCCTCTGGGAGATAAAGGAATTGCATCTCTGGGAGGAGGAGGCCTTTTCGGGTGGCCAGCGAGCAGGGAGGGGGGTTTGGTGCAGTGTGGTGGTTTTATTTTCTTGGGTATTCTCTGGATTTTCATGCGGGAACTGGGCCTATCCCAGTTCTCCGTCTCCAGCTGCTGTTTTTAATAAACGAGTTAACCCTTTTCATAAAGGTTTCTGACTCCGTTTATAACAGTATCAGACCTGGCTCTGAGCCCAGCAGGTACCTGGGTATAAAAGTGATGGCAACATAACTCCATGGAGGGACTAAAAAAAATGAAAAAAGAGGAAAAGGAACTCACTAAACGGCACTCATTAAACTCCAAGGCAGCCATGTTTCCCATCAGGTCACAACAGGAGATAAGCAGTGGTAGAAGAAAAACAACCTCTGAGGAATCAGAGATTGTTCCTGCTGTTCCAGGTCCCAGCAGTGGTTGTACTTGTTGCAGTGGCTAAGTCCACATTACACTCCCCGTGTTGCTACGAAATGGTCTCTCCCGAGATCACTGTGCCAGAAAGTTCTCCCTTCGTCACTACCTCACTGGCCCCTGGTCCTCTCCCTCCTCCCCTCCCTTCTTCCACTGGCCCCTGTTCTGTCACTCACCCTTGCCTCTACCCCCCAGCCCTTGGATTATCGGTTACTGATGCTCTGCCCGCCTCTAGGACCCCTCAGGGTAAAACCATGCGCGCGATTGTTCGGGGTTCTTTGCCTCTGTTCCCCTTGAGAGAGGTGGTCAATAACTAACAGCAAATATTAATTTGCTGTTAGCTCTGACAGCAAATGTTAATTACAAACCTAAAAAGCTGGGCTCGCCCTAATCTTGTCAAGATAGGGGGGACAAGGATCATCTCAGAAGCTGCTGAATCATTCCTCAAAGGACTACGCATGCCCCAGGGAGAAAGGTGAAAAGTGCATCGTGATGAAGACTATCAGCCTTCATCAAAAGACCCCTGAGGAAGNGTCCCTCTCGCCACTTTGTCTCCGGAACGCGCACAGACTGTGTGTGTGAGTGGCTGCTGCCTGTGCCCACCCACAAGGGTGAGGCTGTGTGCACACGTGGGGGCTGGCGGAGCACCGTCAAAGTGTCTCCACGAGGGACTCTGTGGGAAAAATGCGGCGTCGGTCCATTGACACCACGTTATGTACTAACCATAATTGTTATCAAGTAGGACACCACAAAGTTTCCCTTTCTCACCTGGATATTAAAGAACACTTCAGCCAAAGAAATCTCTGCACAGAATTGCAAAAACAAGTTAGGATGAGTGTAGAGGAGAATGATGCTTTCCCTCTCAGATCAAAATATGAGTGATCAAAAGGACAAAAAAAAGGTTATTTTGCTGAAAACACCTCAGATAATGCATCCTTCTGCTTTCTGGAGCATATTTAGCGTAAGTCCATGTAAGTCATCACTTTTACTGCATTTACTCCTTTGTAACCAAGAGGGGAAATTTTCCATGTTTCTTTTGCTTCTGTGTTTTTCTCTTATTTTCTTTATGACTCTGCCGTTCTCCTCAGTTTTGATTTACCTTAATTGAATCCCTTGAGCCTCTTTGATATACATGAAATATGTAAAATTCGTGCACATGGGAAATTTAGTGGTGAGCAAATAAAGTGATACCGAGACGAAGCTTTATTATAAAACCAGGGATTGCCAAATATGTGTATACCACTAGCCTCAATTTTTGTTTTATTATCCACCTCAATTGTACTGATAGAAGGGTCCATGAGTATTTGTTTCTATGTAAATGTTTAACTTTCAAGCACTGTAATAAGTTCAAGCATTGTAAAATCTGTCATCAATAATTATTATTATATATGTGTGTTTTTACATAGAAATGTTCT
>VYXC01003870.1:386-110123 GCA_013397175.1 Platysteira castanea
GGCTTAGGGTGTTGTCCCTTCTCCTTCTTCTTCCTTCTCTCTCCTCCATTTTCTGCTGTGATGATGGTAGAAATAATTGGTGGAGGGAAACGGAGGTAGAAATGACGTGTCTGAAGTAGATAGAAATTAATTGGTAAAAATTGATAAATAATAATACGTTGTGGAAGATGTTTGGGTCACAGAATGGGTATAAAGGGCACGGGACACCCCTGCTCGGGGCAGTCCCTGCGGTGGTTCAGAGAGCTTTCGGTCTCTGCGGCTGTTAGCTCCAGACACTATGAGATAAGAGAAAAATAAACAACTTTGAATGTGAACCTTGCAGACTTCTTCGTCTTTTCTGGCTCTGGCACGGGACTTTTTAAGATTAAGAGCTAGCCACAACGAACTGCACGTACCCTCTGGGGGTACAAACCCCCTCAACCCATGACCTGGGTTCAGGCCTTGCCTATAGCCTTACTGAGAATCTGCATACAACCGAGGCAGAGGGGCAACACCAGTCCCTCTGAAATATTGTATGGCAGGCCATATCAAATTCCACATACTCCGGGAGAAATTCACGAGGGGGAAAACTGACTTACAAAAGTATTTAATGGCTCTAAGTTTCACTTTGCAGAAGCTCCAGAGGTGCATCGTGTTATCCAGACCCATAGGATTGGACACACCTGCTCATCTGTTCCAGCCTGGAGACTGGGTGAATGTTAAATGCTGGGACAGTGACCCCCTGCATACTAAGTGGAGAGGACCAGTCCAAGTCCTGCTGACCACCCTCACCTCAGTCAACGTTGCTGGCAAAGGACCCTGGATTCACTACTCCAGAGTTAAGAGGGCCTCTGCTCCTGGAACAACTGGAAAAACAGAGACTGATACAAATGAAGATGATGTGGTTTAAATTGTTTTTTCTGTGTTTACTATCTGCACAGTTGGTAACCATGATTCATGTCTGGAACCAAAATTTGCCTATGGCTCTAGTCCAAAATGTATCCAATGCTCTTCATAAAAACAGTTGTTGGATTTGTACTCAAATGCCAAGAATTAATGAGGATAACAACTGGCCATTAATTGGTGTTTTAATGAATGAGACAAACCTTAACAACAGTTGGGAACAGGTCACTAAGGACTACCTACCTGTAACTCTAAGCAGCTTAATTCCCGATAAAGAAAATTATAAGGTTCCCTGGGTGGTGGTTAATGTCACAGGAAAGGTCATTCTCCCTCCATACTGTCACAAAACTGAATCTAAAATAAGGCTAGTACCAAAAGCCGTAGTAGGATTGGCACAGACACCCTGGAGAATGGTTGCCCCGCAGGGTTCAGGATGGTACTGGATATGTAAAAATGAAGCATGGAAAGTTTTGCCCCTTGATAAAGACCGGGCCTGTGCCTTTGGGGCTATAATCCCAAACATAACAATATTTGATCACCTCGAAGATCAGAGTGGATGGATGAGGATTTATGTAAGGAGGATGAAAACATCCAATAATCCCCTTGCTGAGCATCCCATGATTTTCCATAGTGCAATTATGGCTCCTATTCCTTCTTTAGAAGTAATCGAATTGGAGAAAGCAATTGTTAACATTTCGGCCATTATTGAACATAATGAGAATCAAATTTCAGATGCAATCATGGCCTTACGAGAAGAAGATTGGGGTTTGGCTCGTGTGATTCTGCAAAACAGACTGGTTATCACTTTTCTTCTGGTCTCACATGGGGGCATGTGTAGAGTCATTAACACCAGTTGTTCTTATATAGATGAGACTGGAAGAATTAAAGATTTGGCTGAAATTTGGAAACAAACTCAAATTTTAGATCAGGTAACTCTCAAAGATGACTCACTGGACTTTGAAAATAATAACCATACACTTACTTCACAGTTACCAAGCTGGACTTGGATAATACAGCAGTTCATACTAGTTGTATTTGTAGTTAGTGTCTGCATCATGACTTGGTGTATGTTTCAATGCTGTAGTTTCTGGTCATCTTTATGGATTACTGTTAAATATAAGCGATAGAGACTAGACAGGATAGAAATTTTTTTTGTCAAGTCTCTAAAGAGGGGAAATGATGCCTAAAGATTTTTAGCTTTTTAAGTATTTGTAGCTTTGTAGATTTTTAATATATAGCTGTATTGTTTCTAGGACTTTCTCACGCTTTAGAACAGTAGTTACCCTTTCTCACATTTTATGCCACATTCTTGAATTCTGTTTGGTCTTATTTTCAAGGAAAAGACTTTCGAATAAGAACATCCTGTTTTGTACCAGCATCTGGGCCAAAATAATAAGATATTTCCTAGACATAACAAGATATAGGGCTAAGAACCCTTGGAGGGGCTCCAGTGGGGCAGATGCAAGGGTGGGTTACCAGGGCAACCCTTCTCCTACTGGATTTACTTGCTAGATATGCTAATTAGTTAAACTTTAAAAAATTGTGAAAATTGGATGCTGCATGTGCACATAGGTATAATGTGTGCACCTGAAAGCTTTCGTTAAAAGACTGCTCTTTAGGTTATCAATTGTAATATTGTTTGAAAAGTTTTTCTTCTGATCTTAGGCAACAATTTAAATAAAATTAGGGATATGAGACTTGGGAATTCCTTATATCAGGAGTGGTATTGATTAGGAGAATGGTTACATCAGAAATTAGATCACACTGGTAAGGAAGCTTTTTATTTTGTTGCACAGAGCAAAGGGGGGCCCCTAAACAGGAAAACTTGTGAAACTATTCTTACAGAATGTCCTCAGTGTAGATTAAAATTACAGTTAGGTCACTCTGCTAAAGCACCACCCCTACACATCAGTAAAGGAAAAATTTCTTGGTCCACAGGGAAAACGGATTATATTGGGCCACTGAAACCCTCTGAGGAGTACTTATGGCAATTAAATGCCAAAAGGCCAATGGTCAAAACACAATATGGGGACTGTCATCTTGGCTATCGAACCTACCTACTCCCAATACCATCCTAAGTGGTAGTGGCTCACATTTCTCATGTAAGGAGGTACAAGAATGGGCCAAATAGGAAGGAATTCAATGGGTATTCCACACTCTGCATTTCCCCCAGTCAAATGGAATCATATAAAGGGATAATGGCCTATTGTAAAAAAAGCCTTAAGCCACATATGACCACTCCTCAAGGTTCAACCCTTTGCCCACTGAGAAGATGCGAAGACATCCAACTGGAGGGGAATTTTCACAGGTATTCACCTTGTACACGCTCCTGTAGGTCTGTGTGAATGTGCTATAGCCAGTGTACAATGAATGTTGCTCTGCTAGATTCTTAAGTGTTTTAAAGTCATAAGTAAGTTAGGCCTATAGGTGAGTTATTGTTGTTCTACTGTAAGTCCTATAAGAATCTTTGATTAAATTGCTTCAATTAAGCTCTCGATTAAGTGTTGTTAAGTCTATTAAAACCTTTAGGCCTAAATTGTTGGTGAAATCCAGGGCTAAGTTTGGCAAGGGGGTTCACTCTGAATGTTGTGACTCAACAGGAAGGTCTCCCTTATTCCTTCTTATCCTTACCCTTTTCATATTCCCATCCTCCAGGCAGATAATTTTTTGTTGATTTTAGTTTCAAATTGATTGATTTTAGGTTTTAGTCCAATTTTTCTCTGTGTGCTTTAACTATCTAGTAAGCAGTAGAGTGAACCTTGTCAATAAACTTTCTCACATTTTCATTTTAACATTAAACCTGCTTTGGCTGATACCTTTGTCAGTGATTCTTTGAGCAACCTAGAACACTCATGACAGCTGTGCTTTGCATGTGCTTGTACAGGAGTCACACCTTTACTGAAGGAAAAGGAGAGCAGAGCACTCTGGCACCAGCTGCCTTGCACAAAAAGACAGTGCTCATGGGAAGGGGGGTTTGGGATGTACCACCATGCACATGTTGCCCAGCGCAAGAAAATCAAAGCACTGGTAAGAATCAAGCATTAAAGGAAAAACTCCTGCCCTGCTCTCCCAAGAACACCTGACAGTTTTTGTCTACTGTCCCAAGTGCTGCCCAGTTCTAGTGCTGGGTGAGACAAGCCAGCACATGCCTGGCAGCTGCAGCATTTTGTACCCTTTACCTTCTAATGTAACTCACAGACATCTGCCTTGGGAAGGTTACAGGAGGGATCACAGGCATACGAGCTTGGGCAACAAAGAGAAATCACCTCAATTCAGTCCCTAGGCAGCACATTTAGTTATAATTCCTGTCTTAAGCTCCCACCAACACTCTAAGCCACAAGTCAAGGTGAGTTTAAAATTCAGCACATTTTAGAGGGTTTAAAAATAGATATGATCATGATTGTAGATTAAATGTATTGATAAACATGTAAGTACCCTCAGTGTTTGCCAGGTCACATGGGGTCACATGGAAAGATATGAGCAATACCAGAAGCTGAATCTATTTAGCAAGGAATGCTTCAGAGCTTTGCCAGCAACATTGCCCTCACCATTCCTCTCCTAATTCATCCATTATCTTCTTTACAAAAATTTCGGCAGTTTTGCCTTTAACTGACAAATAGGCTACTGGGTGCCTGAGGGCACTAATATACCCTAAAGGCCTCAAGCAGCTTCACCTGGAGCCTCCTCCCACGCCCCTGCCCATGGTCCCAGGAAGCATTTAAGCTCAGCCCAGAGCCATAAATCTTAGACTCTTTTCTGTAGGACAGTTAGTCTTTGGCTGTGCTAGAGTTATGAGTGTTTCTATTCTATGGCTCCTGTTTGTATATTTGAGACCCTAATCCATAGCAGGCTGGGGTGAGTACTGCTCTCCTGTAATGGCTGATGGAGCCTAACTGGGGGGAGCAGGGGGTTTGGGAATGTGGCAGTGGTTGTTTTCCCCCCCTTGTTGCTGTAAAGGTGAGCAGTGTCTGCATAGAGGATGTAAGGTGCTCCTAGTTCCTTCTAGCATAGGAAGAAACTGATATATCCTTCAGTCACAAAACTAGTCTGCTGAAATGGGGTTTTCCCCTTTGTGACCTTGGCCCTGCTTTTTATCCGTCTACTGATGCAGCTGAAGTTTTACCCCGACTTTATTCAAATTGCAAGGGTGCCAAGGCCGAGCAAGGTCTCCCCCCTGCCCGTGTGAGCGGGGATCCCGGGCAGGATCAGGACAGCAGAGGGAGCCGGAGCCCCGCGCAGCAGCCCCGGGCCGGGCTCGGTCCCACCGGGGAGCCTCCCGTGCAACCGCGAAGTCTCGGGCAGTTCCCACATCGCCAGCAACTGCAGCTGTCCCTGCTTCATGCGACTTGTGTGGTCCCACATGAATGAAGCGAGGTCTGTGCCAGGACCCTGGAAAGGCTACCCTGCCCATGCATACGGCTGAACTTCAGTAATAGTGACAAAATGGCATTAAACGGTGAGGCAGGTCATAGTCTGAGCTGCCAGGCAAAGTCAGATGCAAACTGACTGCAAAATCATGTGTCAAACATGGGCTATGATCATCAAATTATGAACTACATAGCAATAAATGCTGCAGGCAAGAATTGCTTTCCCCATGTTTAACTGTATGCATCAAGGAATTGAGTGTCAACAATGCTGTTTTAAAAATTAATTTATTTGGTCACCCGTTATAATAGGTTCAGTCTTCTTCAACTGCACTGGCGTTTAGAACATCAGTCCAAACTAGAACCTCAAACATCATCTCTGCAAAGTAGCTTGTACAGCTTGGTAAGGCCACTTACTTATAAGGCTAATCTGTCTTCAGTATATAAGGCAATAATCTGAGTACCCATAATTTACAAGCTCCTAGAGCTGTGCAGGTTTTGTTCTCCAACTGCAGTATTAGTATTGATCACTGTTACCCAAAAACCTAGGGCAGAAGGTAACTGCTGTTTCATTTTGGGATGGTGACTGATAGTCTTCACCCTGTCAGTCTTTAAAACAGCAAAACTTTGTAAGGTGGATAAACAGAACAATTCTTTCCCAAGCCACATGTGATGTTCTTTGGGTTTGCTAACCATAAGGAAACAGGACAGGAGAAGAGTGTTCCCAAATCCTCCCTGCTTCTCAGCTGTTCCTCCCAGTGCATCAATGCACTTGTTAAACTTTAACAAGTTGAGCTTGTTTCACCAAGTGCTGGAAGGCTGAGGGAAGGAAGGAGGTAGGTGCTGCTTGCAGTGCTGAGCAGCATCTCCAGCAGTGAGCACGCAGGGTGACTGCACTCCTCAGTCACACCACCCAGATCAATATATTGAGCCTGCCTCCTTGGTAGAAGTTTCTTTCACATGTAGACATCTCCACTGGCAGCTGAAACAATCTCTTGACAGCTAGATGGTCTCCCTGTGCTAATGCCCTGCTTCTGGGTAGCCAGGTCACTGCCAGCATGGCAGGGCACTGTGCAGCACTTTTTCCCTGCCTGTGTGGCTTTTGCTCTGGCAACTGCTGCAGTGATACATCCACTAACAAGTCTCATTGATTGCTGGTATCAAATATACTGGCAGCTTGCTTACATTTGTGATGGATTTTTTGTAATCCAGCTTATCTCTTCATCAATCTGGTTAATCAATTTTATTGTCCCTAGGGCAGAGATACTTGTGGACAGGTGTAACTGGTGATATTGCCGTAGCCTTGGCATATGAATCAAAGGGAAGAAGAGACCCTGGGTGTAAAGAAGCTTCTATTCATCCTACTAAAATCTTAGCTTTGGTAATGAAAAATTTAATGCACTTTTATTTAAAGAAACATCTTTGTGAAATGAAAACAATAACCAGCTGCAGATGGCTCAATAGCTTAAGTGTAGCTGGGGCATTCAACCAATCTGAAAAAATTCTGAGTATATTTCAAAATGGTGGAGGTTTTTGCTAAGATACATCTAACCTTAAGGGCAATGGGAAAAATATATCCTCTTATTTGAGTTCTTTATTCCAGTTCTTGAATAAACCTGTCACTCGGTGACCAGTTCATTAGATTCCCTCCTGAATTCAGTCATCTGTGGTTGTGCTGAACAGCTGAGTAAGGCTAAAGCAAAGAACTGACCAATTTCTCCAAAAAGGTGCCTTGGACAAGCTTAGGCCTAATATGCGTGCAAGAAGGGAGAGTACAAGTCCTGGATGCCCTGCTACTAGAATACAGTGGCTGCTGCCTCTCATTCTCCCTGCAGGAGAATTGCTTGGAAGCAAATGCTCCTCACTGCCACGTACCTTCTGTGGTGCTGACAGGCATTGCCAACTGTGTTTCCTGAGGAAACAAGATGCAAGAAACAAAGTGGACTTGTTGGGTCTAATACTCCATTTTGCCTATGGCACAAATAGTTTGAAATGTTACCAAATCCTTACCCACTTGGGTGGCAGGCTGGGTGTGAGATTGCTGTCATTCATGTGAAAATTTGCAGATGGATGGTAGAAAAAAAAGTGTTGGTGTCAGTGGTGATAGGAGGGGTGAAGTCAGCCTGCACCTGTTCTTTGCTGGCTCAGGAGCATCTGCTTGACAGGTGAGCAGGAGCACCAGCCTTCTGTGTTGTGCCAGCAGCCTTGCATGCACCCTGGAGAAAGCCAAACCTGGTGCTTGGAGCTGGCGGTGCTGCCCTGGGAGGGAAAGGCACAGTGGGGGAGAGCTGAGGATACTAGGATGTTCCTGGGGAGTGGCACTGGGATACCTGGCAGGATCATCTCCTTGGGAGGCAAGCTGCACTAGTCCTGATGCCATTAGAATTGCTGCCCTCCTTTGCTTTCACTACCTGCTGCTGCATGCAGCGCTGCCTGCTACCCGTGAACCCCTGGAAGCTCATTTGAATCTACAAATATAGCCTTTCTTCAGATAGAGGTTGAAATGGTAAGTTGAAATAAATGTGGACAGATGCACTTAACTGTTGGCTCTTAAGTGTGATTGATTTTAAGTGTAGAGTTACTCCTTAACTCTATGGTTTGTAACTCTGACTTTCACAATTAGCTCTAATACATCTGAAAGTGGTTCACTTTCACTGGGCTATCTCTAATTGCACTGCAGTTATTTGGTTAATGGTTTTGTAACTATCCAAATCCATCTGCTATGTCTCCCTTCAATTGCTTCCAGGGGCTACTATTATCAGGATGATCAAGCCACTTGCTGGCAGGAAAGCTGTCTGTTCACAAGAGCTGGAAATATGTAATATTTCAGTAAAAGACTGTAACATCAAGCACAGGGTCAGCCTGGGAGCTCACCTGGCGCAGCAGCAGAGGGTATCAGAGGAGTGAGACAGAACAGAAGTGCAGTGCAGTTCTGCTCCCAGTCCAGGCTTGGACACTGCAGCCAGGACCCTGTGTAGTTGATAATACATCATGACAAGACATTCCACAGCTTAACTGTATCAAACCCCACAACCTTTTGTTTTGAATACACTGTTGCCAGACTAATTTGGTAGCTTTTGGTAGAAATCAAGGTCATCCTTTTGCTAGCCTGAAGAGTCCCAGTCAGCTTCAGCTAGTCCTTGTCTGCTAATTCCCCTCACGCTCTTCTTTGTACCTTGCCTTGTTCAATCATGACCTTCTGTTATGTGAGACCAAAAATGCAGGCAATATTCAAAATGGGACCAACTGGCACAATGGCAAAGTGATGCCTTTTGGGCTTTCTTTCCTGTCTTCTTATTTGATTTGTCTTTTTGTCTGTGATTGAGCATTAAAGAACATGCTCCAAACCTAGTTTCTGAGTGGGAATGGTCAGAACCCACATGCCTTGAAAGTGGGAGAAATTTACACAGGTACCTAATTTTACATTTACTTTTACTAGCCACTTTGTTACTTGGCTTGTTGGTCCTGTGAGGTCCTTACACCTCTCTGAGCAAAGCATATTCTAGTCACAGGAATCTCCTTTTGACCTGTACTATTTGGACAAATTGCTGGAAGAAATAATCAAACATTTGTTTGTTGTTTTTAGGGATGGTCAATATATCACTGTCATTAGTTGTTTCTCATGTACAAAGGTGTTGTAGCCCCATGGAGAACGTTTTGTCTGCTCAGCCCAAGGGCAAAGCACTTCAGATGCAACCGTAAGTCCTACTTGATTTTTAAATAAGTTCCTATGGAGCTCTGCATGCATTTGCTTTTGCCTATTGATTAAACAGGAAAGATTCTGGTTTTTTACAACTATCTACAGGGTTTTTTTCAGTGCCTGGAGGATTGTAGATTTTTGTGTGTGTGACACCAGTCTGACATAACTAATGAGGAAACAAAGGCATCCATAAACTTGCTTTTATGTATTCCTTTATCTTTGTTCCAAGTCAATCAACAAGGAGAGCTGAATTGCTCCACAGCAGTCGGCTCTGGGTAAAACAGCCCTTTAGTAAGAGCCCATCTGAAGGTGGGCTGGCAGCTCCAGGGCTGCTCCCATCGAGTCACACAAACAACTGTGCTGCCCAAACTGCATTCCCCTATTCTCAAAGGAATGTCCTCTGTGTTTCAATTGATTTCTGTCTCTGACACAGCTCTGTGTGGGATTTTCTGGCTTTGAGAGCCATCTACAAAAAGTACATATTGATTGGATCCCCCTGGGAGGGGTGGGTACGAAAAAACAACAGCCCTTTCTATTATGTAGCAAAGCTTTTATGAGTGAATGGCCTTAGCTAAAAAACTTTATGCAAACTTTAGAGTACAGAATCTGAAGAACTTCTTGTCAGCAGGAATAGCATTTTGAGCTAATGGGCTCTTCTGAAAAAGAGGAGAACAGTAAATTTCTTTCCAAAATAAGAGGAAATTAAGACACTGAACTCATTAAGCAGCTGCCCTGTTAGGTGCTGTAGTGACTGCTAAAATGTGGCTGCAGCTGAGCAAAATTTGCATTTGTGGGCACCATGGCATCTCCAATTACTGCTCAGCAGTGAAGAAGCCTGCAGGGCAGCAACTATTGGCAGAGGGCTCTGCTAACTGATCCATGCCAGCACTTGTGCTGGACATCCAATACTGTTATTTTAATTGCCCTCTGTGTTGAGTTTGAAAAAAGGAAAGTGCTCCTAAAGAAAGAAAAGGGAAAAAAAAAAAAAAAAAAAGAGGGGATGAACTGAATGTGCTTGCAGGGTGTTACAAATGCTGCAAGTAAGAGCATCATGTTTTCTGGGACCAGCCAGAGAGCACACTGTGCACTGTTTGGCACACTGAACCCACCAGGCACAGTCCTTCAAGCAGCTGATGAGAACTCATCAGTTTTTCTCTAGTCCAGTGTTGTGTTTAAAACAGACCCAACTGGGACAATTAGTCATGTACAGCAACGGAAGTGTTGATAGAAGATGTTGTATGCTGTATTGCAAGTTGTTCGCAGTGCTAATTCTCACCCTCTTTTTATAATTTCCTAGATCTGCTTTAGAATGGAAACCCTGAGAATTTATTCACATCTCCAGTATGTGCACTACCAAGTGGAAAAATTTGATTTGAATTAAGTTGCAAGCGTGTAATTGTTAGAAGACTGCCACATGTTGTCAGATCAGTGATCCTCCTTGCTCTGAAAAAGGATAACTCCAAGCTTCACAAGACAGAATAAGAAGGTGTAAAGGATGTAAGTGTAAAAGTATGTCAGACCAATAGCTATGTGAATCCTCCCAAGATTATTCAGTGTTGTAGCAGACCGTGTTGTGACCAGATTGAACCTGAGTCTGATAACCTCTGGGGCTTTGTCGTCCTCCCACAACACTGTTAATATCTCAAGGGGCAGCAGCAGGACGTGGCTGCATCAGGAGCATCATTATTCTCCTTGTCATCATCCAAAACACGTTATCCCACCTCCCACTTGGAACTACACCTGCCTTATCAACTGCCAAACCAAAAAGCTACTGACAGATGAGCAAAAAAGTAGCTTTATGGCAATTATTCAGTTACAGCTGATACACACATGTTGTGATAATGAGTGATGCAGAGCCCCCAGGCAGGTGCAAAGGAGAGCACCTTTACTGCAAAAACCCAACTTTTTTGAGCAGTTAGCTGGTTATCTGTTTACATAGTTTTAAGGCACAACAAATATAATTCCACCAACCACCATACACCACAGTGTGAGCACAGGATGGTTACACAGCATGTTCTTTTACCCTTATTTCAGCTGTGTCTCTTTTCCGAAGTCCTTTTCTACTTAGCTGAAGTAACAGGCCTGAGCAATGATTTTACAAAGGCAACAAGGCCTTCATGCAACACACACACAAAGCAGTTGTCAGCACACCTCAGTGCTTCTGATTTTTTTTTTTATTTGAGCAGGATATGCAGACTGGGCAGTGAAAGGGAAAGTTTGGCTCTGCAGGCAGCGCTGGTGGGTGGGCCCAGGTACATGCATGCACCACAGGACTCCCAGCAAGGAAGTGCCTTTTCCCACCCACAGCTGCTTCAACCTAGGTGAGTGGGCTGAGGTGCTGCAAGAACGTGGTTCATGTGGGGACCTTTTCTACAGACCTGGGAAAAATATATCAAGCAGGAGGATTAAAGCCTTTCAAAGATGTAATAGATTCTACTTTCATAATATTTTTCTTTTCAACCTCCACAAGAGTTGGCACAGTCTAGTGTGCTACAAAGCACCCTTTTTCCCCTTGCTCAGAACATCTTGAATTAATGCTGAGCAAAACCATCTAACTCTGTGTATAGATAGGAACAAACTCCAGCCAAGCTGGGTCCTCCTGCAAGGCCACTCACCCAAGTCTCTCTGCTCCAGGACTTTGTGAGTATGCAGATTTTCCCTGTACTCCTGTGGCAAATGGGTGGATGTGGTACAGCAAAGGCTCCAATGTCAGGACACACACACACACAGTTGGGAAACATAGGTGTCTAGAACTGACACAGAAATGATTTTGTAGACCATAATGGCAACTGAAAATGCCCAGAAAGAGAGTGCAGCTCAGAGCAGCATCTGTACAGTCAGACCTCACAGCATGAACATGCACAGTGAGCTCTGCATGGGCGTCTCAGTAGCTTCTCTCAAGAGAGGAGCCACCTGGAAATAGCTGCCAGGTTTGGAAGATGACCTGAACTGCCACATCGCCAAGAAGCGTGGAAATCCCCACACCTCCCCGTGAGTCACAGAACACTTTCTGCTACACCTTAGTCCCTGACCACACCTGCCGCCATCAGGGGTTGTGTACTAAAAGAAAATCAATCAAGATGTATGTGTCAATTGAATGTTCTCCAAACTGTCTCCCCTCCAGGCTTCTCAAAGTGCTGGATCCATACAGCAACCTGCACAGGCTGGAGCCCAAAGCACCTGCTTGGTGTGGGAAAGGAATCTTTCCAGGAAATCAGTTTAATGGGAAAATTTCAATGCACCTTATTGGCCCTCTGAAGGCACCTGCACCATCAGCACAGCTGCAGTCATCAGGGACTTCCTTCTTTACTTACTGTAACCCAATTGATTTTAGTGGGCACTTGGTGCCTGTGTACATTTTAATATCTAGATTTTAAGGATCCTAAGTAAGAACGTAAAGCAGTGTCAAGTATTTCTGGGTTTTGCGACTGAGCTGGAGAGGGAACTCAGTATCTTTTTAGCAATTTGCTCAAGTAACATTTTTGAATGTCTATTTTTCTAAAGGGGCAGAAAGAAAAAATCCAGAGGGCAGCAACTATAATAATCACTGAATTTGCTTCTGGATTTTTTCCCTTATCTTCCAAAAATGAGTGTTATTGCCAAAGTTGATTCTGATTTCCTCTCAGAAACTGTCCACTGTGTCTTCCATGGGCAGTGCTGAAGTATAATGCAAATGTGAGCAGTTAAAATACCTGAAGACGACAAAATCGGATTGGTGTAGTAACTCAGTGACGTTTCCCCCCTCACCCTTCCTTACAAAGCACTCCTATTTTACAATGATAGAAATCCTTTTGGAGTTTCGTAGCTGACTCAGAGCTGCAAGAAGAAGAGAAGAGAAAGAGAGGTAACTTCTAAAGTGGAATTAAATTAACCACAAAATCAAACATTTCTGAAGACAATTTCATGTCAGTTCAGAGGCACCTTTTGGATTTATGCCATCTAAAACCAAAATATCAATACACATTTCAGGACTGATGGTCTTTTAATACTCTGTGTTGGACTTCAGAAGCTGTAAGAAATGTAATTGGATTTTGTTATGCCTAAATTAGTGGCTAGAGTCTATTTTGGAATGTATTCTATTAAAACAAGAAATAATAAGAGTTTGCATAATTATTAATCTCTTGTAATAATCCTCAATTGTACAGATTACTTTTCAGAAACACGAGCAGTATCTTGCAGACAAGATGACATTTACTGGCTTATTTTTCTTCCATATGCTGATGAACATGCTGACAGGTAAGATTACTACTGAATGTATTCTTGTTTATTTTTTCAAGCTGCCAGAAATATTTTGTTACAAATACAGCATCTTCTGTTTAGAATTGCTCACATATTAATACCAACTGTTCAGGCTGTGAGTTATGACTAACAGCCAGACTAAGTTGGTTCGTAGCACTGACTGATTGCAAACGGGGAACTCCTCACACTGCTGTTCAAAAAACAAAAATCCTTTGGCTACACAGAGAGCCCTAGGTGGGCATTAAAGGACTTGTCAGCTTCCAGTTATACATGGAAAATGTTTCGTTAACAGAAAGTCTTTCTGTGCAGGAGCTGGTACTGATGCATCTCCTCTTTATTTACAGATGCCCGATCCATCCAGGATGGAGATGGTAATTCCTAATGTGTTTTTATCTCCTTTGTAGCACTAATAATTAGGAGAGTCCCTTGTAACTTGCAGACTTGATGCCCAGGCAGTGACTTTGCAGGAATGCTTATTAACCTCAGTGGACTATGGAAAAGCTTTCAGTTAGTTCTGGTGGAGAAAGAATAGTGAATTTATAAAAATTCCTTTAGAATTTATTAAAAGGTGGTGACATATTAATGTATAATAATAGAGCTAATATCCAGTCTTAAAATGAAAAGGGATTACAGTCAAATCACTAATTCTGTTGTACAGAATCATAACGGGAAAGCACCAGACTGATAAATGTATAGGACATCAGAGAATTTTGTCTGTCCTGAACAATAATGCTGTATGTATGTCTGGTTTTTGGCAAGAGATACCTACTTTCATGACAAAGAGCTTAAAATCTACAAATTGCCACAAATCCAATTAAAGAAATGTTGGAATAAATCCCTTAGCACAGCTACCCTGTGGTTCATGTCAGTTTGTGTGATTAGTCCATTGGATTAGTGTTTGCCTTTGATTAAAAAAACCCTCAATACCCTAATGATGTTTACACTGGCTTAGTGATGATTCTATCACTTAACCTCTCCTAGGCTTTTCAGACAGAATTCTGTCTGAAAACAAAGTTGCAGAGAAGTATCTGCAATAACCAAGTAGTGCTATTGCTGCTGTACATCTCAATTAACCAGCAGGACAGCCAGCAGCATCTCCAGTGCACAAATATGCAGAGAGTATTATAACAGCTATAATAGGACAAATACAGAATATGGTCTAATATGATTACTTATAATTCAAACCTTTTTTCCCCTATGCTCCATTCTATTTCTTTATGCCTCTAAAATCTTTTTAATATGTCATCTGTGTTTGTGTGCAACAAATATTTTTGTGGCAACTTTTGAGACAGTCAGGAGAGCCTGCATCAATCTAAAATTAGAACCCTGTTCAGGCAGCATCCTGTTGCTCTCATTACCAGCAATTATTGTTTTCTTTCACACTGGGCCAAGCAGCAGCCTGCAAAGTGAATCTGAGGTCACCTGGTATAAACAGTGAGTCCTGCTCTGCAGGCAGCATTTGGCTGGTTCATTTGGTTTGTTATGTACCATCTGTGCCTGCACACTGCAAACTTTACTCTGTAAAATTAAAGTCTGACAACAGGATTGTTGAAGGCTCCTAAGTCCTACTAAACACCCTGGCCCAAAGCTGAGTGGAGAGATTTTCATTTATCTAAATGGGCTTCAAATCAAAATAAAATACTGTGTTTAGCTTCGCTGCACAGAAAGACATTTGTGACTGTGGTCTCAGCTGCTGTTTACATTTTAGATATGCCTCTCTGTTTGCCCACATTTGGGCCCAAGGGTGGTCAGCTCCTGCATTTTCAGAACTGACTTTGTTTTCCTGCTGAATTTGAAATCTTGTTTCAGTGAGTATATCCCATTCTGATATTGCTAGAGCAGGCCCAAATGTCTGTCTCCTAAGTGGCAAAGCCTTTCCCTTCCATCCCCTTTGCTCATTTCCTACAGTCCCCTGAGAAGAGGCACAACTCTGCAGTTCCAGGCAATGTCAGGGAAGTACAGCCCCAGTCCCTGGGAGTTCTGCAGGCAGTGCTGTCCAGCTGCAGGGGCACGGCATAGAGGGTGCTGCCTTATTCCTTATATTTTTGTACTGGGCAAAGCAAACTACGTGGAATGGGGGAAAATAGCTTTCAATTGCAATCATTCCTTGCTTTTAAATAACCAGCAGCCTTCTAGAAATAAGCCCAGCCTGATGAATTCTTGAATTGGCATAATGTCTTGAATTGGATGTCCCTTCATTCCTGCTCCCCATCTTGTCCCACTCTGTCACTCCTGGTGCATCTGGAGCACGGAATACCGGCTCCATTTTCTGCAGAGTGGGTCGCAGAGAGGGATCAATGGCTCTCCTTGTCTCTCTCCTACCAGAGGAGCACACCAGCCCCCAAAGGGAACTCACAATCCCAAACCACGGTGGCTCCAGGCCCAACCTTGCAACAAAAGCACTTCATATTACAGTAATCTGCAATCTTTTATTTTGGTTGGGTTGTTTTAGATCTCTACCGGGGAGCTGCAGCCTTGCCATACTGGCCCTTCTCATCCAACGATTTCTGGTCCTATGTGGAATATTTCCGGACCTTGGGAGCCTACAACAGGATCAACGACATGGCCAGAGCCTTCTTTGCCCAGTTCCCTTTTGGGAGCCACCTTGGCTACCACGTGCCCGACCCTGAGCACTGAGTGCCTCACTCAGCTTCACCAGAGCTGCTGCCCAGGTGTTTGGGTGAGCACCTGTCTGCTAGCGAACACCGGTGGGCTGCTTTCAGCTGTTTTGTGATACCATGGTCATGTGCAGCATTTTATGGTTTCAATGAGTCTCTTTTTTACCATTTCTTGTAAAGGTGTTTGAGTGAATACCTGGCTGCCAGCAACTGCACTTCAGCCACTAAATGACACTGCAGCTACATGCAGCATTTCAGGCTTTAAATTAGTATCTTTTTTACAATTTATGCTTCTGTGTGAAACAATAAACTCCTCCATTCTGCTGCATGGTTTTGGGAGCTGTGTGGCTTTTTTTTTTTTACACGTGATGCTCTCAGCTTCGTCTCGGTAGACTGCTCTATGTCTAGAGGAGTTATTTAGCGCCCTGTGTGTACAGGACTTATTCAAGCAGCGCGCCCAGTTTGGGGGCCGGAAGGGCCGCCAGTGTCACTCGCATCCACCTCGCTTGCAAGGTGATGCCTCGCTCAGGCCTGAAGGGGCGCAGGGCCCGCCGTCGCCATGGCGACGAGGGCGTGGGGGAGCAAGATGGCGGCCCCCAGGGCTGGTCGCCACGGGAACGGCGCGGCCCCGCCTGAGGGCGGCCATTGGCCGCGGCCCCGCCCCGGCGGCGGAAGTGACGGCGCGGAGCGGCCGCCATGAAACCGGCGGTGGATGAGATGTTCCCTGAGGGAGCCGGCCCCTACGTGGACCTGGACGAGGTGAGGCGGGTGCTTTGGTGCCGGTGGCGGGGCTGTGGTGCCACGGCGCGGAGGCGCTCAGCGGCTGCTTTCGCAGGCAGGGGGAAGCACGGGGCTGCTGATGGATCTGGCCGCCAACGAGAAAGCGGTGCACGCTGACTTCTTCAACGGTAAGGACCGCCGTGCTCCGGGGGGCTGGACGTTATCTCAGCAAACTTCGCCTGGCTTCTCTTTCGTGGCTTTGATGCCTAGTGGTCGCTAAACTTGTCGCTAACCACATCTCTGGGGAGCGATGTGAGCCCTTCAGTGCCAGAGGGTGCAGGTGGGAGCGGTAAAGTGCGGGGGTTTCCTCTCCTGGAAATTTTAGCGTGGTAATCGCTACAAGGAAAAATACCTTAGTCTGTTCACATAACACATAGCTTATATTAAACAGTACAAATACGTGCAAAAATGTGGGCAGGACTTTAAAAATTTGTCTCTGAGTGTTAGTAGTTGACAGGTAGTTCATTAATTCTCAAAGTATACGTGCATATGTATCCAAACGAAAACAAAACATTGTTTTTAATATACTTACTGCGTTTGAAAGTCAGCTGTATGCATACAGAATCACAGACTTAGAAAATAGCCTGTGGTGGAAGCGATCTTAAAGATCATCTCATTCCATCCCCTGCTATGGGCAGGGACACCTACTATCCCAGGCTGCTCCAAACCCCATCCCACAAGTCCTTGAACACTTCCAGGGATGAGGGAGCCGCAGCTTCTCTGGGCAGCCTGTGCCAGGGCCTCCCTACCCTCACAGGGAAGAATTTTTTACAAATACCTAAACCTACATTCTGTCAGTTTCAGGGCATTCACCCTTGTGCTGTCACTCCAGTCCCTTGGAAACAGTCTCCCAGTCTTTCTTGTAGGCTCCCTCAGGCACTAAAAGGCTATAGTTAGGCCACCCTGAAGCTTCTCTTTTCCATGCTGAACAATCCCAATTCAGCCTATATAAGTATTTACAGCTGCTTTGAGAGAAAAGAGCTACATATTAGGCCACTTAGGAGTAGAATATACAACACTGTGCACTTGGTTGCTAAAGGGCTGCTGAAGAAATACATTTAGACATTTCAACAGTGAGTTTTAGATGTTATTAAACCTGGTTGCTGTGGTACTGTTAATATCACAAACTGATGTTAATTCAAAAATAAAATAAGTTTCTCATTTCGCTCAAGACTTAGAATACAGGAGTAAAAGGCAGGTCTACTCTCAGCAGTTGTGGGGGACACCCAGCTGTCTGTTGTGGGGGACACCCAGCATGTTCAGCTATTTGTATATATTTCTACCATCACACTGTGCTATTGTATTCCACTGGTAGTTTACAACTCTTCTAAATAAGGATTCATCCTCAGTGCATTGTACAGTACTTGTAAACTGTCTTCTGTAAGAATAAAGACTTGGATTCGGTTAGGTTATTAGTTTATGTTCAATATACAAAGAAGATGCAAAGCTGAGTAGTTAAGAGTACTTCCAAAGGTGACTAGAACCATTTCACTACTGGGAGATGTGTTCTGAGACAGAAATGTTATTGGCACCTTTAATGCAATTAAATGTTTTTAAGGAAGGGGTTTTTAACAGAAATCCCAGTTTGTTAATACACAAAATTTAGGGGTGTGTGCTTGGATGCTATGACCTAAAGCTAGAATTCTGCAGGAATGCCTACACTGAGACTCGCTGCATGCATAAAGCTAGTACTTGCTCAGTTCTGAACTCTGGGATTCGTGCTTGAGCCCCTCTGTGATGGCTACTTAATAACTTCATAAACGACCTTCTTTTGAAGCTTTGCTTTTGTGCATTTACCTGCAAAGCTTGTATTGTGCAGGTGAAGCAGTTTAATTTGTCCATGACAGAGAACGTGTGTGGGTCTGCCTGCCTTTGCTGTCTCTTCTCACCCTAATGGTACATTTCTAATAACTGATGGTGCGGTAACTCTCATTCACTGAATTCACCTTTATTTCTGTCCTTAATCCAAGTAATGAAGTACTGTACTTGTATGTGCATTTGTAACATTGAAACTTCTGAGGTTAATTTTTGTCTTATTTTTCTGACTAGATTTTGAAGATCTCTTTGATGACGATGACATCCAGTGAACTTAGTTGTCCAGCTATGCAGTGCTGAGATGTGGATTTTTCTCTAGGATCGCCTGTGCAGTCCATTATTTATTAAATTAATCAAAATGGGAAAATCACAGGGCGGGGGGAAAATCTGTATGAGCTGCTTGGGGAATATGAAAACCAGATGGTTAAAGATAACTAAGGAGGGAACTGTGCACTGTTATTTCTAGGAAGCTGTGTGTAGATTTTCCTGGAAATTTTATTTGCTGATGTGCTCATTGAATAAAATACTGAAGAAAACCTCCTCTCTCTGCTTATACTTTGAAAGTAGATACTGCTGTCTTCTAGCTCCCTTAGAGTGATTATTTTGGTATTAAACAATTCACTGTTTCTTTTGGATATTACATAAAAGATATGCAGTAGGGCACATTGCTGCCTAGAAAAGTTTTGTTCATCCTACAATAAAGCACTGTCTTGGGATAAAATGGTTGCTTGTTCTGAATAGTCCAACTCATTTGTTGGTCACACTAAGAAAAGTGTGGGTTGTCTTTTGTTTCAAGACACGGAGCTACCATCACTACTTCATTTTTAATTTAAGGAACACAGAAAAGAAAAAAAGTAATTTCACCTTGATACGTTAAGCAGAGAAATGTTCTGACCCCAGATCATGGGAATGCTTGAATTTAAAAATATAATTTCATTCTTGATATTGTACTTTATAGAAAAAGAAACCTCAAATTATTTTCTTTTCCTGCAGAAGCTAATGTATGCACTTATGCTTAGAGGTATAGTATATATGAATCAGGCTGTTGAAATACTAGTTTAGATTTTGACATAAGTTTTTCAAATCATAGAAGTATTTCATTTTTACCCTACAGTGATCAAACTGAAGCGCAGAATGAAAGGAACAGGTGAGTTTTTAGTATATTTTCTCAGAGTCAAGGGTGTAATCCTATCTAATCTTGAATGCAATCTGTATTCCATAAATTTATCACAAACTTAATACTGTGAGTGATCTTTCTTTAAACACTTCACACTATTTAAATTTTACCTGCAGTGGAACCCTTTCATACTTCTGTCACATTTTTATTTCTTTAGTTTGCCTTAATAAAGGAAATCTTAAATCTAACAGTAACTGTTCTGACCAGTGAGCTTAAAAATGTAAACACAATAACCCAGTAGCATTTAGGTGTCTTTTGATTGTGTTGCTGTGGATTTCTGAACAGGCTGTGTTTCATCATGCAGTGTATTCTAAATCAGCATTCTTACGTTTACTGTGCTTGGTGCCTGACATTGTTCTGTGTCCCTGAAGGAACAGCCTTGCTCAGGCAGTGTCCTTTCCCTCTTAGTGCTTGCTTTGCTGAGAGTCTGGGGTTTCCAGTTTTCCTCACTGAGACTGAGGTAAAACAATTTGAGTGGTGGCAAGTATGCTTGGACTGTCTCTGGCTTTGGTGCTGTACTTTCTCCAAACTAGGTTTTGAGAAATGAATTGCTGCCAAGAAATGGAGGCAGCATTTTTGGCAGGTGCAAAAGATGAAATAAGATGCAAGAAGCAGCTTTCCTCCTCTGCTCTTTTATCTACTTTTGCTGATTCCTCAATATGGTCATCTTAGTTTTGGAATACATCCTTGTCAATGTTGACTACATTGTTTGTCATTTGCTTCCTTAAGTTGTAGGAAACTTGAGCTTTAAAGTTTCATCACAGCAGCAGGACTATACTCTGTGATACAAAGCCACCTTGAACACTTGCTCTTCAGTATGGATGGTGTTCTCTCCTTTACAGATGTCTAAAACCTCAGTGAACATTGGTTTGAAGGTGCTAACGGTGGGTGGTTCTAGTTCTGTAACATCTCACCTGATCAAAACATGGAACTCTCGCCATGGAACTGGGGAGAGGGCAAATAATGCTCCTGGGTCCAGCAGGAGTTTTCATCTTGGTAGGATATAACATCCATTCAAGGTAGGTATAGCTAACACAGCTTTTTGTGAAGATTTCCAGAAACTCAGGGTTTCTCCCAGAAAAGCAGCATAAATAGTAGTGCTGGCACCTGGGAGGTATGGTGTGTGTGTCTGTGGGGAGGGAACTTAATCTGTGCAGTGTTTCAAAGTGTTTGAGTTAACCTTATGAAGAAAGCTGTGGAATCTCGTGAACTGCCTGGGTGTGCAGCTAATGCTGCTGTGGCTGCAGCTGCTGTGGGTACTGGGAGTTCTTGGGTATTCCCAGCTGCCATCCTGCTAACTGAGCTTGCCATTCAGTCTGATACCTGTGTGGGTCTCCTGGGGTGGAATGAAATGAACATGCAGAGTCAGGATGGGATATTGCTAAACATGCATATTGTAGCTGTCTGGAGTATGAAGTTCCCTCCCGCACAGGAGGCTGAGAGTGTGTATCGCATCATCTCTCTAAAGAGGGCTGTCAGTGTGTTAAACTTCTATCAGGAGCTGTAATTTGTTTGGGTCCTTTCTGGAACGGTGTTAGATGAAGAACAAAATGCCCTTCAGCTTCACGTAGTTTCTGTGTTACCATTTGTCAAGGCTTTCGGTCTAATTAGTCTGTGGGCAATCAGCCTGTTGTCAGGAAATAATCACAAGATGTCAAAATCTCTAATAAAAATTGATGTAAAGGGCATTTGACTGCCTTGGCCAATTCATTTATTGAGCTTTGATTCCTGTCCCTTCTGTGGAGATCGACACCTCTTGTAATAAGTGTTTCTTAGGGAACAAGGCTGTTCTAACAGCACTACGCACACATTTAGACTGGTGTGTGTTAGTTTATAAGCTGCTGGGTACTGCTCAGTATTTCAACGTCCAAATAACGGCTCTAGTCTGAATAGATTTATGAATTGTCCCAGTGACTGCAGTGGTACAGCTGGCAATCTGTAAAGCTGACCTGGCTGAGACTTGGCAGGATGAGGTCCCAAGTGCTGAAATGCCTTGGAAGGGTGTAGCCAGTGGTGCAGCACAGATGAAAAGCAATTGCTTCAAAACACTTAAATGTCAGCCTGTTCCCTTCCATACTCTCAACAGGCCAGGGCTCTGTTTGCAGGGAACTGCAAGACTGTCCCTGTATATTCTCTGGAAATAAGAATGTGCACTCTGTTATGAGCTGAAAAGAATCCAGTCATTGTGAGGGAGAGAAAGTTGCCATGCTAAAGGAAGCTGGCTGTCATCTGTGTATAATATTTCTGGAGTGCTGCTTCTGAGCTGGTTTCCAGGTTATCCAGTATCCAGTGCTCCCGTGTTCTTCACATGAGTAGGAACAGGCAAGCTCAGACCTAGTGTGGCAGTAATGGGTTTTCCTTGGTGGCTTTTTGCTTAGTTAACTTCCACAGAATTAAAAGTTTTCCTTTTAATATTTTATTTCAATCATTGAATTGGAAGGTATTTTTCTTGATAAAGAAGGAATTCATTTAGATGAATAAATGGACTTCCTGCTTCCCTGGGGTGTTGAGAAGCTGGCAGGCATCTTCCCGCTCTCAATGTGCAGTTGTTCAGCACATGAGAACATGCTGGGCAGATGACAGTGCAGCCCTGTTCTCTGTGAGTCCCTCTTGGTGATGGGGCTGGGATGCCAGTGTCACATCAGGGATATTTTGGAAAAGCACAATGCAAGTCAGTCCTTGGCAGCAGGGGTGGCTTTGAGCATGAAGGTTTGCTTCCATGTTTTTGCTTTCAGGTCTATTTATTTTTCTAGTTTGTCTTTTATATTTGCTCCAGTTGGCCTTTGCCAAGCAGCAGGGTTAGAGTCCTGACCCCTATTACAAAGCTTTTAGTCAAGCAGCTATAAGGAGTTCATAGCAGAGAGAGACAGGAGCAGTGTCTTTTAAAGTTTTTAAAATTCACAAATAGGACTATTTTGTGAATGCTGCTTGCTTATTTATGAAAAAAAGTCTTAGGTAATCTTGTATGCACTCATGTAAACTTAAAGCCTCCTGGAAGAAAGGACCCTATATTAATATTGTGAATAAACAGATGCACAGCTGAGAATGTTGTGTATGAGGTGGGTGGCGGGACAAGGGGATACATATTGCCAAGGGAATGTGACAAAGCATCCCTGGTACTGACAGGAGCTGCCCCACCAAGGGAGTCCCAGCTGAGGATGCTTTGGTGAGGACACTTCAGAGGGGACTCCTGTCACAGGACAATGGCTCTGTCCTGTCAGAGAGTTTCCTAGTCAGGGCGTGCCTCAACTCCCAGTGCAGCTTGCTGAGCACTGTCCTGCTGTGGCCTTTTGGTCTCCTACTGCTTTGAAGCTGCCTCTGCATCGCTGGGGAACAGGTGCTGTGGTGTGGGAATCACCTTCCCTGTGTTGTACCTCATCTGGGATGACAGATCCACCTTGGCCTTACAACACTTGCCAAAACATGGTACAGAACTAGAATGGCTTCTCTCGAAATCCCTGTCAAGGAGCAGAAAAGCTGTGCTGTCCTGACTTTTAGGCAGAGCTTCACTTTCACAGATGCCCAGATTTTCAGAGGGAGTTGGGTGTGTTGGTTCATACCCCCTGTCCTTCCTTGCCTGATTCCAGAAGGGAATTAGAGATTTGACTTCAAGTGTGATCTCTCTGCCTCCCTCCCTGATGCCTCTCCATAAATTGGTCCTGCTTTATGGGAGGGATCCCACAGATTGCTTTGAGGGTGGTAATCCCTGCAGGAAGAAATAGATGTTGACATTTAATGTTTCCATTTCACTGGGAATAAACTTTTCCTTTCCCCTGGACTGGCTGGAGGGGAATGAACTGTACCTCCATGTAAGGAAGTCTCACAGTGTTCTCAAAGAGCAGTGGGCTGGGCTGATCATCCTAGGATGAGCTGAGGGTGGGTTTGCAGGCTTGCAGTCCCATGGCAGACTGAGTCTTTTCATCAGGTACCTACACCCAGCACAAATACAGTCATAGAAACATTTGGCAGCCTGAGCATGCTCTGGTTTCATCCACAGTGTTTCAAAGACTTTAAATCTGATGGCATTTCTTGTATGGAAGAAGAGTGGCTGATTAGCCAAATGTCAGACTTGGTCCTAATCTCTCGGCTTGTTTCCATAATGAAAACCCTCTAGTGAGTTTATAGTTAAGAAATGCAAGTCTTGCAAGCAATTTATCTTTTTCTTGTAGCTCTTCATGGTTTAGTGCAGCTGCTATTTGTATTCCAATTAATTACTGGCACAAGTGATTACATGAGGTTGAAGTACAATTAGGACCAGCCTATAATTGTGTTTGAAAGAGCTATGGATGCTGTTACAGATGGTTTCCCTGCTGGATGAGACTGGCCTGTCTCTCCAGCTGTCTCCAGCCCTCCATGTTATTTCTCCCTAATTGTTAGTGCAGTGACTTCAATCTTTCACTGGGGAGTGGTCCTGCTTTCTGCCTCTAAGAGTGCATTAGCTTCTAAAGGCAAAAGCATCCATTTAAACCTGCCACACCCAGAGAGGCAGTAAATAGTGAGACATAACTTTGTACAAGGCATCTACTGTCGGGATTGATTAAAAACCACAAACTTAAACACTTAAATTTGTTAGAGAGCAGGTGATTCTGTGCAGTCTCAGCATGTCAGTGTCATTCTTGCTCTTTTGTTACAAGATAATTCTGTGTTTGATGCAGTGTGATCCTCAGGAGCCAGCCCAGGCCTTGGAGATGTGCCTGTGTTGGTGAGGTTTTCCCCTCCCATGGGTTTATGAAGCATGGGGAGATAGTAAAACCACAGCACCTATATAATGGAAGAAGGCCGGATTCCTTAAGAACTCCCATGAGCTCATCCCCCAGGACCTCGTTATCCCCCCAAACCCTATTTGCAGCTCTGTCTTGAAAGCAGCCCAAGGCCAGCATGGTGCCCTGCATCTCCCTGTCCGTGGGCTACCAGGGTCAGCCTGACCATGCAGCCCTGACATGGCAGAGCTGGCAAGGTGGAGGTTTGATATCCATCCCACGTGCAGGAATTTGGAGGTGCTGGGCTATAAGGACTCCCCAGGGTGATTGATGGCCATGCTCAGCTGCTGCTCCCAAAGCTTGTCAGTGTGTTTTGGCTGGTTGAGACCCCCGTGTAGACCCCTGCAGGGGCTGGGCAGCCTCAGGAGTCAGGAAAAGAGGGGAAAGGCCAGCTGTGGGGCTGCAGTGGGGCAGAGATGGGGGGTCTTCTCTGCCTGCCCTGTGTCTGTGCTTGCTTTGTTCATGGAGTGAGTCTCTGTTGGGAGCATTTACCTTATAGAAGAGATGGGAGGTGGCTTAAACTGGAATCTGGTGCCTGCTGGGAGAGTGCATGTCTCAGCTGAGCAAGAATCTTACAGACATTTGACGTGAAAGACTTCTTAAAACAGTCCCAGTCCCTAAAGGGAAGGCTTTGACCCCTGTTTCCATGCAGTGGGTGTTTGTCTGGTTCACAGCCTGCTGCCTGGGCTGCTGCGTTTGCTGGGTTTGGAGGTGCCTGGCTGGGACATGCATGAGCAATGCACGTACTCTCCTGGAGTATCATGGTGAAGCTGCAGTTCGGTATTTGTGTCTGTGAGACGGGGGAAGAGTCAGTACATGAAAGAGCAGTGCCTTAATGGCTTTCTTTAAAACTTTTCCCAAGGTCTAAGCCTCTGAGTGCTGATGTACTGGATAGAGCTGTAAACATGTTTGTTCTTGCTGCATGGCAGCAAAGAAAGCAATAATTTGTTTTGGCTCCCTCTTGGGCACTAGTCTTTAAACTTGTATAGCCTCCTAATGTTAATCCCAAATGCCTCTTAGTACTCTGGCTGTTTCAATTTTCCCTGCCTTCTGAAGATCCATCTGAAAACATTTGAAAAAAACAGTGCAAAAGCTCTGACTTGCTCCTTTCAATTTAAGCCTCTTAGGCCATTTGATCCAGCAAATGCTGAATTTTTAAATCTCCTTTTGTTTATGGATTTATGTTTTGTTTTGTTTGCCCTGTTCCCTTCCCATTAATTCTCATAATAAGAGAAGGGTTTTTCCCAGCCTTCTGAATTTAGCATGACCAGATTGAGCATCAGTGTCACCATTGCTAAATCCAGTGTGCTTGAAGCCTTCAGGGCCAGCAGAGGCCCTCATTCTGGGTGGCCATTTAGGCTGGATTCAGGATATTTGGTTGGGGAAATAGTCTGAAAACCAGAGCTCATCTTATCCAAAAAGGATGCAATACAGTGTAAGGTGGTGAGATGCTGAAGCCTTGATGAAAGTTAGAGTGTGGAGTGTTTCTTGAGAAAACAAAAGGGGAGTACTGTGTTTGCCAGACTATGATGCCCTCACCTTGCTGGAAAAAAAAATTTCCTGGGCTGCCTGGTGAGGCTAGGAGTATAGCCCTTTCTTCGAGTCCTTCCCAACAACACACACAAAAATGTGGAAACATTCTTATTGAAAGAGTTTTTTATTGCTTTTTTATTTGCAGTGTGGTAACGCACTGGAGTGTGGAAAATGATGTTGCAAGTAATTTCAGCTGAAGCTCTTAATGCTGTTTTGTGCTTATAATACTGCATTAGCTCTGATCTGTGTTAGCTGGTTCTGAAGCTTAGTACCAGGAGTCTTCTTTGCATGTATCTGAGAAACCATCAAATCCTCTTTTAGCTAAAAGTCAAGCAAGTTCCTCGGAGAGCAATTTGATGGGATTGACGCTAATTCCAGCCTTAACACTCTTCTGCATTCAGGTACCCTTGCCCAGAGCTGGGGCAGGGCCTGGGGGTGTTCATCCCAGGAGCCCACTCCACAGAGGAGGCTTCAACACCGCCTAAAGCTCTGCCCAGCTGGTGGGCAAACCATGGCTCATGGCACACTTAGGGCCTGGAAAAGTAGAAACCTAGCTGATAGATCTCAACTTCTGGGTGCTCTTGGGAGCTGTTTAGAGGGGAGATGGGATAGGATCTTTGTGGTCACCTCGGGACCCCCGAAACCACACAGTCAATGGGCTGCTTTTGTTGTGGCCTCACCGGTGCTCATAAGGCTTCTCAGATAAATCACAGGAGAAGATCCCTGCCCTAAACCAGCCTGCTGTCTGCATTAGAGATAGCAATAGGGGATAAACATAAAAGGAAAATCAAAGGATTAAAATCAGTGGAAGTTAATAACCTGAATATATTCAAAGATCTGGGCTAAAAAAAGGGAGACAACAAACCAGGAGTGGAAGTCAAAGGCCCTAATAAGAGGGAGTTACAAAAAAAATTGAGCCATCTGTTCAGCTGAAAACAAGAGCACTCTGCTTTTGTGATTAGTATTTTCCCTCTTCTAACCAAACTTTAAAATGCTGGCTAAAATTTCTACAACTTGTTTAAATGGATTTAGATGGCTAAGAAGGGGAAATTGAGAATGTCATATTTAAATGCAACCAATTTTTCTCTTCTCACTTTTAAATTTAGAAGAAGTATAAGCCATGTTGAGAATTACTTTTTCATGGCATGGCAGGAGTGGTATTTGTCTTTGGGCTGAGGTTTCCACAGGAAAGGAGCGAACTCTTGGTTCCATGGAAGTACTGGTACAATCTCACCGATTTCACAGGAGAAAGGGTCCCCCTTGGCAATTGTTGCCCTTGCAAAAGGCAATTTTCTGGTAAATACATTATAGCTATAGTGCCAGTGCCCCAGGACATGTCCGGGGTTAAGCCACCTCATCCTTTTCCATGCAGCACCCCCTACTTTAGTAGTTATCTGGGTCAGGGTACAGGAGGAAGCCCATGAAAGTGGAATCATTGAGGTTGTCAGCATAGACACCATTTTTGTCCCCATTTCCATACACCTGAAGCCAGACCTCATCCCCAGAGCTGAGGTGCAGCAGGACAGAGCCGCTCGCTTGGTCAACATTGTTGTTCTGGAACTGGTCGTAGGTGAAGATCACGGCCTTGTCCTTCCTGTAGAGGCTGACCTTGACATCTGACAGGTAGACCGTGAGGTGGTAGGCGAAGTAGTAGGTGCCGGGAACATTGCAGAGGAACTTGCCCGTGCTGGGGTCGTAGTGGCCCTGCTCATTGTAGAAGATCTTGCTGAAGCGGATGGGGACGTTGGGGGCAGGGCTTCGCTCTGTTAGCCCAACACTGAAGGCGGAGCGGTGGACAAAAGCATCTTTGCCCTTCTGCCCTGGGATTCCAGGAACTCCAGGAGATCCAGGAGGCCCGGGAAAGCCTCGGCTTCCTGCTGGGCCTGGTTCACCTTTGGGACCTGCTGGACCTGCAGGACAGAGTGGGGCTGGGAGTTGTGTTTGCACTGTGTTGGCGGCTGCTACCAAAATGCAGAGAGGGCTGTGGTGTGAACCCTGCTCGGCAGCACGGAGCCGAGGAAAGGCTCAGGGACCTCAAGAGCCCCCAGAAGCTGAGGCAAAGAGTAGAAACCCTGCTCACCCCCCACCCTGCCTGTGTCCAGAGCTGCTGAGAGCAGCATGTCAGAAAAAACATCATTAACTGGGGAAACAAACCCCACACCAAACTCTTTGACTTGGGTTATGGAATCTCCACCCCAGGAGATAATCAAAAGCCATCTGGATGAAGATCAGGCATGGACCCACCAGACATGAAACCTGTTGGGACTGGGACTGAGGCTGGGGCTGGGGCTGCCTGAGGACTCGAGCACGGACATACCAACTGTTCCTCACCAACCTTCATCTCCTTTATCTCCCTTTAGTCCATCTCTTCCATCTTTTCCATCCCGGCCAGGGACCCCGTTGTGGCCAGGGTAGCCAGGCGCTCCTCCCATCCAATTGGCACACGGCATTTTGGGATCAGGCTGGGTGTCCTGGGCAGCCACGCCTGTGGAGTGGGGGGCCATCAGCAGCAACGAGCACAGCAGGAAGCCTGCCAGGCCCCTCATCATTGGATCCTGATGTGGACAATTGCTTTGTTAACTTTAAAGGTTAATATGGAAAAAAAAGTGAACACTCTCCCCCGCTCCCACCAAATAACAGAGAGGGACAGAAGACTGAAGTTGGAGTCAGTACATCAGAAGGAAAGCTGCTCTGCATCCAGCGTGCTGCTGGTGTAAGCTCCATGAGTGAAGCTGGACCCCTGGGGGCACATCCAGTGCAGAGAGGAGCAAACACCAGCTACTCCTCCACCACTCACGGGCTCTGTGAGGCACGGATATTTCAGTACCAAGCATGGCAGATGCCAGGGTATCTGTGGCTGATCTCCTTGCAAAGCTCTGCTCAATTAGCGCCCTGACTGCTGCCCGGGGTGAGTGAGCAGCTGATGGACGATACGGGTCTGGCAGAGCCTGTCTCAAACCCTCTACAGCCTTGAAGCCAGGCAGGGGTGGTTTGTAACTGCATGAACAGCCTGCTCACCTGGGTCTACCTAACACAAACAGAAATTACAGCCAGGCTTCCCAGCTCCTCTGAGCCACGCTATGAAATTATGGTACTGTAGTTTTTTCCATCTGAATTGTTTTTTGATTGTGGGAAGACAAATTGTGCAGTGTTTAGGCACTATAGGATTGTATTTCTCTTTAATCTGGCTGCTTTGCTGATCAGACCAATTAGTGCAGCTGCCCAAAACCAGGTTGGTGGTGACACCCTGCAGCCAGCCTGGCTTTGTCCTGTGCTCCTAGCCCTTGGTGGGCTTTGGGTCAGGTTTTTAGAACATGAGATATTTTAAAATGACCATTGTTATCTGATACTGCTCCCTGGGCAGGGTTTATACTATGGAACAGTAAAGGTATCCTATTAGGAGCATTGTAAGTGGCATAATAGGCAATAAAAAGTGAGCAACAGCATGGCAATTAGAGTCCCTTAGCTCTGTAATTTTCAGGAAAAATAATATTTTGGAGCAATTTCTTTGCAGGGTTGATTTTCCTAGGCAAGCTATTAAAATGTCGTATTTTAAATAATTTCTTATTAGCTCTGGTGTAATTGCTTCAAAGGAAGCTAAAGACATGTGCTGGTTTTAGCTGGGGTAAAGTTAATTTTCTTTGTCGTGAGTAGCATGGATTGTGTTTTGGATTTGTGCTGAACACAGAGTTGATAACACAGGGATGTTTTTGTTACTCCTGAGCAGTGCTTGCACAGCATCAAGGTTTTTTCTGCTCCTCACCCCACCAGTGAGGAGGCTGGGGGTGCACACAGAGTTGGGATGGGACACAGCCAGGACAGCTGACCCCAACTGACCTGAGGGATATTCCATACTACAGCATCATGCTCGGCTATAAACCAGGGGTAAGGCTGGCCCCAAGCTGCTGCTCAGGGACTGGCCAGGCATCGGTCAGTTGGTGCTGAGCAACTGTTTGCATTTGCATCACTTGTCCTTCTTGGGGTTTCTTTCTCTCTGTTATTTTCCTTTCCACTTCAACTTCTTACTGTTATTGTTACTATTTTATTCCAGTTATTACATTTTTCTTATCCCTACCCATGAGTGTTCTCACTTTTACCAGTGCAATTCTCTGTCCCCTATCCTGCTGTAGCAGGAGTGAGCGAGTGGCTCTGTGGGGCTCAGTTGCAAGCTGGGGTTAAACCACAACAGTAACAAAGAGGTTGCCATGATTTCAGCTTTTGCAGGATATTGAAAGGGCTCTGAAAAAACCTTAAAAGCTCTGTTTAATGGCTTTGGTGGGCAGTGCCTAACACCTAAAATCAGGAAACTCCCAAATCCATGCCCACCCAGCCAGGCTCCAGCAATCCAGCAGCCACACAGCACTCTGAGATGGGGTCAGCACCCTGGCTTGGGGGCAGTTTTGGGGCTCAGGGTGCTGTGTGGTCCATTTGGCACGGCCTGAGCCTTAGGTGGTGTTCCTGTGTCCCTGTAGTTTGGGAAGAGAAATGCCCCTTTGCAGCAAGGGATGTAGTAGTGATTGTCCATGAACCAGCGTGGACCAGTGAAACTGATGTCTATAAATCCTGAAAGTGGCTTGGTTTGCTAAGCAAGGGTGTGCATAGTGATCACACTGCGACATGGCCCCCTTGCCATGTCCCAGTGGTTGGCAGCAAGCAGAGGGATCTTTGGCCCCCTGCCTGGGTTCCCTACAGCTCAGGCATGTGCAGGTACCCCTCCAAAATCAGCACAGGCTGTCTGGGGACACCTAACTGTGTTAAAACATGGTGGTGCTCCATAAAAATCTGGCTCAAATTTGTGTTTCTTGATCCATGTTTTGGTGATTTTGCTGGGGTTAGTTCTGGTTTCTGGTGTGCTGCCTAGAACTCAAATATAATTTCAATTTTAGTGGTGTGCCACACAGACAGGTCTTCTACTGGTGCAAAACAACTCCCTCCTATAAGGTCACAAGCAATGCAGGTGAGAGGAGCCCAAAGCAGGGCTGCAAGGAGCTTTTCTGGCGGCTGCCTGGCCAGTTTGCTCCAGAGGGCTCAGAGCCAGGCCCTCCGCACCATCAGTGCACACAATCACACACTGTGATATGCAAGGAGACAACTAATTCTATCCCTACAGTTTAACTCAAGCACAGGTGATTTCTGTGCTTGAGAAGCCAAGCAGTTCTCTGGCATGTCTTACAAAGGGGAAGTTTTAAGCTGTGTCTGCTAGATCGGAGCTTAAACTCTGGTTTAGAAGTGACATCCCTTTACTTGGTCTTTCCCATTTCCTTTTGGTTTTCCCTCTGATGCTTAGTATCAGTTTAACATGAAATAATCTGCAATATTTGAATGTCAGTCGAACCTTTTGGACAAGAAATAGATGAACAAGAAATAGATGAACTCTGTACTGCTGGTGGCTTTCAGTTATTGCCTTGGCAGCTGCTGTATTAAAAGCACACATGAGTTATATGAAACTTATTCATTTATCAGCAGAAACTAGTGTAGCATCTGTGAGAACAATGCCATTCCTAAGGGCTACGTAATGATTCAGAATTTAAATCTCAGATAGCACTATATAAAAATTATATACTCTAATCCCCCACACCTTTCTGCACAAAACAGACCGAAAAATATCTCTTTTCCCACTAGAGAATTTCCCTCAAAGGGTATTTACCAGGGCTTTGGCTTTTGACAAACATTTTTCTTTTTGTAATTCTTGTAGCGTAGTTTTTGCTGATGTTTCAGCAGTGACTTGCTCCAGAGAGCTCACACCTTAAATGTGAGTGGTGCAGGTTTCTCGTGAGGAACTGACGCGATTCAGGGAGATTTGGAGCAAACCCAATCTTTCCTGGAGTCTTTGAGGAAAGAGGTGAATTGAAAGGTGCCAATGCAGTATTTACTGTTACAGCCATGCAGTTTTTCACTGTTGTTCCTGACTACTTTTTGCTTTAGGAGTTCTGTTCTCTAAATAGAGTTTCCAAAAAGGGGAGTATGAATCTAATGGAGATCAGCTATTCTTGGTTTAAAATACTCTCTGGCTATTAAAAGAATAACTCTGAGAAAGATTATTTCTTGCAAACAGAAAAGTCTGTCCAATTCAGCCCAAAAGAAGAGAAACTCCTGAACTTAGTAAGGAGGGGGAAAAAAAATCATGCTTACCAGCTGCTTTGAGTCCTGGTTGGCTTGCTGCAGTCTGTTTAGAGAATGAGGTCTGGCTATCGCATCACTATCCCTAAGGGCACGGGGAGCTGTCAGCTCAGACACTGCAGTTTCCATTTGCTATTGCGCATGCTGACCTAAAAGTTGGGTTTTCCCATTAATTTTTCCTGGACATAACTTAAGTTTTGGAACACATATATAATCCACTGGGATAGCTTGTGAAGATGGCCTTACAGGGAAAAGATGGGTTTGGGAATTGGACAGGAACTGGAAAAGCAGTGATTTGCTGGAGAGCCTGTGTGAAAGCCTGCCCAATCAGGGCTGTGCTTGTCCAGCACCGGCTGCTGCTCTCTGCAAATTGGGAAATGTTGTTAGTGGCTGGTGGAGAAAGTGTGTCCAGCTTGCAGTAATGCACACACATGGGGCTTTCAGTGTGTTAGTAAAGGAATTATTGTGGAATAAGTTTGGGCTTCTCCTTTTAACTGCAAGAACCATTCCTGCCTGGAGGCTGCTGCTACACCGAAGAAGGGCAAAGCTGCCTGAGGGGGAGGGCAGCACTGGGGGAGAGTTCCTTTTTAAGGCACCCAAGCAAGTGCCAGCACTATTGTAAATGAGTGGAATAATTTCAGCCCTAGGATGGCTTTCCACCTATCAAGCTTTTTGGCTTTAGGTCAAAACAAAGTCTCTTTCTCCCTGCATCTGTCTCCTTCCAAAGCAGAGGTTGAACCTTAGCTAGCAGAGGCTTTCCTCTGCAGCTGCTCTGGAGCAGCTCAAAGTTAGCTAGGTGGAACCTTGGCAAACCTGAGCTCCCAAAATCATACCAGGAAAAAGTAGCATTATGTGTGATGTTGCAACTGGGCATGGGGAGCTGGTGTGCTTGTGAGAGGGGAAACTCACCCAAGTGAATGCCAGCATGGCAGTATTCTGAATTGTTGAGTTGTTTTCAAGAGCTGGCTATCTGGAGGGGCTAAAAAGACATATAAATGAGCACATAAATAACTTTTTATATGTAGTGCTGGGAGTCAGCAAGAGTGAATTTTTAAGCCTGAGGAGAAGGTGCAGAAGGGAGGAGACACAGGACAACTGCATACTGCCTGCCTTGTTTTGGTCAAGCCCTTAGTCCAGCATTTGAAGAATATTTTTAGTTTTTGTTAGATGATGGGTTTTCCATGCAATGTTCAGACTTAAAACAATCTCTCATGCAACCCCAGTAAAATACAATGGTGATCTAGTTGGATCTGTTTTGTTATAAATGTGATTTTCTAGAGCCACGTTCATTTGTGTGCGTGCAATGCCAATGTTTCTGTCAAAATCTCCTGAGCAATGAATGGAGGAGCAGGACCTTGGAACTGATATTGAGCCTGCTTTTGCTGTGGAGTGAGAGGTTTTCAGCTGCCCCTGCCCCAGGTGTGAGCAAGACAAGGCTGGTTCCCCTGCCAACTTTCAGCTTGAACCTCGAAATGTATGATTGAGATATTTATTAGGCTGCCAGGAGTTGAGGATTGGACCTGAGGTGTTTAACAGGTAGTGCTGCAATTACCTTATGGTCTTTCAATTCAGTTGTCAGGGAAATACCACAGTGATAAATTTTTCAGTCGTCCATCAAACATCTTCCCAAACATTATCCCTGCCTCCCAGAAGAGAGATGGAAGTTTATCTCTGGGGGTACACCCAGCTGATACAACCCCTGGCACACTTGCTTGCAGGTATGTTGTGCTGCACACTTGGTTTGCAGATTGGTGCTGGCTCCTGTTCCTGCTGCAGAGGGAGATATTGTATAATCCAGGGAGCTGCTTCTGGCTTTGTGATAGGAAAACAATTCAAATGCCTTTGGCTCTGCCTGGTGACAAGCAAAACCTGCCACCAAATGTGGGCTGTCCTGGCAGTGCCCACAGCTGCCGTGCTCAGGGACACAGCTCTGGATGGACTGGGGGGTGTTTTGGCACAAAGAAAGCTGCTGCTCACAGGTCCTGCAATGCCTTCTCTGCTTTGCTCCGTGGTCACCAGCTCTCCTGTGTGGGACAAGCTGCCAGTATCTAACTTGGCTACAGGCCTTGTGCTGAGCTTGGATGTTTCCCCTCTTGGATCTGATGCAAGCCAGCCAGTAAGAAAAACACAAAACTGACTTGATGGACTGTGGCTTGCAGCTTTCAGTAAGAATTAAAAATACACACAAGGTTATATTTAGCCATCTATAAACAGGAATAAAATAGAGCAGAGGCTCATTATCAGCTGTGCTCTGTCAGATCCCTGCTGGTGTTGTTTGAGGGGTAGAAAGCCACTTTGGTCTCAGGGAGGTTGGGATGGCTGCCTCAGCAGGAGGCTGGTGACTGTCCAGGCCCTGTTGGCAGGGTCTGTGCCTTTGGGCTGCAGCAGGAGCCCTCAGCTGCCAACCACTGTCCTCTCCCAGCGGGATCAAACCAGCACCACCGTGGAGCCCAGTTCCATGGGAACCCTCGTCACCCTGGTTGTCTCTTCCTGAGACTGCTCTTCCCATCCAGAGCTGGGGCTCCTCCACTGGGATCTGTCCCGAGCACTGTGCTCCGATTTGCTGTCCCCTCGGGATGCCAGGTCATTCCCTTGTCTTCCCTCTGGCCCTGGATACCACATGTCCCAGAAACAACACACATTCCCCACTTTGCTAAAAATGGCCAAAACCATTGATGCCATCTGGAAGGTGGCCTGCCAGGCTGCTCCCTGCTATTTTGGTGCTGTCTGAGGCCATGTGGCCTGGAGGAACCATGGCCTGTGTGCCAGGGTCCACAGTCTCCATGCCAAGGGCGCTGCTGGCTCTGTCCCAGGGCACCGCAGGCTACTTGGATCAAGTCAGCTCCAGCAAAGTCTACTCCTGTGGCCAGCCAGACCCCGTGCCTGTTCCTGCCACTTCCTCGTGGGCACCTGCATTGGGTGCAAGACAGCAGCGAGTGCTGAGGAGCCAACTCCAAAGAAAAAGCACTAAAATGCCCTGTGCTGCCACCTCCCCAAACTGCAATTCCCCGTGCTCCCAGGCATCCTTGTGTACCCAAACCCTTCCCTGTACAGCCTTGTACTTCCCTCTAGTGGCTAATTATTAATGGGACCTCTCCCTGTGCCTGGCTGGAGGGTGTCAGCCTGGTCCTGTGTGTCCTTGCGGCCTGCTCAGCCCCTTCCCCATGAAGCTGGCTCCTGTGGGATTGGCCGTGCTGGTGGGTACACCCTGTGCCATTCATGTCCCCAGTAGTGCCCCCAGGGAAGCACAGGGGCCATCAGCATGACATGTGGCACAGCCTTTCCTGTTACAAACTCCTGGGCCCTGATGTTTCCCCTGGATTTTCCTACGTGAGCATGGGGAGGTGGCACAGGTCCAGGGACAGGCAGATCTGGCAGCAGTGCCCAAGGCCACTGTGTGGGTGTGGTGTAGGTCAGGCCAGCCCGCAGCAGGGGACAGTGGCTTTCTGTGGCCATGTGAAAGCCCAGCTGGGCTGTGCAGGGTGGCTGCTCACCCAAAGCCATGGTAGTGTGATGAGGATTGGAGGGGGACAGGAGGCCTCTGGCACATGCTACAGTGGGGATGCTGAGGCAGAGTTTGGGTCCAGAGAGAAGGGGACACACCCCACTTGGTGGGCTGGGGGGAAGCCTGGCCCTGGCTGCAGGACATGGGACCCACTGCCACACTCTGCCTTTGCTTGAGTCCAGCCTGCTGCTCAGCACTGGGGTTACCGATTTCCCGGCCTATTTCACACGGACAAATGGGCTTTTTTTTTCCTTGTGATGGGCAGCTTGGACAGAACACCTCTTTGCCAGGCTTGAGCAACAGCGTGTTTCTCTTCTTGGTGATTGCAAATAAACTTCCCTGGCCTCAGGGGATCCCTTCTTGGCTCCCGGCGAGGGATCTTGGCACAGCAGGATTTCTCATGCCGAAAGGGACATTGAGACGCGTTTGTCCAGGAAACGGAGCCCTGTAAATACTGCTCTCAAAGCTCCTTTCAATAATGTCATAGCTGTTCCCAGGGCGCTCGTTTCTGCACTGCAAGTTCAGAGTGCTGCTTTGGCCTCCCCAGGCTGGCCAGGGGAAGGCAGCCAAGGGCCCGGGGAGGGGGTTGTGTACGACTGCATCCAGCTCCCCTCTGCTCCCAAGCCAGCCCCCAGTTCAGGCAGGTACTGGCTGCTTTCAGCACAATCTGGTCTGGTTCGGAGGTTCGCTCTAGGCTGGGAAGAAACTGGGCAGGGAACAGAATAACCTCAGTGATCTGGTATACGGGTCACTCCCCTGTGACATCCTCTGCCGAAACGCCCCCCCAGCTTTCACTCCCTGCAGGGATCGCATCTTCCCAACGAGGCACCTGACAGCGCACCTCTGCCGGGCCGCCCTCTTCAGCTCGGCTCCACGGTGAGCTGTTAATGAGGTACTTAATGAGATTGCCGCTTGCCCGCTAAAATGAGCGGCTCGGCGCAGGCAAGGAATGACAGCTGGCAGCTGCCAGCCACGCAGCCCCCCGCAGCCTTCTTACGTTGAGCGGGACCGTATTTTTACAGAGTACAGGAATTATTTATTGGGAGAGCGTTTCTGAGTCATTCAGGCAAGGAAAAGCGAATTTCCTTCGAGCAGAGGAGTTATCCCAGCCAGCTCCTCCGCCGCTTGGACAATAGATGGAGCTCACCGCCCTGGCTCCACACGCCTGGCCGAGGCTGCCGGATCGGGGATACCCCCAAAGAGCCCCCGAACTCAGGCACAGCCCCAGGACCCTCCGGGAGCAGCCAGGCCCTTCTCTCTGCCGGTGGGTGGGCAGTAGGGGTGAGGGAGCCGTCACCCCAGGCAGCTGGAAACAAAATGAAAGAGGAAAATTGGGGTTTGTCTGGGGCTTTGCAACATCTGTGCAATGTGGTGGAGTAATCCCAGCAGAGTTTCCATGGTCTTACCAGTCTACATCACACTTCTGTCCTTTTAAAAGAGGTGTCTACCCCCAGTCCCCTATTTTAATTCACTTTTGGTTGCTGAGGGACAGAAATGGCATCATCTCCCCTTGTCATCACATCACTTGGACATGTCTTTTCTTTCAAACTCCATACTGGCTGCTTTCTATTTGGGGTAACAGTGTTGCCAGGGTGTCTGGGGGAACTGCACAAACCAGAAGGGAGTACTTGTTCTGTGTCTGATGGCAAAGGGAGCGTGTGCATCCCCAAAACCCCAAGCGGTTTGGCAGAGCCTTGGAGGGGGTTGGTGGCTCCATGCTGGGGGCCAGTGCAGGCAGCAAGGAGCCGTGGGATGCTGGAGCTCCTGTTACTGGGGTTTCAGGGTACCCCCAGCCCTCCACACAGCAACTAGTTGGGATTTAGGACTCCTCACAGAGAGATTTTCTTTCCCTCTCTCTGTCCCTTTCCCTTTCTCCCCCACTGCAAACAGGACAGTTGCTCTCACTGCAGGCAAGTGTGAGGGTGCTGGTGCCCCCCTGAATGCAGCCCCAGGCAGGGAGGGCACAGGCAGGGTGCAGGCAGGGGACAGGGAGGGCACAGGCAGGGTGCAGGGAGGGTGTGGGAAGGGCGTGGGCAGGGGGCAGGGCACAGGGAGGGTGCAGGCAGGGCACATGGAGGGCACAGGCAGGGTGCAGGAAGGGCACAGGCAGAGTGCAGGGAGGGGACAGGGAGGGTGCAGATGGGGCACAGGCAGGGTGAGGGCAGGGTGCAGGCAGGGCACATGGAGGGCACAGGCAGGGTGCAGGGAGGGCACAAGCAGGGCGCAGGCAGGGGACAGGAAGGGCACAGGCAGGGCACAGGGAGGGTGCAGGCAGGGCAGAGGGAGGACGCAGGCAGGGCACAGGGAGGGCACAGGCAGGGCTCCTCACGGTTCCATAAACCACAGCTCTCGTCTGCTGTGTTTGAGAGCCCTGCTGGCTGACAGCCCCATTCCATCCATGTCCGTGGTCACCCCACCAGTGGGGTGAAAGTCAGGAGCCCGCGGCGGAGATGACTCCTTCCCATCACACTTTGCTGTGCATTATGCAAATTCAGCAGAACAATTTTTGGCCATAACAGTTTTTCCATTCACTGAGGTATCTATCCAGAACCACCGGCCCGGTAACCTCTGCCGTGCCTTAGCTGACTCCCTGCCTTTTGCAGATGATGGATGTGGTGTTAGGGCACTGGCCTGCTGGAGTCTGGGGCTCTTTTCCCAGCGCAGGAGTCTCCTGGACTGTCATCCAGCTGCCAGTGAGACTGAGTCACTGTGTTCTCAGATGAGGCAACTGGTCCCTGCCTGCCTTCCAGAGGCTCTGTTCTCAAATTCAATAATCTTTGTTTGAAAACACCAGTGAGGTGTTAAGGGATAACACATTGCTTGTTTCTTTCATCGACAAAATCTATTCACTTAGAAATGAGGATGTGATTAATTCACGGCATTAGGAACCTTACATTGTCTATAATGTGAAATATCATTCCTCAATCTATGTGAGAAACTATAAATCTGTTAAAAATTATTACCCTCTGTTTTTACTTTGGACATAAATCATCCCAAAGTGCCCTTTGGGAAGTCACAGGGAATGACACATCTGTGACACTTTTGATAGGGCATTTCTTTTTGCTTTGCCGAAGGCATTTATGTTTACTGTAGGACTAATAAAGGCTTATGGTATCTTCAGTTATTCATTTTTATAAATGCTTGTTCTCCTGACTTGAGCAATCAAAACCACACTGTCACTGGTTTTAGCAGTAAATTGTGGGGTTTTTTCTGCAATCAGATGACTTTGCCCCTGCTTTGCCTCAGTTGCACATGAAAAACAATAGTAGTTCACTCAGCCATCACAACATTTTATATGTTTCTGGCTTTGGAAAACACCTTTCTTTGGAAAGGCATTCTGGCAGCTTGGGGGGCAGCTGGCTGACTCAGCAGCCTTTGTGGCCGCAGGACCTTGCCTTGTGGCTGCCAGCAGTGTACATGCGAGATGGACAAGCAGATCTGGCAGCTGGGAGCAGACAGGGGCCTCAACACCCTGTCCCAGCAGATAGGAGGAACTGGAGGAACTCTGGAGGACTGATAGGACATATTCAGGCTGTCTGTGGTAGGCTGTGGTCAGCAGCCTAGTGAGAGCTTGCTCCTTCATGCTTGCAGCTTGGCCTGGGCAGAGCTATGACCTGATGTTTTAAAAATCCTTTACAAATGCACACACAAAACTTGTGCGGGTTTGTGCTAGTGCCCCTGAGCTGGAGCTCAGTCGTGGCTGGATGCCAGGGACCCTTTGCTCTGGGCACACAGCAGCCGTGAGACCCTTAGTGCTGCTCATCTGGGCTTGAGACAGCTTCCATGCTCACAGGGCAGTCCTGGGGGACTGGGTGCCTGGACACCGAACCCACAGGCAAACCAGATGTCCTGAGCTCTCCTGCCATTGCACACAGCCTCCTGCTCCTGCTGCCCCCCCTGGCAGGACACGTACTCCAACTGTGAGCCTCAGGGTGCCGTGGTGTGCTGGGCTCAGATCCTGCCACCTTGGCATCATTGGAGCCTCCTCCTGCAGAAGCTGTAGAGCTAGACAGGCAGGTGGGAATGAAAGTACTTCTATATAAAACACATTTTCTGGTGCTCCTTTATAGGTTTTTAATGTGATTCGTATGTCCGTGCCTGGCCCATCGCCCACAGCCAGGCGCTCCCCTTCCTCCTGCTCCTCACTGCAGTGTTTTCTGTGCATACGGTTCAACGGGATAATTTCGTCTCCTTTTGTGTTTATAATCCCTACAAGGGTGGTGTCTTTAACAAAGACTATTCCTTCTCATTGCTTTGGCAAAGCAAGCAGCAGCTCCCTGCTGTGTCTCTGCTCAGATGACACAGAGGTCCTCTGAATAGCAAAGAGAGAAAACAAAAAGAAACAGCTTAGATGCTTTCTTTTTCCCGGCAGCTACACATACCCACCTCATGATACACATATCCACCTCATGGAAAATTCCCCCCAGCACTTTACATTTTTCCTTTTCATGTGCCTGCATCCACAAGGCTTTGCCTGTGAAGCACACTGCTGGCTCATAGATGGAGATGAGGGCATCAGAAAGAGTGTCTGACAGGAGAGGAGTGAGAAAGGGGCTTTTTTCCCCACAGCCAAAGAGAAAAGAGTAAGGAAATTCAGAGAATCCAAATGAGATATGATAGAGGTACTCTTCATTAAAAACGCCCCAGGGCCTGCAATCTGGGACTGCAGTGGGCAAGTGGTTCAGCTAAAAAGTAATTTAATTCCTATCATTGCACAAGCCATGCCTGTGCTTCATCAAGGCTGCAGACTGGAGGCAGGAATGGCATCGCCTCATTTTCCCACAGCAGGGCAGGGCACTGGTGCCTGCGGACCCCAGGCCCTTTTCATCCCACTGGCTCTCTTGGCACGGAAACCCTTGGGCAAACTTCCCATCAGTGTCTTTGGAGGGGACTGCTGGTGGCACACGGGCACTGAGACCTCACCTGCCCCATGTGGCTGTGCAGCACTGATCTGCCTTCCAAAAATGCAGGTGTCACCAGTGCCATCGCTGTCCCCACTGGGTTTCTGGGGGCATGAGGGGCAATATCCAGCCCCTGAACCCCACTGCTTGTTTGTTTGTTGTCTCATGGCTTGTTCTCTGTAAATGTTTGTATCTAGCTGAACCAGAAATAATCGCTCACAGCTCTGCCATGGGGGGTTGTGATGAGCCTGCGAGCACCAGCGTGTGTGTGCCGGAGATAATCCAGGTGCTTTTGTGCTCAGTGGCTCTGTCATCTCTCACTGTATCGCTTTTGTTTCTGGGCTCTGTTTGCCTCCCACTCTTCCCTCAGTGCATGGTGCTTTTTCTGATACGTCTGAAAATAAGTGACTTCAGGTCTTGGTCATTCTTTTGTATCTGTTTCTGGAAAGTAGGAAAGCAGCATCTCTGCATGTGTCCCCCGGTGACTGCTGTGCACACAGCATGTGTTTTTATGGTTCAATTAAAAATGTTATGACATTTCCCCAGCAGACCCTGCCACCATCCTGGCAAAGCATTTGCTACCTTGATAACATTTTCCAGTTTGTAAGTGCAAGGTATTAGACCAGCCCTTCCCTATGGGACAGCGTGCTCTGGCTGCACTGCAGTGACTCCAAAATGCAGAGTGTTTCTGATGCTCTGAAATAGAGATAAAATGTAGCCCCAATGATGTTGCTAAAGCATTTCTCCAAGACTGAGATTACCTGATTTTTGAAGAGGAATAAATACAATTAAATTAGCCACAAAGTTCTCTTCTTCTCCCAACAGACTTCCGCCACCTTGCCTGGGGGACAGGGTTCTCCTTGGCCATATAGGTCCAAAGCTTTGGCTCTCGTGCTTCCCATAGCAGCTTTGTCACCTGCAGGAAGGTTTCATACGTGCTTATCAAAGAGGAGCATTGGCCACATTGCATTGCCCAAAAGAAATATTCTGTCCCTGTCTTGATAACTTTACCCAGCTTCTCTCCATCAGTTTGTTACTGTTGTTTCTGACACTGTTCAGCCAGCATTTGCTTTTTCCTCACCTTCTGCATGTTCAGTTTGTTATCTGCAGCCAGTCCTGACCGTGACATAAACCCGGCAGCACTGCTATCATATTTTCCACTGCTAGTGTCAGAAGGCAGCATAAATGAACCTGTATGGCTAATGACAGGGCTATCCTTGAGACCTCACGCATGATGGGATTTCCTACAGGTGGATAAGGAAGCACTGATGATAAGAGGTAGGAAAGGAGCATGGGTGGGAACCTGGCTCAGCTGCAGCTCCTCTCCACCAACATATGCCGAGGCTGCTGCATAGTGGCCCAGCCTGAGGTACAGAAAGCCTGCTGCTGTTCGCTTCTGGAGGCAGGCAGTGAAACCCAGCAGTTCAGCACCTGTCACAGCCCCGGTGAGTCAGCGGCAGTGCGGAAACCTTTGGTGTGGTCTGCTGTCAGTATTGCTCAGCTCCATCCTCTCTGTCTGGGCTGTCGGTTCCTCTGCAGCCTCTCTTGCTCCTGAATTGGGAATGTGCTTCCCCCAGAGTCCCCGCTCTGCTATATGCAGGGAAGCCAGAGAGTGAGCAGCTGTGCCAGAGACTGGATGTTGCATTTCATGGCAAAGCTTTCTGTTCCTGGCGAGTCTGGTTTTGAAGGTGAGGCCTGTGGCTGACTCCTTGCTCTGGGACTTTACCCGCAGTCATCACTCAGTTACTCTCTTCTCAAAGAAGGTTGTTAAGATGCTGCTGTTGGGTTTTAAACCAGAAGCAGTCTTTCAGAAGCCTTATGAAATTTTGGTTTTGTTTTTCTATTGCTTATCAGTGCATCAGTATATTGCTTATGTCACCCTAAGGTTTATGGTGTCCCTCCTGCCTGTGGAAGGGCTGAGGCACAGGGTGCAGTCCAAATGGCTGTTTCCTAAAGCAGTGCCTTCCTAAGAGCACAGAGAGATCTTAGGGTGGGGTGAAGTTGTTGTTTTTACCCCTGGAGGAAATCAGCTGAACTCTCCAGTGTGGAAAAGCATCTGCTGCCTGCCTCACCACCAAATATATCCTTTTATTCTAAGCACAGGGAAATATCTGTTCTGCATCCTTGTTTAGCTCTGAACACAGACGAGCATTGTCATCCTTAGATTTTTCATAGAATAGGAGCCAACTCTGTTGTCTCTCTCACTTTTCTGAGATAATTACTTTAACCATTCCCTCAGGTTCTATCTGGCACCTTGCACATGTGGCAGCTCTGCCCACAGGTTGGCCCTGCTCAGGCCTCTCTTTATTCCCACCATCTCCATGCTCCTTCTGACCATCTCCTGCCTTTTTGCTTGCTGTGGATTTTGCAGGAAGCATTTCCTCAGAGCTCCTATTTCTGCACCCTTTGGCACATTCCTAAGGTTTCCATGCTGGTCTGCTGTGATACTGCTCTGCTTTCCCACCCAGCTGTGCAGCTCCACTCCTTCTTGTGCTGTGCATGCTGCCCTGTTCCAGCTGTGGGTTTCTATATTTGAGGAGGAATATTCTGGCAATCTCTTCTTTTAAATTTCTGAGCCCATTATACTCTAAATGAAGAATTCCCCTGTCCTCCAGAAGAGAACATATAATTTGGCTGATTTTTTGCTGTGTATAAAAGCTTCTTAACAAGTTCCCTGCTATTTTTGTTTCTCTTAAATCCAACATTTTTCAAAGTTTTATCTATGAATGCAGTATCTTTAAAATCTATGTGGCACACTACAATAACCTGCTTACTGCTCTCCATTTAACTTTTGGGCAGACCTCCTGTCTCTGATTTAGACATATTAAATAAAAAAATGTGGCTTTTATTCATCTCCCCTTCCAGATTCCCTTTGCCTCCTTGAAAAGCTGAAGTTTTTGCTTGAATCTTTTTCAACTGCCACAAGTATTTTGGGGATAAATGACGTAGATTAGATTTTATAGCTACTCTCTTCCACGTTCCACACCTGCTCTTCCCACCTGTTCACTGTTCTGTGTTTAGACCCTCACCTTCTGTCCCCTGCAGCATTGTGATCTCTAGGAAAGATTTTGCAATGTGATTTGGACAAGCCACTTATATAACATAGGGAAAGATTTGCATATTTCTCTCAGGTTGCATCTGCTGAAATAACAACAGCTGCTCTAAACCCAAACCACCTTTCAGCTGGAGCCTTCTGTTATTTGCAATTCCAACTCTTTGCAGATGGGGCTGCAAACCACAGCCTCCTCCTCCAGCTCTGTACATGGGGATCTGTGCTGAGCCTGGCCCTGCCCCTGGGCTCCTGGGAGCGAATACCTGTGCATGAGGGAATGGGGTCAGCGGCTGCAGGTGGCCCTCTGCCAACACATTCAAAGCAGACCTGGGAAAATCTTGACTTCTCCTTCAAGGAAGATGCTGTCCAGGCCAGCTCCCTCTTTCCAGCCAGACACATGGAGGGGGCTCTGGTGCTCATCTCTCTGCTGCATGGCAAAGGCTGGTGACCACACATCTTCCCCTTGGGTACATTTGGCTTCACCAGCCCTGCAGTAAACCAGGGCCAAATCTGCTGCCAGAGGTCAGCGGGGGATGCACCCTGCCATCATGGAAACAGGAAATGGTAAGACGCTAAACCTTTTTTTTAAGAGCTCAGTTGGCTATTGAGAAAGTGAAGAGTTATTTGTTGTTCTTATCTAAGGGAGTTTTTGCTTCCTGTGTTATTGTAGGTAATGCAGAAGTCGTCTTCCTTAGTGAAGCTCATTTATGCAAGATCTTTTTTCAGTTCACAGCTTCCCCTTCACACACCGTTATGTAAAAGGTTCTCCAGTCACATCTGATTCTGAAGTTGTGCCTTGAAGAGATGCCAGAGATGTGGGCTGAGGGAGGCCAGGGATGACCCCTGTTTAGAGCTGTGGGGTTTGGGGATTTGTAGTTTGTGCCTTGTCTGGGCACAAACAGATGGAAGCGTAAAGCTCCAGAACAGGCAGGGAGCACAGTGCCTGTGAATAGTCTTGCGTTGATTGGAATGTGGAGGGGCAGAGCCTGGGCTGAGGCAGCATATGTCAGGGTGCTGGCATCCAGGGAGTGGGTGTTGTGCACCCAGAAGGACAGATCACTCCTGCAGTGGGTCTGCTGCCTTTGCAGGTGGAAGGACACCCTGAAGGATACCCTTGGAGACTAGAGTAACCAGCTTGGTCTGAGCTTTCATGTCATTAAGTGTTAAGAAAAATGTATTTGATCATCTTCTCTGGCATGGGGAAATTCTAAGCAAATAGATCTGATAACATTAGAATTCTTTGAAAATGTGATGAAGGGTGCAGTAGAGGGGAGGGCTGTGCTCCCTGTGTTCTGAGCTGAGCAGGCTGCAAGGGCAGATGTTCTGCCCCCTCCTTTAATTAGGAAGTTAATGACAGCAGTATCTTTGGAGGGAAAGCCTTGTCCCTGGGGTCCCCGTGCTCGTGCAGACATCCTGGGAGTATTGTGGGGAGCCTCTGTTCGTTGAGCACTGCACATTTTGACATTTCCTGCAGCACATGGATGCACATCACTGCTCTCCTCCCTCCACCTTTTGGACTCACAAGGCACCTCCCTGGCAGGAGATAAGTCATCCTTGGAATGGAATCAAATCTGGGTGAACCACTGAGCAGGTCTGAAAGGCACCACAGCCATGGGGGCGATGGCTGACATAGAATCGTGCCATGCCTTCCCTTGCCTCGGGGCTGTCTCCACACAAGTCCCTGGGGAAGGGTGTGCTGCCTTTGCTGCCATCTTGTCCTCACAAACAGGAGGAGAGGGCTTGGCCTGAAGCATGTGTACCTCCTCATCAGCTGTACAACTGTGGAAACAAAGGAGAGCAGGAGCTCAGAGGATGCAGAGCTTCTGAGCTGGCCATGAAGTGCTTGTGCCTGTGCCTGGAGAGTCACTGCTTCTCACCAGAGAGAGGTTTGGCCTGTGTCATTGACAGAAATTGTCAGTGATTCTGCCCATGCCTAGGTGGAAATGGGACTTACTGAGGTTGACATAGGCTAAGAGAAAGCAGTGAAGCCAGTCTGGCAGGGAAAGCGTGGGCAAGAGGCTGCATGGGGCAGGGGAGGTGTTGCTGAGGAGCCTGCAGCTCCAGAAACGCTTCAGAAAGCCACGATCACAGCCAGGCAGGCATAAAAATAACATGTGGAAAGGTTATGTGGCACAGGACAGGATCAAGTCACAAGCAGTTCAGAATCTAATGGTGAGCAAGCAAAAGAAGAGCCCAAGTGTTGGAGGTATGAGAAAGTGCAAGACAGTGTGGGCATGGGGGGCTTCTTCTCCTTGTGAGCAGAAGTGGGAAATATGGGAAAAGAAAGAGGAGAAGGCTGCTGTAATACTGGTAGGGACAAGGTGTTAAATGGATGAAAAACAGAATCGTCATGGCATTAAAAATAAAATATATGAAAAAAGTATGGGCCAAGCAGGCAGCACTTAAAACTTGTGAAAGAAAATAGTTATAGCAACTGTGAAGAAATATGATCCTACACACCCAAATGATGGTAGAGGAGTAGGGTTATTGTTGGCACTATAAAAATGCAAGGTAACAGTACCTGGGGTCAGTCTTGCAGAAAGCAGTGGGTGAGACAGAGACTGTTTTAATAACAGGCTGAAGTTCCTCTTGATGCCTTCTCCCAACCACTTAAAAACAGAGACTAGACAAGAGTAAGGGAATAAGGAGAGGTATTTATTTGAAGGGCCTTCAAGGTACACCCTGGGGAGCCAGAGGCTGCTTCCATAGAATGGACCCAAGATGGACGACAGGTCACGAGTTCTTGACACAGATATAGGTTTGGTCCATTTGCATATCAGCATAAATTCACCAATTAAAACTTTAGCTTTTTCCAACTTTTCCACCTCTTTCATGGTCCTAGTTTACATCTTTTGGGCCTAGGACAGCCCGAGTGTCCTTGAACAGCAAGCTCAGAGAGGCTTTGTTATGTCTATCTGGCCTAAGAGAGCAGCTAACAAGCTACAAGAAACTTTAGAGCTACACTCTAAGCAGTACAGGATTTGAAAAATATAGAAATTAAAACCTAAGGCATCACTCTGATACACCATTTGTGCTTCAGCGACTGGGAAGGGAAGCAGGGTAGGAAGCGAGCAGAGAATGGAAAATGTTTGCCATTTTCCTCAATGCTAGAAAGTTCCCTCTTAGTTTTTGCAAGGAGGGAAAGTAGTGAAATTACAGTGAAAGCAGCAGCAATCACCCAGACGTGTGCAGGGTGGGAGGTTTCTGTATTTCTCGTCAAGCTGGCAAGGAGGCAACAGTTTTAAGTCAGTGCCAAGAGGAGACAGTGGTTTTGTTTGATTTTCCACACTGCATTTAAACCTCCTGCATCAAGTGGTCCCTCCTCTGTCTGAAGAGGTGCATCCCTTCTGTGTGAAAGCTGCTGAGGGAGACACAGGCTACATCCCCACCCTGCCATGAGTCCGGCAGAGCTGAGCTGGCAGCTGCAAGTGAGGGGACAAAGAGCAAAGGGTTGGTGCTTCAAAGCCAGGTGTGGAGAAGCTTTGCAGGCACAGCCAGCCGCAGGCAGGCGTGCTGTACAGCAGGGCAGGTGGGTGCCACCCAGGCTGTGCTTTGAACACAACCCTCCATGCCACAGGACGGTCAAGGCTGTGGGCTGGAGACCTCTTTGTATCAGGCACTTTGAACAGGTACCCATACCAGTCATGAGTAAGGCAGGAAGGTTGTACCCGAATTCCTTGAGTATCCTGCACAAAAACAGGGAGGTGTTCGGGGCCACCAGCTAAGGTGGTTCTGTGTGGATGCTTGGGAGGTACCCCCACACCCTCACTTAAACACTTCTACAGCAAACCAGGACAAATGGCATGGGCAGGGTGGCCATAGAGGAAGGAGTGCTGCCTCCCAGATTCTTAGCTTGTGACTGTATTTTTGCAGTTAAATATACCAGTCAGTGTAAATCACTGTCTGAAATTCCCGTACATATGTTATCAACATCTTTATTAGCCCTGACTCCTTATTTATCTGGAATCTCAAGGTCAGAGAAGAATCCTGTACGTATTTTCCTTCAGCAGTATAAACATCACTTTGCTCTTGCCTCAGCTGTCTGCTTTCCAGTGGGCTGTGGGTCCCCAGGGTTATTCTGGTGCTTTTAGGGATACTGTGCTAGCAGGCATCCTGCAGAGCAGGGTTTGCCATGAGCAGCATTCCATAGCCCTCCCCTGCAGCCAGAGCTCTCCTCTGACCCTTGAATCCTGTGCCAGCATGGGGAGCAGTCCCTCCCAGTGCCAGGAAGCACAAGGGATGTGGGAGGACCAAGGCACAGGTAGCCTGGCCATCAAGCCTGCACTTTGCAGGACAGTGGGAAGAGGGAAGTTCTTTTTGGATCCTGGCCCACAGGTGTAACCAGTATAACCTAGAGTTCAAATATTTTATTTTGGTTACTTTGACAAGTTATGCTGCTGAAGTTTCAAAAGGAAGTGCTGGGTCTATCCTGCACCACATGCATGGCTTTAGCAGAGCCACACTTCTCACAGCGGGCTAAAAATCCATCTGGATGTCCTGCTTTTTTATTTTGTTTTTTTCACCTTCTCTTTCCCGAATTTTTACTGAGAAACAAGCAGTCACCGAGTAACTAGTGCTGCTGGGTGAGTCCACCGGAAGCATGGTGAAGGACAGCAATTCCTCTAAAACAGCATGCATGCTGTGAATTTTAAAGAGAGAAAACTTTAAATAATCTTGTTATACAAGTGGCAGTGCTGGGGAATTTTCTGGGAGCAGTTGGCAGGAGGGGCAGTCCTGGCAGCAGAGAGGAGCCTGTTCTTGCTGGTGTAGGAGAACAGCAGGGCTGAGCTGCTCCTGCGGCACCAGCCAGGGCAGTGCAATACCCGAACTGGTTGGTGATGCTCCAGCATTGAAACGCTATTGAGACAAACATTAGATTCCATCTGCTTCTGGGAAAAGGCTGGAAAGGAGCAGCCATTGGCTCAGGGGGTGCCTCTGCCTTGTGTGAATCCACTGCTGGTTCTCTTTCATTCCTAATTGGCACCATGCAGGCAGTGGACACCACAGGGGAGGTGGCTGTTGGTGGGCTTAGGTCTCATTCCTGTGACAGGGGACAAGCAGGACTGTGGCCACATGGAGTGGTCTGACACACAGAAGTCATGTGGTGGCCAGTCACTGGAGCAGTGATAGACTTTTCCCTTTAGAGTATTTTGGAAATCATCCCCCAAAAAGTGCATCTTGATGTTAAATTATAGTAATGGACTGACAAGCTTTCCTGACAATCTCCATGCTATGCTTCTAGTAGAAGAAATTCTAGGTATTTTATTAAATCATGCAGCTGTAGAGCTCAGGGTGAGTATGGTCCCAGTCCCCAGTTTCTCACATCAGGGCTCATTTGGCGTAAATTTTGCTGTGATGCTACAAATGCAACCAAGTTATCAGAAGCACTGTCATTCCTGGAAAGTGCCTTTTCAGGCACTGCTGAAGTAGGTGCTGTGTGAGCTCTTTTTAAGCCTATTTTGGATGTAGTTTCAAAAGTCAGCATACCAGATAGCTGCATCCTGTTGGATACCTTGCCTGCCCTATTGTCTTTTCTCAAACAAGGATTCAAAGCATGGCCACAGGACATGCTGTAATCAGCATTTACACCACCCTTAAAATAATCTTCTTTTGCACTTCTTCAGGAAACCAACATCCAGACTTAAGGTGAAAATTTTATTTGTTGATCTTAAAATTCCCTGAATAGCAGGCTCCAGAATCAGGAGGAAGTACACTTGAATTTCCAATGAACTGTCACAAAATGAGAAACCAAATACCTCTCACCTACCTCAGACAGTTTTCTGGAAATCTTAGAAATGCAGAATTCACACATTGCTGTGTTAAGCAACATCTTTCTGGAACTGTGGGGTGGAGCTTTTTGCCCACAAGAGTCTGGATCAACAGGGTAAGGGCTTTAAAATCTGTCCATGAACTTACACATTTGTGACTTGAAAATGCAGTTAGTTATTTTGCATATCTCAGGATGATGAGTTCAGGATCTGAAGGTGCAGAGTGTATTAAGGATGCCGGTACATGTATGGTAATAAAACTATACCCAGGAGAACCAAGGGGAAATTGCAAACTTTTAATGTGAGTGACATATGGCAAAAATATCCTGCTGCTAGGGGTGGTGGAAAGCCATACCCTTTCCAGCACAGCATTGATCAACATCAGGTAGCTGATTACTTCAGGAAGAAATGTTACACTTCCATCAATTCAAAGCACAGTTCTGGATTTAAAGGAAAGAAGGGGTAATGTAGAGCTTGTAGAAGCAGGCAGGAATGGTGTATATTTGGACATGAACTGGCTTCTCATGAGTTCACTCAAAAGGAAGGTAAGCAGTAATTTCTTAAATTTGGCCTAATATCCTTTAATCTCAGCCCTGCTGTAGTGAGTCAAACAACTCCATCAATCAGGTGAGAACACCCTGCAGCAGTGTGGATGGAGCCTGTGCAAGGCCCCTCAACGCTGTCTCTCTTGGCCGGGGACAGGCAGGAACTGTGAGAGGTGATACCCTCTGGTGAGCACAGCCCAGAAGCTCTGGCCCAACCCAAAGCACTCCCTGCATACACTGGGATCACATGGTGGGTACAAAAACACTCCACGGTCCAGATGACACTGAAAATGGTGGTTTCTGCTGAGGCCACCTTTCTCTGTTCTCTGAATTTTGATGCATCTTAGAAGGTTTCTTAGACCTACTGGGTTGAGTTCAGCTCAGATAAGCTCCTAATTCTGCAGCTCCACACAAACATACACCAGATAGGGTATGCAATAGGGATCTGGACATGCTGTTTCTTAATTCTGAGCTGGGCTGGAACATCTCTGTAGGAAATGTTGCACCTGTCCAGGATTCTAAGGAGTTGGATGTCCTGATGAGAAGTACTTTAAAATGTTTTCTTGAATCTATTTTTCCAATTAACTAACCTTTTGCTGGGTGTTTTGGGTGGTTTTTTTTCCTAACAAATATAAGACAAATAGTTCATTAAATTCTATCAATAAAAGCACTTTGAATTGAGCGGTTTTCATGTTGGAGTTTTTGGTTCTCATTAAAACCAAACAGAACAGTGGTTCTGTTACCACTAATGACAGGTGCTGACCAGAGTGGCTGAAGTGTTTTTTCAGGGTCTGACTCTGGACTGCTTTGTAATGAAATGGTTTATTGTTCACATTCTAATTAGTATAGACTGACAATCAAACAGGATGACTCAGCCAGCCCCAGACCAAGCTCACTGGATTTTTGAGCCATGTGGATTCTTTGCATTTCACAGGGGACAAAATTATAATACTCCTGTAAAAGCAACTTCTGGTTCAGAATATTCCTCTAAACAACAAAAGAAAGACCCTGCACAACTTCAGGGCACTGTGACCATGTCAGATGTGCTTTTATCTTTGACCTGTGATGGTTTACAGTAGAGAGGGGAGGGGAGAGGGGTTTGGTGTGTTGCTATTTCAGGGCCGTGCAGTTCACCTACATGGGGAAGGCTGTTGCCTCCCCANGTGCAGAGTCAGGCAGATTGGGGCTGGCTTTGCAGAGAAGCAAACTGCTGCTCTCAGAGCTGGGCTGGGGGGATAATCCAAAACTATGTAAAGTCTGTATTACCACAAAGTAAGCAAAGTTTTGGGACTGTCTTCAACCAAAGTCTGACTGGGGACAGCTGATGGTCATGTCTTGGCTGTGACAGCTGCACTCTGCATTTCTAGAAGGAAGGGCAGCTCTTCTGCAGGCAGGAAATCTTTCAAGGATGGGCACTGGCCTCTGCTGACCCTTAGCAATGAACACTGACCATGGAGTGGCTCAGTCAACTGCACTCTTCCTGCCAGCCTGAAAAAACAAGCATCCAGGAGAAAGAAATGAGACTCTGCATGAGGCTCCTCTTGCCCAAGAGCCTGGGCTGGGGAATTCTGTTCTTGTCCAAGGAAGTTTCTCTTGCTCATCTCTTGACCTCCCAGACTGTTGGCTGTGCTCCAAGGCAGACATCCTTCTCCTCCAGAGGACTGATGGGGCTGCAGCAGCCGTACCTCCAGGAAATGAGTTAGTGAAAAATTACCAGTAGTCCCCATCCCTTTCTGCTTGTAACAGCTTCGCCTGCCTGGGAAATCCCAGTTGCCTCCTGCTGCTGCCTTAGTAGGTTATGGGTTGCAGGATAGGTGACACTGGACTTTCTTCCATAATTAGGACATTACCCTAAGTGTTCAGGTGGTAATTTAAAGATGTTTCAGTTACATTCTGAACTTAACCAGTCTACAAATTGGTCTTTGGAGGACAGCAGGTTCTCTGGCAATAGCAAGGGCCTCAAGTTCTCCCTGTTGACGTTGTGTAACCTCCATGATCTGCAGAAAAGGATTTCCTTATTTTCTCTGTAGAAAGGCTAACATGGCCCCTTTTTTTCCCTTTTTCTAACTGTGATCAAGATAATGTGCAGGGGTGAGGGGAAAAAATGTCAGCCGTTATCTGATTCTGCTAAGCTTAAAAGTATATGAGTTCTTCTCTTACCTAAATAACTCTCAATACTATTTTCTTCCCCACTTTATATTCTCAAAGAGCTGAAGACATCAGCAGTGTACACAATAATGGATGCTGGTTGCAGGAATCATTCTAGGTCTTCATTGTTGGGGCTTGAATCTTCTCTACCGTGTGAAGAAATAAGGAAAATTCTACCTGCAGTTTATTTTTAGCTTGGCTGGAACAGAGCAGCAAAAGGAGTGGTGTGATTTTTCTCATTGGCATGTTGCTCTGCATCGTGATCTGGCTTCAGAGCAACCTCCTCCAGTGCCAGCGTGGGAGGAGGTGGGAGGTGAGTGGGGCTGGGTTACCTGTGTCTGTGCATATGCTGTTCTGCCCCACTGCTGTAAAATAATAATCATCACCCCGGGAGGTTATAAAACACTGTACATGGGGTTGTGCTGTGCCCAGAGCCCCGGAGGCAGAGGAGCAATGTGGTCAGTCCCCGTGACCAAAAACCACATCTGAGAAAGCCCCAGCTGCCATGACCTGCCACATTGGGTTTCACTCATTCTGCTGGGTAGGGGCCGGATTGCACAAGGAATCCAACACCCTGCCAGGCCCTGGATTGTGCAAAGTATCCAGCCCCATGCCAGGGCCTGGTAAATGCCGTGCCTGGGCAGAGCAAAGAGTGACTCCTGTGTTTAAGATGTGCTGTGTACTTAACCTCACAACTTTTCTCCCTGCCCTGACCCCACTTCTGTGCACAGAGGCAAACCTGGGCTGCTCTGACAGGGAGCTGAGCACAGGGGCATCCTTGGTGAGCCACATGCCAGCTCAGGGTCTGGCCCCTTCTCCCTCCTCTGACAGGTGAAACGAGGATGAGCTGCTGTGCTATCCTAAACTCTGTGCTTGTGCTGGTAGAATTGGAGAAGAAACCGTGGCCTACAGGCTGCTGGGATTTGTGCTGACCCATTCATTTGCAAGCAGAATCCTAGTTCAGAGTGAGATTTTGCTTTCTTCCATGGGAGGCAGCTCAGCGACACAGAATTTTCCAGCCAAAAATATGGGATCTGCCTGTTTTAGCTTGGGCTGTGTGTAGACTTGCATTTGTAACATCTGCAACTGCAGTCTGAGACAATTCAACCTGCCTAATTGTTGCTGTGTGTATTTGCTGTGTGTGTGCCAGCATGGATTATACATCCTCCCTTCTCCTTGCTCCTGCTGCCTGGAGTGCGCTGTTTCTGCCACAGTTAAATGTGTCATATTTTTATTGAATAGCAATGTCCCAACTGAAGAGATAAATACAACACAGGCGTAATGAATCACGGGCTCTGGTGGATTTGCTCAGCCTCAGGAGACTGGAGCAGGCCAAGGGATGAAACACTGTGGTCGAACTCTTGTTTTCTTCACTTTTGCCTGGAAAGCGCACCCATGGGAATTCAGAAAACAATACTCATCCTGCCTGTGCAAGAATCCAAGGATCCTAAATGGACCAGGAGGAAAAGCATGTTCAGGGGCCAAGAGGGCTAAGTGGCATCGTGCTCCTCTCTGCTCAACATCCCTCTCTGAGGAGGGGTCTGCTGCTGCTGCTGCCTGGGGAGCCTGGCCAGGGGCTGGAGGGCATTGGTCTTATCAAAAATTCCTTGGACAGTGCAGAGCACAGGAGGCTGAACATGAGCCCCTAACAACACTCCTGCTTTGAGAAGAATAAATGAAATGAAGAATACAGACAGAAGTGCACTTGTACACACCATGCAACCCTTTCCCTCTGCTTAGGGCAGGGCAGGCTTCAGGGCAGATGTCAAAAGATAAAGCCTGACTTGGGAGAACTGGAGATGGGCAGCAAGGAAGACTGGAAGACTTGGAAACATAACCTGTGAGGACAGGCAGAGTGAACTGGCATTGGTTAATCCAGAGGAAGGAGGACTAGGGAGATGAGTTAAGCCTTTAAGTGTATAAGAGACTACCACAGAGTAAATTGGTCTCCCACTGGGGATAGCGGAAAATTACAGTAATATTTTTGAAAAGACATTGAGAGAAACTTTCCAACTGCCAGATAAATAAGGACTGGAAAAGATACAGGTTGGCATATCTCCACCAACAGATGTTTTTAAGACCAGGTTAGACAAACCTCTGTCAAGAATGCAGGTTTTGGCAGCAAGGAAGGACAATGTGAAATGTTAAGATTAATTTCAGTATTTTTTGTTAGCTGGTTTCATTGTGCTGAAGCCAGAAGCTTCTGAAGAAAATTCCTGCCAGTGCACAGGGTGAAAGTATTCATGTACATCCCGAGCATGGTGGGACATCCCTGCAACCACTCTGCCCAGCATATGTGGTTTCCCTGTAGTTCAAAGACAGTCAGGTCAGTCACCTGAGGAGGTGGCAACTTTTTATCATAAAGCGATTAGAGCTTTAAGCAAAGAGCTAAAGAATTGAAGATGTGACAAGATATTTTTTCATGTAAAAGCCACTCAAACCCACCTTTATGGGCCTCTCGGTAAAGGAACGAGTTTTTGAGGAAGATTCCATTTAAAAGCCCCATAAAAGCATTGTTCTCGAAATTCTAATATTAGCAGGCACAGAGCATAAATATTAATGACTTCACTGGGCAGCTGAGTGCTGGTCTGTGATGTTTCTAGCACTGCAGAGGTAAGTGTGCCCCTTCCCCACTAATTCAGTCATGAGTAGAAGTCACACACATATAGCCCAGAAAATCAGTAGCACTGGGACAGGCAACAGCTGCCAATGCCAAGGGTGGTACAGCAGTCCCTGAACTGGCCTGGGATGTAGCTGGCACAGGACAAGAGCACGCTTGGACAAGAGCACGCTTGGACAAGAGCCACCTTTATATGCTGTTCTTCTTCTGACTCTGCCCATCTCTTTAGAGTGACAAATCGAGAGGGGTGACTATGACTCCCAGCACTTTTCCCTGAACTGCTTGTTCTGCAGCATAGGAAAAAATGACTTGGACTAAGATGCTGATGCCAGCTTTGTTCTCCAGAAAGAAGCTCTGCTGGAAGGTAGGAGTCATGAGCCTGAAAAAGCCAGCACAGCTCAGCACAGTCCTCTGGAATTTGGATGCTCTCCCTCACTCTCCCTGTGGTCTCCTGTGCTGCTTGCCCAGGGGCATGGCAAGGTGAGTGGGTGAGGTTTTTCCCCAGAGGCTCCTGGGCTCCAGCACACTGCTTTTGGTTATCTGCAGATTTTTTAAGAGTTTCCAAAGGTAGGGGAAGGGTTTTCTCCACCATGGGTGGTCCCTGTTCAGGTACCTTCATGGTCTGAAACCTCATTACAGCAAGAAGGGAGGGATGAGCTCTGTGTGTATGTGTGTGTGTGTGTGTTGGGGGAGTGTTACAGTGATTTGGGTATTTCTGTACTATCCAGGCAGGTGAAATTGTTAAATTATGCCCCTTTCTGCAAGCAGCATAGCACAAGGGGAATCTGAGACTGAGCCAAGGACCAGTGAGAAGGGGACTTCTGCAAGAGGGGAGTGGGTAGAGAGAAGAGGCAGAAAGCAAGCCTGTGTGTTCCTGACCTGGAGCCCTGAAGGGGAGGGCAGGAGGCTTTTGTGCAGCTCCTTGCACTGACAGCAGGTACCTACCTCCACACGGTCTAAGTGCAAAAGAACTGGGAAGATGCGCAGTGAATGATCTCAGCTAAGACCTTTCTGAGCAAATATCCACATAAACATACCCCAATTAGTGGTACATGTGGGCTGGCCAGCTGCCCATCTCACTTATGTCCCTACTCAAAAGGGCCACAGGAACTCATCTGCCTTTGGGTTCAGCACATATGTAAGGTTTAACCAGCTTTTAAATGCCAGGAAGTGCCCTAAACCACTTTGCCTGTCCAGGAAAGTGTCTGCCTGGTGTAAACCCCCAGCTCCAGTGATCATGCTCCAAGAGCAGAGCTCTCAGCCAATGGTTCTGAAGGACACGGAGTGTGTAAGCCCACCCAGAACCCGAGTCCTGCACTTTGTCCAGGCAAGCAGGCTCTGCCGCCCTGATTCTCCCGGGGCAGTGCATCAAACTGCTTGCAGGGAACATCCCATCCAGCCCCTCTGCAGCCGGGGAGAGGCACCAGGAGATGGTGCATCGCACACAAAAGCCACAATTCTCCCGTGTCGGCTCTCCTCCCCGCACCTGGCTCAGACTGGTACCAGCCATAACGGGAGTACGTGGGGAGTGCCTGGGGTTACAATGTGAACCTAAATGCTGCAACAGCACTGTGGGCTATTTATTTTCTGAGGGTTTATTTTGTAATACTTCGTGTATCCCTGCAGATATTTCATGTTCTCTGATGCTGGAAAGCCCTTGTGAAGACCTTGCTCTGTCCACTGGGAGCAGAGAGGTACATTGTGCGAGGGAACATCATCTGCAGCCAAGGTGGGAATAATGCACAGTGAGATGCTAATTTTGGACACAAAGTTGTAGGATATAACCCCCCACCAGATGCTGACTCCTTTCAAGTTGGAAAAACAGGGATGAACCCCAGAAACAGTTTGCTCGCTCTTTCCAGTTAAGCATTGGAAGCACAGCAGCCAGGATAGGTACAGTGGGACCGTGTCCTGCAGCCCCAACAGGGACCAGCGCTGATTTAAGCAGGACCTTTGTTTTGGCTTGCATGGCCAGGGCTCAGAGTTTGAGCTTTTATGATCACAATAATCAGGTTACCTTGCCTGGAGCCTGATTAGTACATAGCTTGGCAAAATGTATTGCATGCACTGATCCCCACTTGTGCTTTTGTTTGAAAGAGGCCAAAAGTAGTTAGAGGCTAAAGCCAGCTGCAGCCAGACACTAGCCATGTGCCCCATTTTCCACGCTGTGGGCATCCCTGGGGGTGCAAGGCGGGCCCTGAGGGAGCCATGGCCCAGAGGGCTCTCCCTGGGCCGCACTAAAATAGGTGCTGGGGAAAGCTGCCTGCGGCTCGCTAATGAAGTATTGATGTATCTGCAGTGTATATTCGAAATGAGCCCATAGTGATGGAGTTAGATGGCAGCTCTGCCAGCGCGGGGCTCTGCCCGTGTCTGTAACGGGATACGATCGCTTTTTGTGCCTTTCCACACAGAGCTCCCCGAGGCGGGCGGGCAGGGCCGGTGATGGAGCTCCCACCGAGGATGCTGCGGGGTGTGGGGCATTTTGTCCCAGCCGTGTGCGACACCGAGCGAGCCCCCTCGGCTGGCGCTGCGCTCCGCAGCCCGGTGTCACCCGCTGCTCCCCGGGCCGTGCTGGGGAGGGCTCGGGGGCTGCTGCTCTTGGGCAGCCGCTCCTCCTCTCCGCAGCTGTGCCGTGAGGGGCGGGAGGATGAGGAGGGTGAGGAGGATGCCCCGTGCCCGCCGAGCTGGCGGCAGCGCCTCCCCCGCGCGCCGGCCCCCGCCTCCCCCTGCTTCAGCGCCTTAAATGCCTCGGCCGCGGCGGCAACAAAGGCGGGCGGCGGCTGTGAGTGAGGGGCCAACCGAGGGCCGGAGAGGCGGGGCTGGCGGTGAGTGAGGGACTGAGGGGCAGCGGGGTCGGGCTGGCGGTGAATGAGCGACCGAGGGTCGGTGGTGAGCCAGGACTGAGGGGCAGCGGCGCCGCCGGGGTCGCAGGTGCCGCGGGAGGGGCCGTGCCCCGCCCGGCCCGGTCCCGCCGCCCTCGGGGGGCTCGGCTCTGGCGTGAGGCGGCCCCCGGGTGCGAGTGGGCTCCGGTGGGCAGCGTGGGGCGGACGAGCTCCAGCTCCGCTGCGGTGTAACTTTTGTTAATTATTATTATTTATGCTTATAACCCCATCAATATAAACTTCTAAGAGCGGCGGATGTGTATGGTCGCGGCTGCCCGGGCTGCCTGTCCCTCCCTGCTCCTGCTCGTCTCCCCGCCGGGGCTTTGGCAGCGCAAAAGCCGATGGTGGCTGCGGAGCCCGCCCGGTGGCGGCCCCGAGGGAGAGAGGATGGGCGGGGGATGAGGCAGACGCCGGTCCCTGCCTTCCTCCGATTTGTGCTCACCCTCGCCTGAATTTGACAGATCCCTGCTGGCCTGGGTCAGCCCGCAGGGACCCGCGAGTCGGAGCAAGGGATTTACTATGTGAGTAATTTTAGAAGTACCTACATTCGTCTCTAATAGCGCACAGCAGGTCAGGCTGCAGAGAGCATAAATAATGTGTAGCGTGTTTTCTGTGCTGCCATGTACTAGTCTTCCAAGGTAAATCTCTGTTCCTGCATTCGTGAGCCCCCAGTAAATCAGGGCAGTGGACGGGGACCAGGGGGTGAGGGAGTGGGAACTGCTGCTGCTTTATGCTGCTTCCATGTCTGCTTGCCACAACTGGATCTAATCACTGACAGTGTCAAAACAGAAATATCTGCAAGGGGAAAGGTGCCATGGCATAGCAGCTGGCTGTAGCAGGAGATTTTCTTGGCTGTGAAGGAGTGAGAAACCAGAGCTGCCAATTAATGTGTGAGGAATGAGTCTAACTCTCTCTGTGTGACTCTTTTAGTGGCACACTCTCAGGACTGCACTTGCCTAAAGACTGCTAGCTAACCTGGAATAATTTTTCTGAGCTGGGATAACTTTAAGTAGATGGAAGTGCTGTGACGCAAAGCTGCATCATCCTCCTGCTCTCAGAGGGGAGTCAGTGGAAGGAGACCCCACCAGAATGGGGTAAGTGTATATAAGGTGTGTTACCGAGGGGAAAAGGGACAGCTTTCTGTCCTCCACTTTTGCTGCAGAAACTGAGTATTGAACTGACCTTGGCTGTGCATCCTGGAAAGTTGTCCTCATCTCCTGGCGTCCAGGACGAAATAAGGTAACAAACACTCATCCCTTGTGTTTCATCACAGTGCCCTGGGTCACTGTGTTAGGGAAGGCTGAGGTGGAGCTTTAAATACCTGAGGAGCTCATATAGATATAAGTGATGCTAAATCTTCCCCAAGAGGAAACATTACCAGGAAAAATCTTCCCCAGAAGGCCCCTGGGACAGAGGCCAAGAGTGTCTAATGAGGCAGACTTCTCCTGTTAGCTGCAGTTCTTGATGTGGGAGGGTGAGGGCTTGGAGTCAGCCGGTGTGGGGAGCTCAGAGGGCAGGCAGCCCACCTCCAGGTCTGCTCTGCTCTGGGCAGCTGATTGCCTCACCTGGGCATAAGCCACTGCTCTGGAGGTGATGCAGCTGCTGAGTCAAGCCAAATAATCTGTTTACTTCTGGTTTAGCTGATAAATTGGTTGAGTGATGGTGCTGCAGGGATGAGCAGCTCTGTAGTGCCAAGGTGTGTGCTCTGTTGGTGTTGGGACAGGACAGCCATGCAGAGCTGCAGCTTGGCTCCAGATAAATCTATGCACTGCTTTTCTTTTCTCATTTAATGGTTGCTTCTCTTAGCTAAGTGAAATACAGTGAAAGGAGCTGTGTTTTGTGGGCTTCGTGGGAGCATTGTGAGGTCTTCTGCTGAAATGTGTGCCTTTGGCAAAAGTGGCCTGAAAATGGAGATGGACACATTAGTGAGCTGCCACATTATCACTGGAGCTGCAGTGCTCAGTTGAGCATGTTTGTGTCTCCTGCTGACAGCAAATCCGAGGTTAGGTTTCAGAAAAGAGGACTATGTGATCATATCAACTTAATTCCTGGACACAAAAATATTTGTTGATGTGGCTTTGAGCAGGCTGCCTGTACTGGTGGCTGCTGTTTGTGTGCTCTGTAACTTGGTTAAAACCAAAGAGTGGAAATGTAGGTGTATCATTGTTCACGGAGACCTAGTTTTCTAGGGATAAAATAGGTGAGTACTTAAACCTTATTTTGCAGTGACTGCTAGCAGAGTCATCTCCTGCAGGAGCTGGGAATACACGAGAGGAATTAGAGGTGCCAGTATGAGGTGGGCAGGGGTGGTCTAATGAAGGGCAGAGCAGATGCAGCCAGTAATGTTCTGTATCTTAACTGTCCTTGAGACAGCGGTTCAAGAGAAACTGCTGCAGGAACAGATTACTGTGTATTCGGAGGCTTATGTCCCAGTGGCCTCTGTCGGAGGACAGGATAGCGCTGAAGGGCAGCCCTGCGCCGAGGGGGTGTGTCCCCAACACCGCCCACTCAGGCACCTTAACCACAGCACGTGGATAGCACAGGCTCACCCAGCTCCTGTCCTGCTCCGGGCTGGAGGAATCAGGGGACGGTAATGGATCAGGTTGTGTTGCCCTTTGCTCTCAGGCTGACTGATGTGGAGGAGATGTTTGAACTCAAGTTCTTTGATCGTCAGTGCTTCTCCTCACAACCCTCTGTTGCATTGGCAGTTTTTGGAAAAGCAGAAATTCTACTGCTGTCATGATCCTCGTCCTTTTCCACAGGAGAGGCTCAGTGGCATGCACAGCCGCTGGTGAAAATGTAGTTTTCCTGTTCTCTACTCAACATTCATAAAGATCACTGTAAAAGGTCTGACAGAATTGTTTTGATGATCTTTTACAAAGTATCCAGACCTTTTCCATAGCCCTCCGATTTTGGAAGAGTGATATAAATCATAATTCTGCACAGGATTAGCAATCAGAGAGCATTATGAATCAGTCTGATACTTTGTCTTAACCATAGCCCTTCTTAGAACGCTGACCTACATATTACAGCTTTCACTATAACGGCTTCACCAAGGACAGGCTTTGCTTCTGAGTGTAAGGTGGCCCAGCCGCTGGACATCTTTGTGTTTGAAGAACATTCCTGGTGGCTTCAGATGTGCTTGAAGTCTGTGCTGCTTGACTGGGTAACTTGTCAGTGAAGTGTGAAATATAAGTGGTTCCTTTGAATGTTCTTTTAATTATAATTATGCTGATGAAAAAACTAGAAGATGAAATGAGATGCTTTCTGTATAAAGTGCTCTTAGCTGTTGAGCCAGCAGGGATCATTGTTATCAGATCCTCTAATCACTTGTGTGATTAAAAACCTTGGAAAAACCTACATGTTTGAGCCACTTGCTTTTAGGTAAAAATTGCTTTTCTGAATGTGTGCTGCAGCTCAGCCTTTAGTGAGATGTGAACCTGAAGCTTCTGTAAAATCCCTCCCAATGGGTCACTGATGGCACTGAATGTGAATGCACATCTGCTTGTTCCACTTGCAGATGAGTTTTCCTGCTGATTTCTCAAGCGACAAGGTGAACAATGATAAAAAGGAGTCCAGAACTGTGTCTGCAAAGCAGTGACTTGGCTGATTTAAGGCAGCACTTAAGCCCATTTCTACCTGTCATTATGATTTCAGCTCTGCAGGATAAATTCCTTGGTTTGGAGGACACTGGGAAGCAATGAGAAATGCATGTATTGGTGTGCATGTGCTTCCCAGCATGTACCAGTAGCATGGGCCATGGTCATTCCAGGTGGAATGTGTGTACAGCATCATGTTCACATGCAGATCTTGGATATGGAACATAATTTGGTTCTATGAGTGGCCAGGAGTTCTTCTGTGAAACCAGAACCGAGGAAGTCTGTCCTTTGTCTCAGCAGGTTGCAAGCAGTGCCTTTGCCTAACTTGGGTTTGCTGGTCTGTCTGCAGCCTTTGGAAGCTGCTTGGGGTGCTTGGCTTGGGATGTCTCTGAAATTAAGAGCTCTGCCACCAAGTCATCCGATGGTCTTGAATGTTTGCTTGTGGTCTGTTGCTCACAAGTTCCCACAACCTCCGTTCTCAGAGGTTGGTGTAGAAAGCTGCAACACAGCATCTTGCTGTTTCTTTTTCTATAAATAGCTAAAATAAAAAGGTCTGCTTGCGAGATCTTTATTTAAAATGGAAACATTGCACATAATATCCCCCTTCTAAGAACAGGGGGATGAAGTGCAGAGAGGCCTCTGCTTTTCTACCTTGTCTCCTGTGCCCCAGACCCCTTTGCCTGGAAATGCTGTGTCTGTACAGGCAGAAGAGAGCTTTGTGCCAGACTGTGCTAACATTTCTCTGTGCTCCTGATGTGTGTTAGCTCCGGGGACAGCTACTGGAAATGAGCTAAGCAAAGCTGCTCCTGATACCTCAGTGCTGCTGAGGAAGTGGAGAACCCGAATACACCCAGCACAGGATGCCAGTCTGTCTGGCTGTACATCCCACGCTGATCCCTGGTCATTGGCGGGTGTTTGTCACAGAGCTAGTGCCTGGGACTCCCAGCGCTGATGGAAACTGGAAACAAGCTAATGCTCCATTCATAAATATTGCATCCATTCTGCTTACAGTGGCTGCAGCAGTTTGGATTTTCAGCTTTAAAATTTTGCAGAAAAACAAAAGTTATTGACAGCAGAAAATAAATGTTGATTCATTTTTTGATATGCATTGCAGCTTGCTCTTGTGTCTTTGTGCTACAGCATTTGCTGATTACGAAATCAAAGGGGTTCCAATCAACCTGCCTGTGTTCACTGGATTTTCTGCAAATACCCTGTGTGTGCCAGCAGAGTCCCAAGTGTGTGAGGAGAGTGAGATGACCCTGACTGAGATGGAATGACAATAGAAAATGCCATGGCAGTTGTGCAGCAATGACAGCTTTCTAAATGGATCTCCTGGGGACTAAAAGACATCTGTGGTCCTGGTTTCCCCCTGCTAATCTCAAGAACCTGCTTTTACCTTGAAATAACATTTAGTGTGCAACATCAGAGTAATGACTTTTTTGTTCTAAATTTGTTTGTAAAACAGAATCCTTAGGACAGGCTGCAAGCAGAGCTCTGTTGCCTGAGCTGGTCTCTTCCGAAGGCACAGAGCATCCCAAAAGCAATTAGTTTGTATCTTAAATGAATAAATTAATAAAAAAACTTCTCAGAGAAGATGCCTTCATGCTGTGAGTTACATTGCCTAGCAAGACTGAAAATTTGAGTGTGATCCTTTGTTAACTAAGTTGGGTTAATATTTATTTATTTGGTTGGTTTTAGTGTTTATCTCCTCCTCTCAGAGTTTAGTTCTTCCTAAATTCAAGATTTTACTTTGGTCCAGGAACGGATGATCACTGTGTTAATTCTTGGTTGTCCCTGTGACCTGACTGTGGTCCTGCTATTCTTTGTCCTTGCAAGGAGTCTTAAGGAAGTTAGAAATTTAGGTGTACAAGATTGTAATTGTTGGGATAAAATCTCCCTGTTGGTCTCGTGAGACCCCACCTGGAGGGCTGCATCCACCTGGTCTGGAATCCCCAGCACAGGAAGGACATTGGCCTCTTGGAGCAAGTCCAAAAGAGGCCACCAGGATTGTTAGAGGGATGGAGCACCTCTCCTGTGAGGAAAGGCTGAGAGAATTGGGATTGTTCAGCCTGGAAAAAGGAAGGGTTCAGGGTGACCTAATTGTGGCTTTCCAGTGCCTGAAGGGAACCTTCAGGAAAGGTAGAGAGGGACTATTTACAAGAGCCTGGAGGGACAGGACAAGGAGAAATGGCTTCAAACTGACAGACAGTAAGTTTAGATTAGGTATTAGGAAAAAATTCTTCCCTGTGAGGATGGTGAGGCACTAGAACAGATTGCCCAGAGAAGTTGTGGATGCCCCATCCTTGGAAGTATTAAGTCCAGGTTGGATGGGCTTGGAACAACCTAGTCTAGTGGAAGCTGCCCCTTCCCATGGCAGGGGGTTGGAACAAGATGATCTTTAAGGTCTCTTCCAACCCAAAACCTTCTATGATGATTCTATGATACTTTATATTTTTTGGGTTGCTTACATTTTTATATAAATTTCTATTTGTACTTCTCCAGCTCTTATTTCTCCAGCAGAGGTTCAGTGTAAATAATTATCAGGGAGTTGGGCACTTTGAAAGTGAAGTCCATTAGCAGAAAGGTAGCAAAAATGGAAGAGTTGTGTTCTGGCTCCTCTGGGCTGGTATTTCACAGGCCAGTCTGACAAATACTTTATATGTTTTATGAGAGTCTAGAAGGTGCTGGATGGATTTTGCTCCCGTTCAGATGATGGTGTCTGTGAATATGAAGCTTGTTTCCTATTAACAGCTGTTCTTGCAATCTTGAAACCCACTTTTCACAAATGCTTATGTCCGTGAGAGCGTTGCTTTCTTGGGAAGATCATAAAAGAGTGACTGGTTGTGTCTTAACAAATTTCTTCCATAGCTTGATAACATATATTTTGTGAAGTCTGTAGCTGCCTAGGGAGCTGCCTTGCACCTTTCTGAACAGAATCTGTTGTGGAGGGGAAGTAAGTGATGTGTTAGGACTTGGTTCCAACAAATACTGCAGGGGCAGGTTTCAGTTGGACAGGGATGGCATTCAGGGTGAAGGAATTGAGAACAGAGATTAAATAGTCCCAAGGATGTGTTTTAGTATTGGAGGCAGGGGGATTTCCAAAGGCAAAAATGGAATTGGTAGAAATAAGTGTTGCTTGTGTCTGTGACATTTTTGTCACGGAGGGTATTTTTGGAGATGTGGGAGTCCCCAGTTGGAGAGGAAGGAAGAGCAATGGCTGAAATGCCTTGTGTGATGGGTTAGTCAGACTTTCTGCTAATGGGACAAAGTGAGGGATCACTGGTATTTTTAGGCTCTTAAAATTTAATTTAATGTTTGTTTAAAGAACAACTGTCTTGAATCCTGCAGACTGAGCAGCTGCCTGTGGATTGAGGAGTCTGAAAAGGTGATGGAGCCTTGGTGTTGGGCAGTGGTTCTGTGTGCATGGCCCACTGCCAGGCTGCCTGCTTTAACAGAGGGATCTGAACAGTGCAGACAGGTAGGGGAACTGTATGGATGGGATGTAATTTTCTGTAGATTTATCTGCTGATTTTCAGAGCAGTTGTTACTTGTGTCTTCTGTTTTATTCTTTTATAAAATAGTGTGGGTCTGGAGTGGCAATTATTTTAGGTTCTGTAGATGTGGCTCAGGAATTTCAAATGTGGTTAGAAGTGCGTTTTTGAAAATTGAGGTGAACTCATTAAAGTCTGCACCTGGGGTAACAGTCAATTTAATTTTCAAGTGTGATATAGCTCCCCTTTCCCTTTCCACTCTCAATTTTGGAAACTTCTTACCACTTTGTAAATCACTTTGCAAAACACCCATCTCTTTCAGATGAACTACATGTTCTAAGGTTAAGAAGTTTGCCTAGTTATTAGGGGAGTGCAGTTAGGTAACTATTTCATTAGATATTCATGGATGGATTGTTTAATTAGACAGATAATCATATGCTTGCAATCTAAGGAGAAAAATTCAGAAAGATTAATTAAAGAATGGTTAGAAAATTTGATGTCAGAAATAGTGTTAAGTTTCAGCATGGACCCTCTTAATTAAAATTAGTTTTGTTCATGCTGGAAGTGAATGAAAAGGAAGGAAATTTAGGCTTACCATGGCTACAGATGCAGGGGTATACTGAGGTCAATAATGCATATTAACTAATACTTTTAAAATTAATTTCTGGCATTAATTTGGCTTGATTTTTCCCATCTGTCTTCACACAGACAGCGCTCTAGAAGCCTCACTTATCTGAGGTATTGCAGAAATGCCTTTTTTTTCTCCCCACTATTCCTCTGCGACCTCTGCGCTGAGGTTTTATGCAGGGTGAGGACAGCAAGTCAAACGCTGCAGGTGATGTTTCAAATGCTTAATCGTGCACCTAAGCATTGTCTTACTGCTGCCAGCGCTTCACATCTGTGAGGTGTTCTCAGGCGTGAAGGTCATGTCCTGCCACACGTGCACCGCAGCCCCTCAGTGGGGTGGCTGCCTCCAAGGCTGCGGGGCAGGAAAGGGGCGGGCGGCTCTGTCTCAGCCGCTTCTCGTGGCTCAGCTCTGCACAGCCGAGCCTTAGCCCGCCCGTGTGCCAGAGCCCGTCTCTGCAGCGCTCAGCCTGCTCAGCGCCTGGGCGGCAGCTGGCCGGGGGCTGAGCTGATAGAACCAGTCGCTGCTGTCAGGTCCCTGGTCTTCCTTCCCACATTCTACCCATGTGGATTTGCCCTGGTTGCTATAACTCCCTAATCTGGAGGAAAGCAAACGTGGGGTGTGGTTAAGCACTACACAGGGCTCCCAGTAATTGGGGGGAACAGCTGTGAGCGTATTGCCAGCCCCCCACATTCCCCTTGGTGTGTATCCCCAGCTTGTGCTGTTCTTGGCCAGCTGGTGCTGGAGACTGTGGGATGGTCATGATGACTTTTGGAAAGCATGGGCCACGATGGCTGCCCTAAGCCCACCTGCCAGGGTTTCGGTAACCACAGGCTGTGCTGGTAGGAAGGGGTTTGTGGCCTTCTTTTTCCATCACTGGCTATTTTTCTGTAGTGAAAAACTCAGGCTGAGTGAGAAGGTGATCATATCCTCCTTCTCCCCATCTGAGACTGCCCCACAGGCATGTTTTAATGCTGTGTCTTACAATCTTGAAGTTGTTTTAGAGCATTTCCTTTGGCCAAGTACCTGGCTAGCCATATGCTCCAAGAAACCTTCTCATCCTTCCAGTATTGCTCCTTCTAGCCCCTTTCAGCACCAGCCAGATTCCTAAGCAGCCATGCCCTAGACAGCTTTGGGTCTCTCTGGTCCTTGAGCATCTTTTAGCCCTCCCACGTCCTTGGCTTTCTTTCTCTTAGGCTTCATGAAAACAAACTGTTGGGAAAAAAAAAATCCCAAACCAAGACCAAAAATGCCACTGTGAAAACCCCTACCCACTCTCCAAATGTCCATATACGTTCTGCCTCTTTTTTCTGTAGTTACACTTATTATTTTTCACAAAACTGAATTTAGCTCTTGGTGTTATCAGTAGTTCTAATTAAATTTTTTATAGCCAGTTACCAGGAGACTATTAGCTGTGTGTTTGTGTCAAAAAGTAGGTGTAATGCTTCAGAGCAGCTGAGCTGCAAAAACTACTTCCTTAAAAAGGCCTGTGGAGAAGCTAGTTTGGTGTTGCTCAGTGGAGAGAGAGATTCTTTAGCTCTGGTTTGGGGAGGAGGATCAAGGAAGTTCAGTTCATCTTAAGCTAGATGGGTTTGAAATGGAAATGTTGGTCTTTGCAGTACCTGGGGAAAGCAGTGAGAAACTTCTAAGTTGGTAGGTGTGGGAAAAGGATCCTGCTGGGGCATTGCTGGGACAAGGCTGTGGCTGGGTGAGAGATTGGATCAGCCATAACTTGCACAAGTCATCTTTCTCCATGGCCACAGCATAGCTTGAGCTTAAGCTGTGTGTCCCTGTTGCTGCATCATATCCTGGTGACTTGTGGGAGACAAAGTGCTGCTTCAACTTGCCTTGCAACAGGTGAGTTTCTCTGTTCAAGGCAAGAAAGTGCAATAACAGGGGATTTCCTCTATAGGATATCTTGATAATGTCCTGATAGTTGGGTCTGTGTTTCCCCAGGCCTGTGGCCAACTTAGCAGTTGGTAACTGCATTTCCCGTTCCTGCCCTTGAGGCTATACCCCTGTTCTAGATAGCAGAGATTAAGGTCTGGCAGCAGTGATCAGATCAATCCCAGATCCCTGACTAAGGCACCACCTGAGTGCCTTTGTTGCTCTTCGTGTCCTTGGTTCCCGAGCCTCTCTTCTGCAGAAGGGGTGTTCTTGGGTTTCATGGTCTTCTGTGGTGCTGCTGAAGGTACAGTATTTGCACAGAGCCAATTCCTCTGAGGTGATGATCATTCTTCTGCTTAAGCACAAGCTGCCAACTTACAGAATTAATTGCCAGTGGTCTGCAGTAGCCCTTGGCTTGTCATAGAATTTGCTTTAATAAAAGGGAATGGATCTTTAATGAAAGTGGAAGGACTTCCATATTTTCTCTGGAAATACAAAAGGGGTTGCAGAGCCTTGCTCTCAGAAGGCAGGACAGCTTTTAAGTTATACAGCCCAAATCTGACCTGTGTGTGCGCTGCAGGTTCTGATTATGCGGTTCCGCAGCTGCTGCTTGGCTTGGTGCTGCCTTGCTCATTGTGCATAACTGATCTGTATTTGTGGTTGTTTGGTGGGGTTTTTATTTTCCTTTTCGCAGCTCTGAGGTTGTGCTTTACTTGCGTACTTAAGCCCTGCCCCAAGGACAGAAACACAAGTTGTCCAATATGCTCCTCTGTGGTGCTGCTCATAAATATCTGAGCAGCTCCAGTTCATGGTGTGTTTGTGGGAAAGCAGCTCTGTAAATGGGGAGCTGAGGCATGCACAGGGTACTCAGCCAATTCTGGGTGCCCTTCTGGGAAGCTGCCAGGAATTCTCTCCTCTTAATTTCTGATGTCCATTGAAATGGAGTTCTGTGGCTGAGAGGTCAGCCCATGTGCAGACCTGATCATGGGCCTGTCCTTGTGCAAGGTTCTGGCAACAAGGGATGTGAGAAGTTTATTTTAAGGTTTGTTTGATTTCATAGCAGCTGTAAAAGAAGCAAGGCAGGAATCACTTCTTTGTCAACACTGATTTGCCTCTCCCAAGACTTTATCCGGCTTTTGTGCCTTATTTGCTACACTTAAAAAAAAATCTGATGGAAAAAACCCCATGCAGGTAGAACGTTATTTCAGTGCTGTCACTCAGTGGGTGCTTCTGCTGTGTGAAAGGAGTATGTTGTGACAAAATGAGGGGCAGGATTATAATGTCCTTTTCTTGTGTTTTATGGATAGAGGCGAGGGCTGTGCTCCTAAGTCCACCACATAGGCTCATCCTGCTTGAATGATCAATAGGCAGTGCTAGTGGAACATTGTCCTCCCTGTGGACTCTCAGTGGGGAGGATGGGCTCTGCGGACAGGATTTGTTGGCTGGTTGACACCAGTGACCAGGGGAGCCATGGGCTCTGCCAGTGGCCCGAGAGCAGGTATTTGCTCCAGCCTACCTTCCAGTCCTTGCCTTAGTTGTCTTCATGGACTACTCCTGGTCTGAAGCTCTTCAGCATCTAGTTCCATTTCTTGTCTGAGATGTTGTCTGGGTTTCACATCCCACTCTCCTGTGTCTGTTAGACCTGCCCTATCCTGGCTTCTTTATTCCTCCCATCTTCTCATCTGACTGATATGGCCAGAGGGTGCAGGTGTCCCTGCCGGTGGTGGCATCATTCGTGTCCCTGCTCCCCAGCCATGTCTGTGCCCTCCCAGCCATGCTGGCCCCTGTCTGAGCCTCTGTTTTGTGGGGCTTGGGGGCATTCCTGGCTGGTGCTGTGTTCTGCAGAGGCTTTAATGATTTTCCGTTTGACTGTGTTTAACCTGACTTTGCTTATTACATTCTGGAAGACTTGTAGTGGCAAGATTTCTAACTTTGGGATGAATCAGCATTAACAACTAAGCAATAAACAAATACCATTTCTTTTACAAGACGACAGAAAACAGAATGTTTTCCTCTGCCAAAGCATCCATCAGACTATTGGTGCTGTAGCTAGTTGATGCTGTAGCTAGTAAGGTGGGAAGGAGAAATAATTCCTCACTGTAGAAAGAAGATAAGTCATAAGTTTCCATTGACTGCCAGTGGGAGGGATGCTGAATGACAGAGGAGGCAGTTGCCTCCTCCTCCTGGTCCCACAGTCTGGTGATTACTGGCTGTTAGTGCACAGACCTGTCACACTGGAGCCTGGATGTTACTAGAGTGTATTAAATCCCTTCAGGCAGACAAACTCACCTGGGCTGGTACTTCATTTACAGCATCCTTTAGGATCTTTCCATGTAGATCCTCTGTCTTAGGAGGGAAGAAGAATTAATAAAAAATTAATGAAAACATTTGCATTGTTCTGAATTAGGGGATAATTATGGGCCTCTACTTAACCTTGTCATATTTCAAGCTATCGTCCCTTTTAGTAATTATCTGCTTGTATTCCTCATGGGGAAACTTGCCGTGTAGAAATGTTGTGCTGATGAATTCCTCAAACTCTGGTTTGACCAGAAAGCAAGGAGGCCTGACCACTCTCATGCTCACGGCTTTCAGAACAAGTGCTGAGAATTCAAGCTCTGCCAAGAGACACTGCCCACCCTGCAGCTGGTGGCTCTCAGCACCCAGCATAGGCTCTGTGCACATCTGGAAGGTGCTGGGCTGTCAGAGGTGCTCCTGAGCAGGCACTCTTGCTGTCCTGCTTTGGTGAGGGGCGTATGTCGCCTTGATCCTTTTGCCTCCCAGAGATGCTGGTGAATATTTTTGAGCATTTTGCCCTGTTAGCAGGAAGGAGTGGGTGGATGGCTGGGAAGCTCCTGTGGCCCCAGCTTGGCTGCTCTGTATCCTCTTACAGCTCTGTGCCTGCCCAGGCTCTGCCACGGCAGAAGTTGCATTACCTCTGGTGGCATCTCTGGGCTTACTTTCCAGTCGTGTATAAAGGCAAACTTCAGCAGGGAGCAGGTCGCCAGGGGTGAATTGTATGTTTTTAAAACTGCTGTCCCTGAAGAAGTGCCACCTGGCTGGGCAACCAGTGTGCCAGGCTTCTTCAACTGTCTGTGATTCTCTGCATCCCTTTTATCTCGTGTTTGAATCATTTTTCTCACTTAAATGCACCCTTTCTGCAGGCCACAAAGCCTGGTGGGAACACAGCCTGCAGCAAGGGGATCTTGCTGAGCTTGCAGGCCAGGGACTTCCTAGCCTGGCACGTAAATATGCTGGGGCTCTGGCTCACCATGGCTCATTCAGCCTTCCTGGACTGCCTTACAGCTGTCCAGGGGTCTGCCTGTCCAGATTCCTCGCTTGCTGTGGTGGCTGACCCCTCGCTCAGTGAGATGCTTCTCAGAGATGCACCTATGCTGAGGTACTCCTGCAGGCTGGCAAACACAGTGTTATTTTTCTGTCTAGCAGATAGCTGTTTCTGTCTTTTCTCTTTTGACCTAACCCTCAAGTATTGTTCTAATTTCACTCTTTCTCACTTGGCAGGAAAATTGACCAGCCTGTGCTGGTGGGACCTCAGTGCTTATGGTAGGGCATTGTGTGCTAATATCTCTTTGCATGAGCAACACCCTTTGTTTTAATATCTTCCTCCTTTCTTGCTTTTTACCTCTCTTTTCCCCCATGTTCCTCCTCTTCTTAATCACACAAAATGTATAAAACCTAAACTTACCCTTTTGCCACTGATTTCCCTCCCCTGCTATGGTGTGCTGCTGTGGGTTAGGGTCCTTGGATGGTTCAAGCTTGCAGTGATTTGGGATATGGACATTTTGGGACCTCTTACTAAGCTGTGAGTGCTTGGGCTCCCTACTGAGAGCAGAAAACTGAGCTGCTGGACTCGAGGTGGAACATATGCCAGGCCATGCACATACACTGGAAACTTGCCCAGGGCAGGATAATTATGGGAGGCAGTGTTTCCTCAAGCGGACTGTGTGCTCTTGCTTGCTAAACAGTCTTGTGATTAATACCTTATTTAAGAGGATTTTAGGACATGTGCTGCAGTTACACTGAGTTTCTTTTAGAAGTAGGGGAGAGGTTAGAAATATAAGCTCTGTAAAGGCTCTTTTGTGTTTCCAGCAAGGGTCATCAGGTAATTGCAGTGCATCACTGCTCTGTTGTGTGAGAATAGGCAGTAGGTTTTGCTATGGATGGTTCAGTGGCAGAAGGATCCTTGAGGGGCTTTGCACATGTTTTTGTACAGGCTGCATCCTTAAGATCTGCTTAGGGACCCATAGCTCCAGCACTAAGGGTGAGTTCCTCTGGCCTGATGTCAGCATTACCAGCTTGCCCTGGCTCCTGGCATTAGACTCTGGTGAGTTCTGCAGTCAGCAGGTGTTCACCAGCAGATTTTGCCTTCAAAACAAGGCTCTGTGTGGTGTTTTACTCAAGTAATGTTTCAAGGTGTCACCATCTTGATTGTTGGCCTTATCCAGGACACACGGTGTGGACACAGCACTATCTGCATGCTCTGGGTGTTTCTGTGTCACTGCTGATTTGCTGTGTGGTCCTGGCTGGTGGTTGTAGTCTCCTGTCCAGTGGTTTCTGATCAGTCTGATGTGGCTGTCTGACATCTTCACCTTAATTTCTTTCCTAGGCTAGAGAACTCAACTGAAAGGGACATGGGAGCATGAAGAATTGCATGGAGAGCACAGATGTGCTGCCTGTGGTGGCATCTCCTACAGATCTTACGTGGCAATCTGCTGCTGCCTGGAAGGGATTGACAGGAACCTCTGTGGACAGCAAAGGAACCTGGAGATGAAGGTGATGACCATGGCTCTTCCTCTTTTTTTTCCCTGCCCCTTTTTTCACTTCCACATGTCTGCAGCAAGAGCAGGACTGCTGTCAGCATGACAAGGCCACATACGTTGAGGCGCTGCTGTTTGCACTGAGGCTATCTCATGTTACATGCAGAGTTGGGAGGATGGTAAAGAAAACAGGGAGGGTTCCCTTATATTCCCTTAGCAACTATCCTACATTTCTCTTTTAAAGCAAAATACAACATTTATTCTGCTTCTTATGGGAGCCCTTGTAGGAGCTGACACCTATTGGTTGTGCACCAGAGATAAGTCTGATACCATGTTTATTCTGACCTGCATAAAATGAATATGAGGTATGTAGTGGGGCTCATTTTGGTAAGGGCTTTCCATAGAAACCCTTTGGGACGTTGCCTTTGACTCTAGGTTGGAGTAATTAGCTGCCTACTTACACAGCTGACCTCTGGTGATCATGCCTGAAGTGCTTTTGTTGGTGGTGCAACTACTTTTCCTATCACTCTTCCCCACTGGCATCCTGCCCTTTATCACAGCACTGCAATCCTTTGGCTGTTGCCCTCAAGGATGATGAATGTCATGTGAGCCATTGCAGTGACTATTGCTGATGCTGGGACCTCCCTTCTTCTCTCGTGCATGGGAAAGCTAACTTGGTAGGAAGCATTTTTAGAGGCAACTGCAAATATAAGTACTGGGTTTATGCCTGTTTTTATGCGTGAAGAAGGTTTGGGAGGACCTCACTGTATAGCTGCTTCTCTAAATGTTTAACTTGCTGGCATCAAGAGTGCCAGCTGTTGCTCCTTACTTCCTCTTCTGCTGGAAACATGCTAATGTCCTCTCCTCCACTTAAAACCTGATCTTTAATATGGAAAATGCACACCCTTTCTTACTTTCTGGCTGAGCAACACTTCTCTTTCCCAGTGCTGTGTTACCTTTAGCATTGCAAACTCTAATGCTTGGGCAAGGGTGGTGGAGTTCCAGCAGCCTGCCTGCCTGGGGGCTGCTGGACTTCCAGTCGTACAGAAGGCAGCCAAAATCTGCGCAGAGGTCAAGATAGAGCAGTATGGAGCCTGGGGAGCACTGGCAGGAATGGGAATGCTCTGCTGGAGGTAGGTGAATGGAAAAGAAAAAGCATAGCCCATTGCCTTGGGCATCTCTACCCTCTCTGCTCTTTTCATGGGGAAAGAATAAAACTAAGCTGGAGACAGCTTGATTTCTGGTTAGGTGGGATTGGGTAGAAAAAAAAGGATTAAAGAAGCAGGTCAACCATGGAGCTCTTCTGCTGCAAAACTTCTTGGGTTTGGTTGTTGTTCAGAAACAAGGGGTTTTTTAGTTCCGTTTTTCTTCCTTGTTCCTCTGTGGAAATCCTCTGCACTCTGGACAAAGATGTGACTTGGGGTGTGATGCCAGGTGAGCTGATGAGATAGCTGGATCCCATGTGGATATGGGAGCCATCTTCTCTGAGGCTGTGGCAGCGCAGGGCAAATTCATGTCCATGTGCAAGGCACAGATAGGCAGCAGGGATAGGAACTATTGGCCTTGATTGGATGTCTGCCTTTGGGACAGCTGAAACCCAAGGCCAAGCTCACCTTTCAAGCTCAGATAGACTTTTTGTGTGGAGATACTCCTTCTTTTAGTGAGCATTGGTAGCACTGAAGAGTCACCTTCTGTTTGTGCCAGAACAAAATCTTGAGCCCCTTTTGAAACGCTCAGAAGTCTTCCTGTTGAACAGTCAAACCCAGCCCTCTGTTACTAAGTCTGATTTCAGACTAGGCAGCCTGGTTAGGCGTGGCTTGCAAGACGGCAAGGCTGTTGGAAGAGATGGAAACCAGCAAAGTGATATATTTGGTCTGTAATCTCTGTATCTCTGCCCACCCTCTTGTCAGTTACACTGTTTTATATGTTAATATCTGAAGTGGAAAAGGGACTTCCCTCTTTCTTCCTTTGGGCACATCTGAAATAGGGAAGTAAAACCAAAAACAGGCACGCACCCCCCTTCATGCTGCAGTGCTCCCCGTGGCTGAGTGGGAGCCCGTGACCCCCTCCTGCTTTAGAAAGGGGCAGAGCCTGCCTGTTGGAGAAGAGGGTTTGTTGTGTGAGGGGCATAGATGGTCAGAGGCAGAGGAGAAGATAGGGATGCACTTTGGTGTGTTGTGTCCAGGTTTAGGAGTGGTTTTCCAAGGTGGGTGTCCAGACAAGTGGACACCAGAAGTGAAGCCTTTGACCATGTACTAGAATACCCCTTCAGGATATTCCCATATTCCCTTCAGGATAATGGGATGATGCACATGTAATGGTGTTGTGTAAGATGAACAGAGCAATTAATTCTGCTTGTGCTGAAGTGCAGTGTGAGCCCATCTGCTTGTTTTGGCTGCAGTTTTGTGTGTGCTTTAGAGAGAGTCCCACCAGTGCTATCAGTTTGGGGCAGCTCTGTCAGGAGCTGCGTGTTGCAGCTCTATGGCCACTCTGGTGGCAGCAGCCTGTTTCTGTGTACTCGTGGCTTCTCCTCTCGCTGAGGTCCTGTGGCAGGTGGCACTCATCTCAGACACTGCTTTGCACTTGAAGCATTTTGTGGGACTTGTGCATGAGCTCTGAAATAGCTGAGTGAGCAGAGGATGATACGAGCCCAGGACAGGCACTGCATGCAGTGGATCTGGGACAGGTTGGGGGCAAAACTGACCAAAACTGAAGATAAGAGAAGGACTTCCAAGAAGGAAGGTTAGTGGAGGGTGGGAGGAGAGCTGGTGGTGGGATCTCACCAAGGCAGGAAGGCAGCTTCCTGCTGCTGCACTGTGGGGAAAGGCCACAGATATTAGGGCAGCCCCTTGTGCTGTGTGGATGCTGGAAGGGATGTGACGGGCCTTAGGGAAGATTTCCCAGGAGGAAGAGGAGAGTCCCAGAGATGCAGACACAGTAGGAAAGCACCCAGTTCCTTGTAGGTAGCACACGTTCCCACCTCCAGCCTCCCTCCCCTGCTCTACGCAGCACTGTGTGTCCCTGGGCTCTGAACACAGCTCTTGCACGAACCACCGCGGTTGGTAATGGGTGCTCAGCACGGGCTGCGGCTCTGTGGGATCAGGCAGAGCAGAGCATGGGGCTTTCATCTGCCCTGGCAGCAGCACCAGCAGCGCCTTGGCCACGTCAAAGGCTTTGGGGGAGAGAGCCGGTGCCTCCAGACGAGTGTGTGGGGAATTTCTGTTCTGCTCTCCTGCTCTCACGCAAATGATTTTTCACCTCTTTGTGCCATAATCTGCTGAGATCTCTGAAAGAGCTCTGATGGTCATTCAGCTTTTAAAGACCTCACAAAAATGGCATGGGAGGTTTGCTGCGAGTTTCTGAAGCACTGGTGCTTCCCCTGTTTGAGATGCCTGCATATAATGCCATACAGAAATGCAGACAAGATAAAGAACCTATGAACTGGGGCAGGCTTATAATTTGTACTTTGAGGAAAAAACCCTTAAACTGCTGTTCTAGCAGACTTCAGAAAATATTCATCAGGCTGATGCATTTTAACTAGTGATTTCTATATTTGTTACTTTAGAGTGAGGAAGGAAAATTCAGAGCTAACACCATGTAAAAGTAATTTCCCTTGACAACATACAGCTCTGGCCTCCATGCATGCTGGACAGCTTAGGAAAAAGCTTTTATTACTGAAATATCACTGTATTATGAATGCATTATTTCTTAACTCAAAAAGAGATGAAGATATGTATGTAAATATATAAGTACATGTATTTGTTATAAATCTGAGAGAGTGTACATGTTTCAGTGGAACAGAACCACCTTAGCTGAATTGGCCTGATTCTTAAAAATAATTAGAAAAAATCCCCAAACCAAAAAAGCACAAACAAAAAGACCAGTGAAATGCAAATTAAAAATCCTGAAATAGTTTAAGACAGCTTTGCTAGGCTGCTCTGCTGTTTTTCTTTGCTTTAATATTAAAGTGCTGTGCTTCTTCCTACATGAGAGGAGTTACTCTAACCAACATACCCAGGGCTTGAGGATTCTCTGCCAGTTTAGCCTCAGGGGATACTAGTATGACAGCATGAGAAGGGAAAAAAAATTATGTGCCTCTTGTCAGGAGATATCCAGGGCTTTGTACCTTCAGATGCCTGTGCAAGCTTAAAACACAGTACAGTAGCAGCCAAGCTCCCATCCTGCTAACCTGGAGGGGAGTTTGTGGAGAGGAGAGTGTGGTACATTGCTGTTAAGGATCCTTTTGGCAGGAAAAGGAAGGAAAGGGAAGATAAAAGGTCACCTAATATCAGACACTGTGGTGGCATTCCCATCTGAAGTGCTTAAAAACTTGTCCCTTAGAAGTGTACTGGAGTAAAGGTAGGCAGATTTCTTTAAATAAAATGAATTAGTAACTTTTAACCTAAAACTTGGCCTGAGCCAGATCAAAAGTCAGCCTTGTTTAATGTTCAGTGAACTTTAAGCCCAGTGCTTTTCCACTTTGAGCTTGGATTGGATGTTGAGCAGCAAGAGGAAATGGCCTTGTGCTGGAGGTGGCGTTAGGTCCTCTCCCAGTCTGGAACACCGTGGGATGTTGTGGCGCTGAGTGAGATCACCACTGTTGGAAACACCCAGCCCTTGTTCTACAGCAGTTGGGCATGGTGTCCCACCAGGGTGTCCTGTGAGTCACCACCAGCATTTGTAACATCTCTGCTGGATTTCTGCAGGCTCCTTGTCTGCACAGGGGAGCTTCCATTTTAGGCATGACAGATGCCTGACTTCTGTGTCTGGGGAGAGTTCCCTTTCGGAAGGAGGAAGTCTGGTATCTCTGTGGCCAGGTGGCACTGGGTCGCCCAAAGGGGCTGTGTGTGCTTGTGAGCAGGAGTCCAGCCCTTGGCAATAACATCCTTCTCCCATTCTTCCATGTATCATCCTTCCTCTCATATCTCATCCACCCCTCCAGCAAGGGGCTGGCTGATTTTGGGAAAGATGAGGACCTTTCATTGCTCTGGGAGGCTCAGAGAGCTTTTTTAAGTCTTACAGCCACTTTCTAAGACTGCAGAAATGTGTTGTACTAGAGGCAGTAGGAGAGCCAGTATTGAATGGAGGAGATACAAAAACGTCTGGTGCCTCCTTTACTGCTTTAGGGGGTAACTTATGTTTTTGTTGGAATTATCTGTCTAGATCTCTCACTCCATAATGCAAGTTGTAACCTGGCTTTTATGGAAAACACATTTGTGCTGTGGCTCATCGTTGGTCTCCCTTTTGTCCCCTTTTCCCTGCTTTCTCAGGCCCCCTGCCCTCTGTTCCATGCCCCCTGCATACTCAGCTGCCTGCCTTTGGTGCTGGTGCCAGGCTCAGGCTCAGCCCATGCTGGCTGCACTCGTGTGTCCGCAGCACTTCAGAACCTCTCGAGGGCATGTGAGGCCCAGGAGCACAGCAGGGGACTGACTGTGGCTGTGCTTCTCCCCGGCACTGTGCACACCTGGGCAAGAATGGCCACCATTCGTGATGCCCTGGGAAAGCAAAAATCCTGCAGATTTCCAGAACTGCTGCTGCAGTGGGTAGTGACCAAGTTACTCCTGTCTGCTCATCCACAGGGATGGCACAGTGGGTTGGCATCCTTCATAGGGGAGGCACAAAGTCCCATGTACATGAAATGTCTTAAATAGCAGAGGGTGGAAAGGTGCCTGCTTCAGAGAGTAGGGGTGTGGTTCAGATCCGTGGTGGATCCTTCCACTTGTCATCTGCAAGCTCTGCTGCCAGACTTGGTTCTGAAGTGCTGACTGTAGGAACTGAGTGATGTGTTTGGGAGCAGCTGGGTAGTGCTTTCCAGGCTTTACACCTGGTTTTCTGATGGAGAAGAAAGCAGGCTAAAAACACTGGGAGGAGGTGATAAAAGACATTAAAGTGGCCTTTATTGCCTTCTTGGCCTCTCAGAACCCCAGTAAGCTTTACATGTGTTTCAAGCATGGTGTTTTCCTCCCTCCAGCAACTATGTAGACTTGTGTTTCAGATCAGTTCATACCATGCCCATAGCAATGCTGATCCATCGCTGGGGTGCTCTCAGGGTCTGTAAGTGGGGAAGAAAAAGGGAACTCTTTGGCTGTGTTGTACATGACACCATGGAGCTACCAGATGGGTGGCAGGCTCTGTTAGGGAGCTTACAGCTGGAGGTGATGCTAGGCTTTGCCAGTCCTCCAGCCCACCAAAGAGTGGGCATTGCACATCAGAGAGGCACCTCTTTGTTCCTGCAAAGGGTTCTCAATGCTGGATCCTTAATAAGAGGACATAATCTTGGGTTTGGGTAGGAGGTACTGCTGAACCTGCTTCCCTTTCCTAAACATCTGGGGGGATGCTGAGGGAAGAAAATAGCAAGGAGCTTTCAAATGTAGGCTTTCTAGGAAAATTGCATTAATATTTTGTGTTCTTCTAAATATATAGGTGAAACTTTGAGGGTGGAGGAGTGTCTTAAGCTCTTTAAATGGCTTTGAATATGTCTAAGCACCTAGATTTGTGCTATACATTTATATTCCCTATGATTTATAAAATTGAATTGTATTGAGGCAAGGTCACTTCCCTAGCAATACTTTTGTGGGCTTATTGACAGTAGATTTGTTTGAAATGCTGATACAAGGGGATAGTGTTCCCAGATGAATGTGTTTGAAAAACAGGGCAGCACTTGCTGTTATTACTGAAGTTCAGCCATGCCAAGAGCTCCCTGTGTGAGGATTTGACTTGCTGACATGCCTTGGCAAAACATATTTGACATCTGCTACTGCAGGTACTCTGACTTTTGAGAACCTGGCTGCTGCTTCAACAATGAATGATATTCAGAATTTTGGGGTATATTGATTCCTGTGTATCTGCTGCCTTGGCTGCTCTGCTGCAGCCTGACACTGAGCTTGGACCTGGTCTTTCTCAACAACTTGTCTTGGCTTTCCTCTGGTCGTTTCACTCTCAGTTTAACCAGTAGAAAGGTGATGTATGGTAGAAGTGGTATCAATTAAACTTTCCTTTTGCTGTGGCTACGGAGACCAAAACCAAGTGGTTTTGATTTGTGGAAAAACATCTGATTATCGTAACACTGGGTTTTTTTCCTGCTTTTTTTTTCTATCAGAGACAGAATATTAATTCTAATTTTGAAGTTTCTATTTGTCCTCCATGCCTCATGGCAAGGAACTTTCTGTGCAAGGAACTACTTTGATTTTTACTAGATAAATAATTGAACTGCTTGTTACATTGATTGTTTTTACAATTTCTCTGGTAGCTACTTGCTTTGATGGGTTCTAGTGGATGTCCTTTCTAATGCTCTCTTAATTGCCATCAAGACCTGCCTTTTTTTTCAGCACCTGATACTTTTTGATAAACAGTCTTCACAGCTGTATGTGTCTTTGCATTATAAAATATGGATTTCTTAGTGAAAATCAATTTATTTTAAATGTAACACAGGAAATGTTTTGCTTAACGTAGAGTAGTTTGAGTAGGGCTTTCTGAAGTCAATGGTCAGAATTGACCCTTTGCTTCTTTCTTCCAGTGAAGTTGGTATGGTAGAACACTGCTGTTGAGTGCTAGCCCTGCCATCCCCAACAGGCATGAACTCTGGATATGTAGAGAAAAATAAATCTTGGTAGTGCTATTGGACTGAAAACCAGCAATGGTAAATCCAGACTCATGCAAGTTTATTTCACTTAGTGAAAGACTAGAAGTGCTGGTCCCACCAGCTGAGGGCTTGATCCTGTTATGGAGTTCATAAACATGCTGTCCCTCTGGGTAAGTAACCCACCAAACAGGATGCTAAGCATGGTCCACTGCATTCACTCATTAATTAGCTCAATATGTTTCATAACTGGAGTCTATTATGAGCCACTAAAAGCACCCTCTTTAGCAAGACTGAAATATAAACCTTTAGTTAGATGAAGCGCTGATAATTCTGATATCCTAGATTTATGTGACATCCTGTGACTCAGAAAGCAGTTTTAACTTATAAATAATATTATCATTATTATTTAGAATACTTTATTGGTAGAACTCAAATATATGTATACCGTGGTTAAGGTACTAGATCCATATAAAATACCCATTACGAATTATTAAAATAGGAGTTTAAATACTCATTTAGAGCACAGCAATATGTATTAAGAATGGCTTCAGTGGATTCCCCATAAACATCAAGATTACTGTCATCTGATCATAGCACAAGTGGAGTGGGTTTGTCATCCCATATGTCATACTTGTTAATGTCAGGTGCTTTATTAGGGCTGAGCTCCAGCAGCTCCAAACATGCACTTCATTTAAGTGAATGTGCCCGGTGTGGGCTGGTCCAGGGCCAGAGCTGTGGTGGTGTCCTGCTGGGATGGCAGTGGGATGGCAGGGGGTGGGAAGCCACAGCACCGTGGGTCACCTCTCGCCTTGGTTCTTGGTGACCAGCTGTGACTGTGGTTCTGCAGGTGCCTGGCAAAGCCTGTGTGGGCAGTGAAAGCAAAGCTGCTGCCTTTTAATGTGGGCTGCAGAGAAGGCAGAGTGCTGCTAGGCAGAGCCACCCTCCAAAACCAACATGGCATGTAGAAAAGAGCAGGAATAGAGGGCTGACACAGCTAGAAATGAAGGCTTCTGACTTAAATTAAATCCCAGTGTTTGTTGACATGTAAAACCAAAATGAAACACATGCTTAAACTTTCTCCTGTGCCTCCCCCCAGAATCTGCCTCTCCCGTTCTCCTGGGAAGATTTTTTTTTCAGCTGTGACAGCAGCATATTTTCACTGGCCCATGCAGAGATTTTTAATGCAGGCAGGACTAATGGAATGATTTATTTCATTACTAGTGACCTGCATAGCTCCCTAATGTGTCACCTGAAATTTAACCACGTTTCTCATGTAAAATGCTTTTTTCCCTCAAATCTCTTTGTAAAGCCTCCTCATTCTCCCCTTTCTGTTTTGTTCTGTTTGGTGGCATTGGAAATGCCTAAATGTATGGCTCAACAGATGTTTTATTTTCACAGCACAGTGATATTTTGGAAGGAAACCAAGAATTGGTACAAGCAAGCCTTCCCTGCTTATATATTTACAAAATCGTGATACACACAGTTGAATTAACAGGCTGGGCTAAATAAGGTATCAGAGAGATCTGAAGCTTGTCTCTAGATGGACAGACTGTTAGCTTGGAAAATGTTTTATCACCTTTCATCTGGTATATCAAATGTGGAAAGTGGAGCTTCTTCATTTGCAAAATGGCATGAGCATAGTTTGCTTAATAGTATTAAGGATCTTGATATATACTTTTCCTCAGGACAGGAATAGGGAATTTTAAGAGCAGATATGATTTTGAGGTTACTTTTTGAATCCAAATTTTTTCTATTCTTAGGTTTCCTTGAGTATGTTATTTTGAACAGAAGAATTCCTGCCCTACACTTCCATGTCTTTCCTCTTTTCCACACACTTACATGGGAACTCAGTCAGCCTCTGGTACCAGCCACTGCTCTTTTCAGAGATGCTTTACAAAGGGTGTTGGGTGGAGGAGAGGGTTAGCATTGAGGACGTACCAAAAAAGAAGAGAAAGGTGTAGTTAAGTATAAAATGTTCATATAGGGCAGCATAAAAACATTCAAAAATACACCAGCAAAAGTTGGGAACAAAGCTTTCCTACTTTGTGGGCAGGCATGGCATAAGTGTGGTTACAGATGGAAATGCATAAATGAAGGAAATCTGGAAAGAAATGTAAATGCTCTGAATTTAAATATGAAATAGTTATCACACTATCTAAAAAAAAAGGCTGTGCAACACCTTGCTAAAGTAAAAAGCTTTTGTGCATCTATCAGAGAGAAGAAAACTGCAGCTGAATGATGCTGATGTATGAATGGCAGGACCAAGGAGAGGCATGGTAAACCAAGTGGGCATGATTCCTGCATATGCCCTTCTGCAGGGGTTACATCTCTCAAATCATCATTTAAATTAAATTGGAGGTGTTATTTGACATGGTTATGTTTCAGAGGGACTCTGGTAGGATCCATTGCTTCAGACCAGTAAGCATAATAAAAATAACTAACATGTAGAATATGTAAGAACTAATGAAGAAGTCTCATCATGTGTTTGCAGAAGGGTCACATTTCTAATCTACTAGCGTATTTCCTCTTCTCTCATTTTCAGAAGTTCATGAACATGGAGAGAGGGACACCTTGAATTTTCAAGGTTTTGGTGAGATTGCTCACCAGGAGCCTCAGACAGAGCCACCGCAAGCTGTCGTGGGATTAGACAGTTCCTGTTGTGAATTAGTGGCTGCCTAGCAGGTAGGAAAGCAAGCGGTCAGCTTTCACAACATCACAGAAGTCCCTCAGGGATTTTCTGGGATCCCCACTCTTGAATAGTGATAATGGATCTACAGAGCAGAGGAGGAAGGGCTGAATTCTGAGCTTGGCTGGCTTTGTCTCCAGAGGGGCTGCTGGGACCAGGGGAAATACCGAGCAGCTGCAGAGGGGTTCAGTGATCCTGGGTGGCTGGGCAGCACAGGGGCAAAGGAAGCATCTGCTAGCAGGGGTAAGATACTGCTCTTTCAGATGTATTTATTCCTGCCCTGCACCAGGGACAGCTCTCGGTGAGTCAGTGCTGCTTGCAAAATAACCTGAAGTCATTACGGACTGTGTAGAGATCAGGGCTCAGAAGTGGTCAGGAAGGGAAATAAAGGGAGGAAGTTTCATAAGGAGTACAAATCAGCCCCGCTGTTGTGTTGCTGCTGAACCATGTGGCATGAGCGTGTTCAGCGGGGGTGGCTGGTGTGCCTGCCTCGAGGGATGGTCACGCCCTGCTGACGGTGCTGGGGAAGTTGACCAAGAGCGTCTGAAGTATGGAAAAGCTGCTGTGCAAGGAGGAGTTGGAACAAGAGGGACAGAGCCTGAAAAAGCGCAGAGAGGAGGGGTTGTCTGTGCACTGTGTGCAGTTGCAGAGTTCATCGCCTCGGGCTGTTTGGGAAATGTGAGTGGTTTCAAGAACCAATTAAACATATGTGCAGAGGATGGGCATTGGTACAGCCGGTGACACAACTTTTGGGAAGCTGTGTGCTTTTCCTAGAAGAAACTTTCATACCTTTGTCCATACTTGTGTGGTTTGTCTGTGTACTGGCTGTCGGACACTATAGGAGACAGGTAAGGGCTGTTTGAGATAGGACACTTGTTAGCATTTTTAGGGTAAATCTGCTGTGGGATGTGGAAATTGGGATTGCTGGGTATTGTCTGCTGTGGCATTGCTGGCTGCAGCTCCCTGGGCAGACAGCAGCCTGTGGGACACCAGAGGCAGCAGGACTTTCACACTCTTGTGTACTTTGCCAGTTAAGACCTGAGAAAAGCAAGATGATTGGACAATAAAGGTTTAAGTGTAAGAGTGTGTGGACAGAATGTAATTCTCTGACTGCCTTGAAGATACCACATCCCTCACTTGTTCTCTGCACAGGATTAATTTACCCTCAGAGGACTTGCTGTGTGGGCTCAGCCTGGCAGCCAGTGCTCTACCCTACAGCTGTGTCTGGTTCTGGTTTTCATGAAGACAGCTGTTTAAGTATTTTTCTAGGTTTGGGGTATTTTTTCTTTTTTTGTCTTTTCTTTCCTCATACTCATATCTGGTACCTTGTGTTTTGTGTGGGTGGCAAGCTTCCATCACCTTTGGAAAAGTACATTTGTACTGACTGCTGCCAGACAGAAGTGCACACAAGTGGCCACTTGTGGGCTATCCTACTTTGCCAGGAAGAGCAGATGCTTTCCTTCTCCACAAAAGAGGTTTGGTGGCAGAATGCTTGAGAGGGACCCCATCTTAGGGCACTACTTGTGCAGATAAAATAAAACCCTATCATGTGAAGTAGTAGTAATAATCAAGCTGAATTGAAAAGAATCCATGAGGAACAGAAGGTTTCTTGAAATGTCGTGGCTCTGCTAAAACATGCTTGCAGAGCCTACTTTGCCAGCTTACAAATCAAAGCAAAATAACTGTTCACATTGCAGTGGCATGTACAGTCAAAGGTGAGGATAATTTGTGCAGAAGGTGAGTTTTCCAGGTGCCTTTGAGTAGCCTGGGAAGGAGAGGAGATGGTGTGACTTGCTGGGCATCCTGTGCTGTGCAGCACCAGGAGGAGGGTCCCAGCAGGAACTTGCAGAGAGCTGTAAAGTTGTTTCACAGTAATGAGCCTGCCACCTTTCTAGATGATTCAAGTGTGAGAAGCAAAAGCTGATGGTTACTGAGATGTGCCTGCTATCACCTCCACCTGGAAAACCCCTCAGGGGACTTTTTTGAAGTCAAAGGCAGGGCAGAGTCCTGCAGGCCCGGGAACGAAGAGCTCTACTCTGCAGGGTGGTAGGCTGCTGGGCGCCTCCAACAGTGCTGAGGCTCTGTCTTCCCTACACAGAAGGTCTTTAGTTGAGTTTTCTGGAAACCAGATCCTTGCCTCTTATAAAGGGATACAGCATGAATAAAGTCAGGCTGGGGGCTGCATGAAGTGTGGTCAGAGGGAGGTGTTTCAGAGTTTTGTACCAAGCTGACACTGGACAGCTCTATTTTGGTGTTGCTCTCGATTTGGAAAGCATTGCTGTCTGTGTGTGGCTCAGCAGAGCACTGACAGCACGGAGGCTGACTCAACGGTGCTTTCCCCACCAGCAAATGGCTTTGCAGTCAGCTGCCTTCATGTGGTGCTTTCTGTTCTCCACAGCACCAGGCAGGCCGGAGTGAGTTGTCCCTGCTGGGTCCCAAGCGGCGGAGGGGATGGCAGGAGGCAGCAGTGAGAGTCTGGCAGAGACCACAGCGGGAGAGGAACCATAAACAGTGTGAAGAACCATGGGCTTACTCCTCACAGAACAGAGCACAGGGGTGTCCTGCATCCCCTCCTGGTGCCCCCCCTCTCCAGACTGCTGTACCTCTCCTGGTTCAAAAAGATTTCAGTGTGCCCTTCTAGCACATTTGTACTTAAGGAAATGATAAGTTATACAGTCTGTCAAGGCAGGGGAAATAATTTCAATTAAAGCTGGAATTTGGAATTACTTGTCTCTTGGATCTTTTTGTTGTTGTTTGAGAACTGGAAGTAGTTTTTTGTTTGCTTTTTCATTGTGGAGTGCTCTATTAAAAAATAATTCTGTTCCTTAATAAAGTTCTATTTTAACTTGTCAGCGGTAGGATGCTTTAACAATTTAGTATTTAGTCCTGTAAAAGACAGCATTTGTAATTTAGCTTATGTGTCATTGTATTGACTCAGACTTCCTGTAAAAGCAAGCTACTTTCTTGGTTTCTCAGGTAATCTGAGAAATCTCCCTTTCTCTTGCTGCATTTCCTTGGTAGAGTGAAACTGTAAAGTCTAAAACATATTCATCTATTTTGTGAAGACTTATGGATTAAGATATGTTTTATAAAGCAACTTTCCATGTTGTCTTGTCTTTCCATGTTTGATCTTGTTCCAAAACAAGCAGAGAGTCTTCTCTGCAGGAGTGCGTGAATTACTAAAGAATAGCCAGTAAGATATTTCCCTAGGAAAAGTTAGCTTTTTCTTTCTTTTCCCCTGTTCATTGTGTTAAGCACCAGCATCAGGTTATTTCCTTCAGTGTATTATGGGTGTGTCCAGTGCTCAGAGTGGATCTGGTCACTCTGGTGGGACCACAGAGCGGGCAGCCTGTGAGCTGGTTCCTGCTCTAGCTGAGAGCAGATTGCAGACAAAGAAGGAAGATGCTGATTTTGAGTGGGCATTTAAGCATTTAAAATGCTCATGTGGTGTTCATGTGTTTGCTGCTGTCCTTCCAGGCCTTGGTAACAGCTTTTTTGGGACCACAGGGTTTATCTGAGGCAACACTTGCTCATCCCTAGAACTCTGAGGTTTTTTCCTTAATTAAAGATTTCTTTTTTCCTCCCTTTTTTTTTTTTTGCAGGTGTTTCTTGAACTCTTCAGCACATCATAGAACTGCTGTGTTTTGAGATATCCTGCTTAAGCCCTCTGAAGAAAATCTGCCAAGAGCCAAGAATGACTTGAGTTGGAGAGCTGCTGCTTTATCCTCAGGTAGTGTGTTGGTAGCTCAGTAACCTCTCAGCAGCCCAGTGCAGCACTATTTGCTTTCAGCAGCTTACTCAGTGAGGAAGTTACTGCTTGTGCCTCTCTGGGAATGGCAGTGATCTGCATATGTTTGTATCCTGAGGACACCTGGAGTCTCCATATTGTTACCATGCTTTTGGACACATCTGGAGCAGCCGTGTAGGGAAATGAGCAGCTTCCATCCTGTCTTCTGTGATCCTGTGTGCTGCTTATGAGGTGTTTAGGCATCAATGTATGTTTTGTGCACTAATCTCCCCAGATAAACCTACTTTGAGCTGCTTTTTGGGCAGTTCTCCTATTTGATTCCCCCTTTTATGACACAATGGGAGCTGGAGGTATCTGCTAGTGTGAGGTAGTGCAAATGAGGAAAGGCAGTGCTTGTACAACAGGGTCTGGCTTTGCTTTCTCCAGGGGTAACTTACCTGGAGTAGTGTTCATCCAAGTGCATTTATGATTCCAAACATGCCTCAAACCTTACTGGGACTTCATTGGCGTCCAGTAGCTGTTCAGTGAGGTTTGATGTTGAGAGTGCACTCAGCCCACTGCAGGAACCCAGCGGTTCCCTGGAAAGTCACCAAAGTACCAGGCTGGTGAAGCTCCTGGTGCTCATGAACTCAGAGCTTTTTTTTTTTTTTTCTTTCCAGGTCTGTGCTTGATTATGTGCTTCATTAGTGTTAAAGCCTATGGTCAAGTAAAAACTCATTTCTGGAAATGCATTTATTGGGATTTGGATATTTACTGTCAGGGATGGGAGATGAAGGAAAGTGAAGTGGAGACTTAACCCTGCTTGCTGGTATGATACTGGCAGTGTTAAATTCGGCTGTCACTTGTGGAAGGGAATAGAGAAAAAGGTTTGAGTGGCAGTGGCCTCAGGTCACCATTACATAGCATGGGATGGCTGATAGCCAGCTCAGGTCTTTCTGTTTGGTGTTTGAGGTGGTGGACTTTGAAATGAGATCTTTAAACAGCCTGAAATTTCGGAATTACCCCTGTGTCGTCTCTCTCCCCTCCCATTGCCCACACACAGATATCGGTGACTTTACCTGTGCACATGCCTGTGCCTGCAGCCCTGACTGAGCTGTTTCCTTTTCCTAGGGCCAGGTTCCAGTGTCCCGTCTGGATGCACCATACACTATGGTTCACATCAATGTGTTGAAAAAGTTGATGTGTGTTCTTGTGGTGATACTGGTAGCACTGACAGTTTGCCTGTGGAGAGAAACGAGAAGAAGCTACTATGATCCTTTGAAGACCAGGAATGATGATTTGCAGGGACACAGGAGTTCGGAGAAATGGAACCCGGTTAAATCACAAGGCCTTTTCCGTGAAGCAGCCAGTGAACTGGGGCAGATATCCAAAATGTGGCTTGGTACCCCCAACAAAGTAAAAGACAGCACCGCTGTAACAGCTGGAAAGCCCAAGAAAGCCTTTGTGAAGGTATGGGATAAGGACAGCTCATCCAGAAATCTCATACCCAGGCTGCAGAAGGTCAGGAAAAACTACCTGGCCATGAACAAGTACAATGTGACTTACAAGGGGAAGAGGAGTGCTAAGCTCAGCCCAGAGAAGTTGCTCTGCCAGCTGCGAGACAGGGTCAATGTGACCATGATACAGAGGTCGGATGGCCCTTTTGGTACCTCTGAATGGCAGCAATACCTGCCAGGGAAAAGCCTCAGTGAAACAGTGGGACACCTGGGTCACTGTGCTGTCGTGTCCTCAGCAGGGTCTCTGAAATCATCTCGCTTGGGACAAGAGATAGGTTGGTATCTCTCTTAGCATGAAGTCAAATATCATTGTTTTATAACTTGGGCTGAATAGAAGTAACCTGCTGTCATGCTCTTACTTACAAGTCTCTTGTGGTCAAAAGGTGTTTAAAGTAAGTTGAAATGTTATCCTTAAACTTCTAAAGTCAGTAAATATTTCAGCCTAGCTGGAGATGGGAGTAATAGGTAGCTCTATTCTAGCTAGTCCTTTCAATTTTCATGATCCTGTTGGTGTTACTAGAGGGTCGCACCAATACTCGATACCAGAGAGCGATCTTGGCTCCCCAAGTGTTTGTTTCTTGAGAGGGATTGGGGTGGGTTGTGTAATGCTCATTGCATAGTCAGAAAAATTTTCACACAAGAAGACCTTTTTAGAGAAGAAATAAAAGGAAATGCTAAAGGGGAAAAAAAAATCCTGGACATAGCCCTGAGCAGTCTGTTGAGCAGAGGGCTAGGCATGGACAATCTTCAGAGTTCCCTTCCAGCCTCAGTGATTCTGTAATTCTTGCTCAAGACTTTCCAAAAATGGCACTGCTTCATTCTGAGCCATAAAGCAGTTGGCTGAATTTGAGTGGCCCAGAAGACCATCAAAAAACTTTACAGGGATTTATCTCTTTGGACAAAGTTTGGTGATGCTTTGCAGTCTCATCTGACCATATTTACTTGAGATTAATGCATTTATTAATAAATGCCAAAGCTTTGGTCTTTTACTGTGGATTATAAAGAAACATGCTTTGATGCCAAAGCATTTTGTATCTTTACAAAAGCAGCATGCTGGGGAAACCAGCTCTCCAGTCTTCAGTTCTGGATTTTATACCAGGCTGAAAATTCTCCAGAGCTGGCAGCTCCCTCAGCTTGCTTCATTATTTGGTGTTTGGAGCTCAGTTAAGGTTCACACTTCACTGAACTGTAGCTTCACTGAAGGAGAAGTTTTAAAGTCTGGGAGTTTTCTCTCAAGTGGAAATTGTTTACAAGCTTTGGTGTGTTCATAAGTTGTCTGTTGGATCAGGTCCCTTTGGCCTGCACTAAGCTGCAAGTATCCTTCATCTTTTGAAACAGGTAGATGGATAGATTTCAGTGCATCATTCATGGACAACTTCTGCAAAGCCTTCTGAATCATAACCCCTCATGGGAGAGAGTGTTTAGTTCTAGTACTTGCTCAGAAGTTCTCCCCCAAATTCCTCTGTGTCCACATGGCAGGTGAGCAGGAGCTCGAGTGAGGTTGAGCAGTTGGAAGTGTGTTAAAATGCTATGAAATATGCCATGAAGAACAGCATTGCCTCCTGGTACAAACTGCAGGTGGGAGTTGGTTGATGTAATTGTTTTTGCTTCTTAGTAGTGTTTGAGGAGATATAGGTCAAGACTCGGGAAGCCAGTTCTCCCTTTTCCTTCAAGTACCTGTCTCAGCTTGTTTGGATGCCTCTTGGAGTTCAGAGTTAAAGGTTTGCACAGAAGTGACCTTCTGTTGAACAGCCTCCCCAGCACAGCTGGCTTGTGCCCAGGGACTTGTGCCAGGGTGTCTATGTTAGGCTCCAGCATTGCTGACAGCAGCACTTGTTCCTCTGGAAGGAGACCCTCCCAAGAGTGGGAGGTGATGTTCTGGAGCACTGGAATGCAGTCCATGCAGCGCTGGATTGGGTATGGGAGCAGCCAAGTGTGATGGGCTGTGCTTTGGCTCTGGCACAGCTGAACGGACGTCAGACAGGCAAAGCCCTTTCATTGTTCCATAGCCGCTCTCTGAGCCTGTCCCCACACTGAAGCACTGGTTTGTTCCAGATGACAAGGGATGGATGCTGGGGAGGTCACTGTGTAGTGTGCCCGAGGCAAATGCCGTTAACCCCTGCTGGTGTCCCTGCCCTGTGTTCCTTGTGCCTGGGTCACAAACTTTCCCCTTTCTGCTCAACCAGTTAACTCTGCTGGTGCTTCTGCAGAGTTTGGTCACTTGCAGCCTTGAGCGGGGCAGGGTGAATATTAAGGATTCAGGAGCATTCAGTGTATTTCTGTAAATTTTGTCCCACTTTTGGCCTGATGTGTTTTCATGTAGGAAATGTCATGGTTTTGTTGGAGGAAGTTGTTGGAAAGGTACTAAATCTTAGAAGCTTAAAATGAAGTATTTGTGTAGATGAGCAGAATGGATTGCTGAGTTATTATTCCATTAAATATTTGTTCTGTGTAATCATGTTAAGATCTCAAACAAGCAATTAGTTAAAGTAAGGGAGGCTGGCAGAGCAGCACAGGGTTGTAAACAACCGCCTTTTACTGGGCTCCTGGTATTACTGGAGGTTATAAATCGGCACTGAAAAATCTGATGTGAGAGATAGCGAGTGTAGCACAACCACCTGGAGACAGAGAGCCACCTACTTTGCCTGAGCAGTCACTAAACACCCTTTTAATGTGCAAACTTGGGACATATTAATGCTTGGTGTCTGGCTGAAGTTACATATGGGGAGATCATAATCTTGTATTGCATTGGTGCAAGGTTGGATGTGGAGCTAAGGGTCTGTAGTGGTAACCGCACTTCTCACCATGGAGACACTTTTCTCCAGAAACATCACCTTTCTTGGTTTTGGATTGTGCTTTGGAAGGGCTCTTAAGAAGACCCACTTGTCTAGGAGAATAAAATAGCTGAGAAATCAGTCTTTGCTGCCGGTGATTACTGATCCTGTAGCGCTGCTTGTGAGAACATCCCTGTTTTCAAGAAAATTATCTCAAAAAGACTCAGTTCTGGACCTGGTGCGTTCTTCTGCCCTGGAATTTGGCAATTCCCACAGACCCTGACTGCAGGTGCTATGAGTTGCAGTCATGTGGCCTCAGTGTGAATTCAAGAAAGATGGCCCTGCTTCTCTAACTCAGCCCTCTGCTCACATGGAAGGTTTCTTATCCAAATCCAGCCACAAGGAAGGGAGAAGCTAGGATGTCAGGGTGACAAGCACAAACACCCTGCATGTCACAGCAGCAGCCTGACTCCAGGGCATTACAGTGGCCTGGCCGGCTGTGCCAAGGCAGAGTAGGATACTGGAGGAGTGCTGTGCTATCTTAAGAGATGATGCCAGCAGAGGAAAATGCAGTGAATCCCAAGGCATGTAAGAAGCTGTACCTGTTGAAGGCACAGCAGTGATTTTATTTCTGTGAGAGGCATGCTGGCAGGCTGAGGTCAGCTTGCCACCAACTGTAGTTGGTGTACATTTCTGGGGCTGGTCAACCTCCAAGCTGGAAGAGAGGACGCTAGCTTTCTACTACTTCCTAGTTTCTTAGTTTGCAGCCAGCCATGTAGTAAATTAATTGTGTATTGGTCTATCTCCTGGTAAAGTGTTTGGAAGGAGGAAGAGGGAGAGCAAATGCTAGGATTATGCTCTCAACCTGACAGTGGGTTGTAGTTTTAAAGAGTAGATTTTAAGAAATGTATTGATCATGAAGTTTAAGACACAACTTCCTCCAAAGGACCTGACTTGCTACTTCTAGATGTTAGGTTGAAAGCCAGGGATTAGCCAGATTGTGTGAGAAGTGCAGGTGAATAATGTTACTTGTCTCTGGTATCACTCAAACCCAGGTGTTGGCTCACAGGTTTTCCCTCTGTTTGGCTTTCAGACAGCCACGATGCCGTCTTGCGATTCAATGGGGCTCCTGTCAGGGGCTTTCAAGATGATGTGGGGCAAAAGACAACAATTCGTCTTGTGAATTCCCAGGTAAGTCTGAGGAATGTGTGCCAAATAGGCCAGACATGGCAGAGCTGTGTAGCTGCACTGTCTGGGAGCTGAGAAGAACAGGGCTGTCCATCTGATTTCTCCTGTCCCTAGCACACAGCTGTAGGATGGGGATGTCTCTCCTTGGAATGAGGGACAGTTGGTAAATCTGAGGTGACTGAAGTGACACTGGCATGTGCTCGCAAACTTGCAGTAATCTGCTTGTGATTTACAGCAGGTACAAAGTATTTTGTGTTTTGTCTTTGCTCAAAGGCTTTATGTAGGCACAGGAAGGCCAGCTCCATGCTGCTGCTGTGCCGTTGGAGTGAGAGGCAGGAACAACACCACAGCTCAGCAAATGCAGGTCAGCAAGGAGGGGTGCACCAAGAGATGAGCTGTGCCTGCCCCGGAGATGGGTGTGAAGAATGAAGGAAGTTTATTCGGCTTTTAATGAAAGAACATGTTTCTTTACCACCCAGCAGTGCTGCAGACTCTGTAGATAACACATTAACTAGGGCTGCTAAACAAGACCGACCTTGGCAAAAGACCCACCTTTGAAGCTGTAGCCTGTGCACAGCCAGGGAGAGGGATGGGCTCTGGTGGGTCCAGGACCTCATTGTAGAGCATGGCAAAAAGTGCCTTTCATGCAAGGCCTTGCTTACAGAGTTAAATCTTCCCTGCCTCTGAGACCTCTTTGTAGGTATCAAGGTGTCACTTTGCTGATTCCCTTTGGCCATCAGTAGGCTGTGAAGGAGACTCTCCAGGGTTAGGACCATGTGTAACAGCGCATTAGCAGAGTTAGTCTGCCACCTGACCAGCAGCAGAGTGAGACCCTTGCTCTTGTAGGTACATCTCAGTGTTTGCACCTTTCCTCCTTAGTGCTGTTACCCTTCACGTTTGCCCGTTTTGAGGGGAGAAATCTTCAAGTGTAGACATACGGAGAGAAGAAGAAATCACAGTAGTGTATGCTGGTGAGGGAATGGAGGAGGACAGTAAAATATCAAACAGGCCAGGAATCATTTGGTTAAAAGACCTGGTGCAGCACTGCAGCACTGAGTACAAGCACCTCCTCACCCCACAAGAGGAAGAGATGTAGGCACACGAAGGCTGAGATACTGAGTGAGATGAATGGCTGAAGTACAGCTTTTGTAATCCCGAACCAAAAAGGCAGTTTCTTTTCCTTACCCCAAAGCCAAGATTTGTAGGCCTGAAATTTTCTCACCTGCCCCTGTGTGAGGAGTGCATGGAAGCTGCTGTGTAAGGAGGTTTGAAGTTTCTCAAAACAGCAACAGGAGCTTGACCATCCTCTTCAAAGGCAAGAAGACACAGAGCTAATGTGTAACGAGTTTGCCTGGTTCATTTTGTGTGTCTTTCAAAGGATATTCTTGCTTCTTGTGTCTATGGTGTTGCTACCTCTTTCTGCTCTTGGGTCTCTCGTCACTTGCTGCCATGCTCTTTGCTGTTGCTTGCTGCATCTCGATTCCCCTGCATTAAACTCACTGTTTATGCAGGGCGACAGTTTGTGTTTTCTGAACCAGTCTGGTTTGAGCAGACAGATCTAGCTGCTGACTTCTGTGCCCTGTTTGACATCTTTCTTTATTTTTTTTTATTTTATCTTTCCTGTCTCTGTGTATTTTTGTGATGTCAGATAGGTGTTATCTCTTAAGCAAACTTTCTCTGGAGGATGTGCTCATTGTCAAGCTTACAGTAATATGAAGAGAAAATATGTCCATGACCCATGTGCCATTAGTGTTATCTGCACAGGGAGGAAGGTAGCTGTGTGGTTGTACAGCTGTAATAGAACTCTCCATGTGGATTCTCCTGTTTTGGACCGAGTGTAGCTACAGCCATGTCGTTGCACTGCTTCTGTTTTCCATGCAGATCAGCCTACAAGTCATGGGTGATGTTCCCTCTGAATGGGGACACCAGCTTAGAAAACTTCAGTTACAGGGAGAACAACGTTGCTGCAGTTTTTAGAGGCTAAAGTTAACTCAAAAGGCAGCATTGATCTGGCTGCTGACCAGGGAAAAAGATGCTTTCCATGTGAATAGTGCAGGAGTCTCTCATCTGAGGTTTCTAAACTGCTCTGACTGCAGTCCCTGTTAACTTCAGCAACCACTGGATTGGAAGCCTGGTTTCTTACATGTTTTTATTTGCACTTTGAATGGTTCAGTGCTGTTCTAGTCTTGGTGACATCATTTAAATCTTCTTGTTAGTGGGGTGGCCTGATCACATTCTGGTTTTAGCTCGCTGCAGAAGCTGTGCCTTATCTTGCCTTGCCCAAAGCTCTTACAGACATCAGGTACTGGCTGGACAAGCTGTAATTTGTTCTTGTTCTGGGCTGGCTTTTCTTATGTTGTAACTGGGAAAATGAATGGGTTTGGGACTTGGCTGCTTTTATTTTGGCTCTTACTGCTGATCAATCGTCAGTCCATTGCCAAAGTGAAGGAAATGGGATCTCCTGAATCTGATCTGTCAGAGCTAGTCTGTATTGAGTAGTATCCCTTTGGCACACATGACCAGTGGCCCTAAGCTTCTTAAGAATTATTTTATGATAATTTTCTGTAATTTGCTGGCCAGTCTCTAGGACATACACGGAGGCAGATGGTTTTAACAGTGGAGTGGATTATCTTGTTCATCTGTGTGCATAGAGAGAGATTAATGGATTGGTACTGACAGGAAGGCAAGCAATTTGGGATCTCCAGATCTGAGGATGGGCTTTTAGGTCCACAAGCTTGGTGGTTGTTCTATATAAAGAATTTATTTAATGTTGCCTCATTTATTTTCTCAGGCCTTGACTGGTTGATCAGTATTGCTGCCTTTAATGGCATGTTTGCCAGCAGTCTGACACAAGGCATTGATTTGCCCTGGGAAATCAGTCAAATCTTGCAAAAATAAGGGCTGAAGTACGTGTGAGGGCAGTGCCAATGTCATTCTGGAGGACACAGCTCCTTTCTGCAGAGCTGACCAAGGACCAGAGTACCTTGTTTCTCCCAGCCCTTGCTTCCAGTTCTCCTGGGCTGGCTTCTTGCTGTCACAGAGAGCACTCTCTGCTTTGGCTGCCTTTGCTGTTATTGGCACTAACAGTCTGCAGGGAGGAAGAGAAAGGAGATAGCGTATCAGTGGAATGGAAGAAAGCTGTGGTGGGAAAGGAGAGCACATTTAGATTACAGGACATTGACTGCTGGTAGCCGGAAAGAAGGAAATCATTGTGATGTGGCCAGTAAATGTACTAAGAGGCTAGGGGCTGTATTAACAAGATATTGTTACACAGTGAACTGGCTGAAGAAGAAATCAGGAAACCAATAGATCAGCTAACTAATTAAGATCAAAAATCTGGGCAAGACAAGTCACTCATATAGCAATTTAAATGAATTTTACTACTTAGAAAGAATCAGTCACTATTAAACAACAAATGGACACTAAAGGTAAATAGGGAGCCAGATTCCTTCAGCAAATAGGTTAAGTGACTGATAGCTAGCAGGTAGTGCCAAGAGCCAGCCCCGGTGTGTGGGAGGACACAGCAAACAGCTTGTGGCTGTGGAGGTGCTCCTCACCTGGTTTCTTACCCTTTGCTTTTGTGCCTGTCCCAGCTCTCTCAAGGTTTGTGTGCTTCTGCCGACTTGCTTGGCTTTAGAAACAATGAAATGAAAATCAAGTGTGCATGTTCCTTGCCATATCTGTTTCCCTTTGCAGTGCTCCATCCCACTCATACCCAGCTGAGGGGATGGCTGGTACCAGTTTCTGTGCCCCTCTTTGCCTTTGGTGTCCATAGGCTGCAGGCAGATATTCACACCTGCAGTGTTGCACACTCCAGCTAACAGTGGCCTAGATATTTTAGCTGCTGTAAGGAAAAGAAACCAGGCAGTACACGTGGTCAAGGCCAAGACCTAATCCCACAGAGTTAAGAACAGCTGTGAGGAAACTCTTTTTGCCTTTGGAATAATTCCCATCTGGGCTGGCTGTAGTGTCCTTGTGCTCTGGTTTTGGGCACAGCCATGGAGGCAGCCAGCTGCTGAGGCAGCCAGGATGCTCAAGGACTAATTGGCTAGCTCATAATTAGATCTGGGGAGAAAATCAGGACAAATGGAAGCTGATTATTATGGGTTATGATTACAGTGTTTACAAGCTGTGCTTGTACAGGTTATGGTTTTGGGTGGGGAGGAGAGAAGATTAATTGTTTAATTCTGATTGTTTTCTTTCTACTGCAGACCTGGGTTACCCTTGGGTGTCCCAAGCAGTGGTGTTTGTGTCCAGAGTATAGAGAGAACAACTCTGTTTGAAGCTTTCCTTTTCATTGCTCCTCTCAGGAGATTCAAACCTCTCCTGCCTGAGTTGCCCCCTCCCTGCTCTCTAGAGGTGATATGGGGCTTGGAATGAGGCAGGATTGGCTGGGGGTGCTGTAGTCTCTTATCTCTTGCACTGATGGTCTCACAGGAGGCTGAGCACTGGCTGCCAGGGTTCCTGTTGCTGAGGAGAAACCACCCACCCACAGACCATTTTTTTTTCTTTGGTTAAGTGGAGGTTCTTGATAAAGCCAACAGCGTGTTTTCATTAGGCTCTGCCTGGGCTGTCCTGGTGACAGCTGGCAGCAACTGCTGTTCCCTCCTGCTTCTGGCAGTTGTAGTGATGGGATGCCTTACCCAGGCTGGGTCGCTCTGCAGGTCCTGTCCTTAGTGTGTTACTGGAGATGGATAAAAAGCTCTGTAAGGGATTATGGCAGTTTTTCTTGTGACTCTCCACAAAGTCCTTTGCTGCTAGATAGGACTGGCTTGGGCATTGGAAGGGCATTGCAGGGGCTGTGTCCTTGCTGCACAATGGGCCATGCCCAGTAACCAGCAGTGGGGTGGCTCTGGCTGTATTCAGGTGTGTCTTATTGCTTGGCTGCCTCCTAATTCTGACAGCATACTGCATAACATTGTATTTGTTGTTGTTATTCAAGCTTGTAACTGTTGAAGAGCAGCAGTTCCTGAGGGAACCACTATATAAAACTGGAATCTTAATTGTCTGGGATCCAGCACCATATCATGCAGAAATTCATGAGGTAAGGCTGAGTTTTTTGTAAATAAAATCAGATTTGCATGCTTTGAAGTGCTTCTGTTAATGTTTGAAGTGCTTCCTCCTAATGTGGGCTATCACTCATTTTAAGGCCATTCTTGTTTACCTTTTTGTTATTATGGATATATTCATGTGTACTTCTAGGAGTATCCCATGCACGAGTGCTCCTAAGAAAATTCTTGACTGTTCCTGATCCCTGTGAAGAGCCTCAGGCCAAGTATAATGGGTCACCACCTTTACTTTCCCATGGGCTGATGGCACAGGGAGGAGGTCACTGCTGGCTGCAGCAGTTGTCTCATTAGAGGATGATTTCCTCTCTCTGACAATTAATCTAAGATTTGCTGATGGTTGATGCTTGGAAATTTCAAGCACCAGTCAGCCATGGGATATACTTGATGCATTATGAATGAATTGGGAAACCCCCTGAAGATCTGTGTCAGCTTTCATGTGTGGGTATGCAATCCCTCTAGCATTTACTTTGATTTTGAGTACAAAAGAGCTTTGTTTGACATGTGATGAGCTTTGGAGACTCACAGTGAAAGCAGGTAGGAGTGAATAGTCCTGTCTTGACTTTTATTTTAAGCTCTGGCTGTAACTGAGAGGTCTTTGCATTCCTTTCCTTGGCCTGCATTTCCTATTTTCTCACTGATGTTTATTTCTGTGCCTGGTCCAGGAGGCACAAGGGGCTATGAACAGCATGTTTAAGAGTCAGTAAAACCAGGATGGGATACTTATAGCATAAGGGAAAAAAATCTCAAAATGACTTTGAGAAAATGCAAACCATTCCTAAGTTTTTACTGAAAGGGGAAGTTTAAGGATGCAAATCAGCTCATCCTGGTTCAGGAGGCCAAGCTGGGAACACTTGCCTGCAGAATAGGATGCTTTGTATTGCAATGTGGAGAAGGATTTGGGTCTGTAACATTTAAGGCAGAGTTCTCAACATTGTCTGGTGTTGAGGAGTGCAGAATGAAATTATAGAAGAAGCTGATCTCATTTAATGGTCCTTCACTGAGATTTGGGGGTTCCTTGCTCTGTTTACTCAGTCAGCTCACCACAGTGCCACAAGGGGACAGTGAGTGAGGATGTTTAGGTGAGTGTGACAGCAAGCGAGGGTGTGTAGCAGGAGCTTTTTCCCCAGCAGCAGCAAGTTCACTCATCCTTGTTCCTGTTGGTTACAGTAAAGTGGGACAGAAATAAAGAATCTGACCTCTTGTTTCTGTTTTGCAGTGGTACAGAAAACCAGATTACAACTTTTTTGAAAGCTATAAGGCTTATCGTAGTACACATCCAGAGCAGCCCTTCTACATCCTAAATCCCAAAATGCAGTGGCAACTCTGGGATATTCTGCAGGAGAATTCTCTGGAGCATATTCAGCCTAATCCACCATCATCAGGAATGCTTGGTAAGATAATTGCCCTCTAAACTTCTAGTTCAGTTTGCAGGCGGGAACACTCCAAGATGCCTTTTTTCAAAGACAACTACAAATTTATGGTGTTTATCAGAGTTGTTTTTACAGTGTTTGTCTTGTGCCAAAATTTAAGCTTCCTGTCTTCAGAGTAGCAGCTCAGTTTTATTAAAGTAAGTGGTTTGCAGCAGCCCTCTGAAACAGCAGTTACAAACATGGCCCAGTTCCAGGTGGAAACAGGAGAGCAGACTGCAATGCCGGGATGGTCTCTAGGATTTGTAGCTTTTAGTGCCAGAGCAGTTCCCACAGGGTGCGAGAGGAAGGATGTGTCTCCTGCAGGCTCAGATCTGGTCAGGCAAATAAATCTGATTACTGTAAATGAATTCTAAGGGCGTGCCTGTTTCTCTTCCATATATTATTTATATATAAATATATGTGTGTGAATATGTATATAAGACTTATTGGGGGTCTGTGGAGGGTCAGGCTGAATAGTTGCCCTGAAAAGGTCAGTGATATGCCCCCTTACTCAGCACGCCAACATCTTGCTTGTCAGCAGGCTAAATTCAGCCTCTCGGCAAAGGAACTCATTTTTGCAATTCTGCTGTTGCAAAAGTTTTCCTTCTTAGCGGAGACCAGATCTCATGACCAGCTGAATAAAAAGGAGTGAACCTCTGGGGAAGCTGCCATGTATCTGAAATCACAGCATAGATGTATAATCTTGTTTGCCATGGAATGTCCAACTGCTGTGCTTCCGCCCTTTGTCTGCTCCCATCTCTGTTCCATCACTGCTGGGGCAGAGGCACTTTCTGTCACTGTGTAAACAGAGTCGCTTCATGTTTTTGCCAGGCCCAGCACCTATTAAATCATTGCTTGGATATGTGTAGAGCAGCTGTGTAACAGCATAATCAATTACTTCAGCAGCAGAATTGTTAACGGGAGTTATGGGCTTGAAGACACGCACGTTAGACAGCAGTTCCTCTGGGGCTTAACTTTGGGCCAAGTTACCTTGCTTTTTGTTTTGTAAAACAAGTCACCTTGCCAAATTCAAGGGCATAGATGAGTTCCAGTTTCCAGCTCTGTGTTCCGTGGAAGGCCTGAGCGTGCTTGAAAACTTTCATTTGAAAAGGTGGATGAAAGCATGCTTAAAATATACTTTAGGTTCTTCCAGTGTCGTGCAGTTCCTTGGGTTTTGCATGGTCCCTGATGTCTCAGATACTGCATGAATTTTCTGGGATGTTACACATTGATTCAGTTTCTCTGGTATATTCTTGCTATTTCTTGCACTTAGAAGAAAAGTAACCGGTAACTATGTCTTCCATCTGATCTGGCCAGAAGCTGGCAGGCTGTGCCCAGCACTGACTGGTGTGATGTCCTGGGGTGGCTCCTGTGCCTGTCAGAAGACACAGGAGGGCAGCACTGCTCTGCTCCGGGGAGCCTGAAGAACAAAGGCTGCTCGGTCTCCCTGAGCATCTCCCAGCACAGTCCCTTTCATGTTCCCTGCACTCACAAGTGGGAGGTGGGACAAATGCAAAAGTCTCATCTCTGCTGATCTGAGCAGGTTTGAGATGGGCTGTTCATATCAGCTAATTGCAGTGCATACTTGGCAGACACCCAAGTTTCCATGAAGGTCACAGATAATGGGTAGCACTCTTAAAAATTGTCCTTTTGGCATGGCTGTCACTGTAAACAATCTGCTGAAATCACGTTGATCATACACTTTGCAAGGGAGAGCTTCAGAAGAGAGCCCTGTCTGTGAAGACTTTTCTCCCCCTCTGCTCTGAATGTTAATGAAGGAAACCCTTGCCCTTGGAGCTGCCCGCTCCTTGCTGGCTGCCTGTCCCTGTGGAATGTTTAATCCTGTCTCTGGTGTGACGTGTGGGTGTCTGCTCTCTGTCCCTCCCCAGGCATCGTGATCATGATGACGCTCTGTGATGAAGTGGACGTGTACGAATTCCTCCCTTCCAAGCGGCAGACGGACATTTGCCACTACTACCAGAAGTTTCACGACCATGCCTGCACCATGGGAGCTTATCACCCACTCCTCTTTGAGAAGAACTTGGTGAAGCACATGAACCAGGGCACAGATGAGGACATCTACACTCACGGGAAAGTTACCCTGCCTGGCTTCCGAAAAGTGCATTGCTAACGGATTGGTTTTACTGTGTTTAGTTTTCCTTGACTTTCAAAGTACTTTTTAAATCAGGGTTGTCAGATTTTATAGTTCTAAGCACTGGTGTGTTTTGACAGCTCTTCCATGTAGCAAGGCTTGCTCTTAGGACTTTGTTGACCAACACTGAGCTGTAAGGCTCGCTGTGGTACAGCCACACCGTACCTGCGTGAGTCACTGCAATAAATGGACTCCCAGTGGAGCTAGGCTCATGCAGCACATGGATACCTCTGGCTTCATCTCAGCCGATGACAGTGTAGGGGAGGCACAAGAGAGGCTTTCTAAGCAAAGATTGCACAAGTCAGGATCATACGATGACCATAGTTTGGTTTGCTTCAAAGGGGTTGTGACAGCCAAAAACTTGGTCCATTGGGAAACATGAAAAATCATTTAAAATTTGTTCCCATACTCAGAAGCTCTTCAGAGTAGGGCTGATTTACGGAAATGCTGTCAAGCTGTGTAATGATAAGCTAAATTTCTAGTCCAAAATATTTGATTTTATCAACAGCCTGCGAACTTCCTTCCAAATTGTAAGACTTCTGAAATCACTCAGGTGACATTTTTGGCAAAGGAAGAGGGAAGCAATTCATAATTCAATGAAACTTGCAAGACTTTCTAATATTTTTACTTTTTCTTTTAATAATTTAAAATAAATTCTAGTGATCATTCCCTTCTCCAGTACAGTGCTGGGCTTGCTGCAGAAGAACCCTTATATCAGAAGGGTTTTGGGAAGATGCTGCAAGGCACAAATGGAAGAACTCAATGGAAGTTGGTGCCTTTTTCCAGCTCTCTCCTGCTCTACCTTTGCAGTTGTTGGTGAATTACTTGCTGTACCCAGTAACACAAACACCACAGAGCTGCTGCTAGATGAGTTCCAGCCCTCTGCAAGCTGACAGAGGATCTCTCAACTGCTGTGTGCTTTTCTGCATAGGTGGGGAGCAGGTTTGCCACTTCCATGCTCTTGAGTGGTGGGGAGGGAGAGTGTCCTCTGCTTCTCATGCTGAAACACAGGCAGAACTGAGAAGGGTAGCTTCTTCCTTCTCCAGGGTCTCCTGTGACAGCATGGTGGAAGTGGTAGCTCTGCGATCTCTGTGTGTTGGTGAGAACACCTTCCCTGTCTTCCGTACTGGTGTGTTTCATCAGGTCTGTAAAGAAAGCTTTCTCTTCTCCTGTTCTGAATAAATCCTGTGAAGTCATTGGCCTATTTTTGCCTTGGTGATTGGTAAAGGTCTTGTCTCCATGGCCCTGGGGGATTTGTACCAGCCTTGCACCACTGCAGACACAGCTGCTCCCTGCTCATTCCAGGGAGCCCTCAGCTCTTGCCCTGCTGCTCCTCCAGCTCGAAGCCTGCCTTTCTGCACACTCATCTCTTGGGATGGATTGGATCTGACAGGGTTTACAAATTACATACAGGTGAAAAGATCTGGGTCCTTGCACTACTGCTCAGGAGCACCACATTCCACGAGGACAGGAATGCAATGAAGGCATCTTAGAAAGCATTCCTTTCCACTGCTAGAGGAGGAGAGAGCTTACAAAGGAAAAGCCATCAGGGTTTGCTTGGGAGAGCCACAGTAATCCTCTCCTCATCTGCAGCCTTAGATTTTGACAGTCCTACTCTTGTTTCTTGGGTCCAGGAGGTATTTGCCACAGCAATTTGCCTTCTTACTATATGCTTAGTTGAGATTCAAATAGCTTCTGACTTCTTTCCTGGGCTGTTTCATCTGTTACTTCTCACAGCATTGTTTTCCACCAACTCCCCTGCTGTGGAGACCAGCCCAGCCACCCTCCTTGGCTCAGGCTGTGATGGATGGACTGTATGTGGCTTCTGGGAAGCCAGCACAGTCTGCCTGACGCTCACCCAGGGTTCCAAACCCACCTGCTCCCCTGCAGGGCTCCTGCAAGAAGACAAAATGTCAAACAGATCCCCCAGATCTCTCAGAACCCTCTGTTACTTAGGGGCAATAGTCGTGCACTGGGCATGTAATTTCAAATGTTATGCTAACAGTTTTAGCTACATCCAACATGTGCTTCATTTACAGCCTAAACAGAGCTTTACAGGAATTGTGACAAGAGTTTAAAATAGGCCAGTGGTAACCCCTTTTTTTTTTTTTTTTCCTCTACCTAAATCAAAATCTACCATAAATTGCAAGTGATGACATTTCTGGTATTTAGAAGAGCCAGGTGTGAGTTAGTGGGCAGTAATAGCTAGATTGTAACAAAAGCCTCATCCCTCCTGCAGTCTCTCGCATTTCCAGAGTGAACAGCTTTCTGCCTGTGTAGAAGTGGGAAAGGGGCAACACTGCCCTTCCCAGTTAGCCACTGAAGGAGTAAGTACTGGGAAGGATGCTCTGTAATTATATGGGAAAGCTGGAAAATATTTCCAGCTGGAACTGATTTCTACCCCTCTTTGGCTTTGCAGTTTTAGAGACACATGGACATGGGTGGGAAGAGGTTATCTGATCAGACCAGAGCCCAGAGGAGGTAAGTGCCACTGTCTAGGAGTTCGTGGTTGGACAAGGAAGTATTTGGGTGATGTAAAAGGAATGACAGTATGTTACTATCAGGGGGAAGCCTGAACTTCATTGTCTCTTAAGATTTTTCATTGTCTGGGCTGACAAAGCTGCTTGTGGGTTTTATGGTTTGCTTTCACTAAAGAAAAGGGGGAAAAAGTCACAGAAATTCAAACTATATGCACCAGAATCACCACACCCATCCTAGCTGCCCTAAGAAGAATGGAGTGGGTGAGTGGGAACTGGATCTGACAACACACCAGTATATCAACAGTGATGGTTAAAAAGATACATGCTGGCACTCCCTGAAGAGAAACACAACAGCCTTTGTTTTCTGTGCATGCACGCAGCTGAAGGTGTGGGTACAGGCAGGATGGCTCATCCTCCTCTGCTCTGTGAAGTCTGACGCTCTTGCCCAGAGCTGTGGGTGTTTGATTTCACTTGTGAATTGTATCAACCTGGCGGGGAAACTCCAGCACTTGCATCGGGTGGTGATTCAAGGCACAGTATGGAAGCATCAGGCTTCACTTTGGAGCAGATAATTGGTGTGCATGGCTGTACATAGCTCAGTTCCTATCCCTGTGTATTGATAGAAGAGATGAAAGTTGGAGCTTGTGGGGTTGCCTGGTGTCCCTGTGTTCAGCAAGGCATCACCTGTGGCTCATGAGCTCCCTAGGAAGTGCTGGGAGTAAGCTGGGACCCAGCTGGCTTTGTGCCTCGCTCCAGAAGGAGCTACAGCTCAGGACTCCTTTTTGAAGACAGAACTTGAATGGAAGAGGATGTGCTTATTTCTAGCTTGCTTCTGGAAGTGCAGATGAAGGTAAAATTGCCTCCCTCAGCTCTAAGCAAACAGCTGCTTCTCTTTTTGACCTAAATTCAGTGAGCTGCTTAAAATCCTTGTCTTGTGAAAGCTATGGAAAATGGCTTCAGTACACAGGACTGTGACTGGTCATCCAGGTAACACACTGGAGGGGGATCTGGTGCCTCTTGAGATTGATAATGCTCCGATCATGTCATGCACAACTTACCTGCTGTTTTGGGGGTGAGTGTGCAAGGCTTCTTTCGGGAGATTGTTCCTAGAGGGTTGCAAACACAGCACCCTCACACCGTCTCCACTGAGAGAGGAAGGAGCCCTTGTAGGGGCCAGCCTTGGCACCTCTCATCTTTCACTCAAGTCCTGTGAAATACTTCCCTTTGTAGGTAGGTGGCTCCTGCTGCTCCTTATCCTCCAGGATGTCACCTCTGCAGAGGTGCCACACGAGGACATATATGTATCCAAGTTTTGCAAGAGTTTGTATCTGTGTGTGCATTCCTTACACTTAGCTTGCAACTTCATGTGTGATAAAGGGAGAAGTTAACTTAAATTGCATCTTTTGACAGCCAGGCGGACTTGAAGCTTAGTGCTCTACCACTAACTTGTGTTCAGTGTACAGTGAAGAAGACCAATTTAGGGAGAAAATTTAAGCAATGAGTATTTGAAAAAAATAAAAAATTCCTCAGTTCAAGATATGTTTTAGGAAGATACATGGATGTTTGCAAAAGCAGAATGGAAGATGAGCAGGGAAAATCAGGCATGAGAGATGGTTTGAAAAAGTGTTTGTTTAGTGCAGTTTGTTCCGAATGAGTCTCTGAAAGCCAGAGAAGGGCAGGAACAGAGGGAGTGGACTGAAAGTAGTTTGGTTTGGAATGAGTGACTTCTGGCAGAAGTTGGATCTCTTGGAGCAGAAACAGACACTTCCCAAACTTGTGAGCTTGGCTTGCTGTTTCCATCCAGGTCTGAGTGTGCTGCTGGTTTTGGATGTCAGTGTGCATGGAAAGCTGTGCTTATGGGAACAAAACTAACTTGGAATTTCCATTCCTGCAAATACCTTGCAGTGTTTTTCCTACCTGGCTCTGGCAGCCTTTGCAAAAACAACAGCGAGGGAATTAAATCAGCCAAACCTTTGCTAATCCCACTCCAGGACAGCTCTGGTGTGTATCACCTGTTCCAGCCCCTAGTAATTCACACAGAGCCCTCTGCGGGTGCTTACCTTGTACCACTCTGGTGATGCTGAGATGCCCTGGTCCATTTCAGGTCTATAAACGTCATTTGTTGAAATGGGGAATATCTGAGTCTCTCTCTGATAGTTAAAGGCAAATGAAATGCAGGGCCCTGGGTGGTGGAAGTGGTACCAGCATTTGTAGCACTCATTTCATTTCCCAAAAGAAAATAAAAATCACTAATGCGTGAAAGTAGGCTATATTTCATTAAAAGCCAGTTTCAGGTATATCCAGCAGCATAAAAATAGGAAAACTGAATTGCATGCTCAGTGTGTAGTTTATATATTACAAAATTACTGTTATTTATGGTGCCTGAAGTGTTACACAAACACTAATTTTAACCAGTATATGGAGGGGGAACTTCCGTAGTTTTCTCCTGCTCAGCTGAGTGTTCCACACCCATTCAGAAATGCTGAACAGCTGCATTACCACTTAAAATAATTCCAAAAACCAGAAGCTGATCTTTAACTGGGATAAGTCACTGAAATATCCTACCTTCAAGGAAGCTATAAATCATTTTCATGAACTGAGGATCTGTTTCCCTTCTCAGTTGCCTGTTTTTACCTTGGGTATCCTCACAGACATTATCCTACTTGGTTCTTTCTTGGTTTACAAAGATACATTAAAGGCACAAATTTCTTAAGTAAGTATGCGTGAGGGGGCAGTTGCATTGGAATTTAGGAAGAAGGCTGAGCAAACAGTTAAAGCTGGACCTCCAATGCCTGGGACAAAGTGCAGAGCAGTCTCTTGCTAGGAGAACAGTTTTATAGGGAATTTGGAAGGTGCTGTCTTGCCCCAGGTGCCAGTTTAAGGCAGTTTGTACAGGATGTGTGAGCTGAAGAGTTTAAGAGAAACAACAAAGAAAAGTGTTTTGCTAGAACTGAGATGCTCAAAGCAGTTTTGACAAGGAGCAACTTAATCTTGTTGAAGTAGGACTGTCATGGCAGATAATTTGAGTCTCACCAGGCTAATTGTGACCCTTAGATTAGATAAACTCCTTTCTTATTTTTAATAAGTAAGACCTCTAATTTTCATAAATAAGATATGCAGTCTCTTATTTATTTTTCTTTCCTGCTTCCAGTTCTAGAGCTTTTTTGTCTAGGGAGATCGGTGAGTGACTGGGACAATGAGATGGAGATTTGGCTTTGAATGACATGAGGTAATTGTGTGGGTAAGTTGTGTATCCTGGCAGCAGTCTGAGCTCCCTGTGTCCAGCTGATCTCTGGAGGTGCCAGGGGTGTGGAGTGCTGTTTCTACCCCATCATTTCAAAACCATTGTAATCTTGTTCAATTGGCTTTGAAGGTTGAGCTCTCTGACAGAGCTTGAGCTGTCTTTGAGCTCACCTCACAGCTGAGCTGTTGCCTCTGAGCTTCTCTGTTGAGCTCATGTGGTGTCCCTGTACCCCCGGGTAGACAGCGCCTCCTGCTCTGGGTCATTCTACCACCAGGTGGAGGTGACAGCTGTAGCTGGGAGTGGCTGCTTTGCATTCCACCATCTGACTGCCCATACTGGTGAGGGATGCAAAAAAAGAGCCATAAAACAGGTATGTTTACATAAACTGAGCCCACGCAGTCATTTTTGGGCTGACACTTCACTGGCCCTACCCAGGGCCCTACCAGTCCCCTGCTGGGACACTGGGATGAGGTGGGGGTGGCTGGGGGAGTGCTCTGGGCAAACTTGTATTGCAGCAATGCCAACTTCTGTGTTTCTCACTAATATGGAACACTAAAACTTTCCCTGGGTGACAGAGCAATAAAACCATCTCCTCCCTGGCTCTGTCCTACAAGGAAGGAAGGAGGTCTCTCCAGATCTCAGTTCTTGATATGTGTAAAGCAAACAAGGGGAGAATAAGCGAGTGAGAGTGGGTCTGGGGTATGTAGGGACACCTGGGGCTGGAAGCTGGGCTTTGGTGAGGCTGTGCTACTCTAGGTTTCATGGTGAAAGTTTCATCCAGCTCTGCAATGCCTGTCCCTGGCCTCCTGATGCCTTCCTGCCTGTAGACACCCAAACTTGTGCCCTGAAGAAATTCTGATTTACTCTGGTTTAAGTTTTCACTTTTAGTTAATAAAGAAATATAATGATGGTGCCGTAATGCAGCACTGTCACATGTAGCAGAGAATGGAAAAAATAGCAAATGAGTAGCCCTGGTGGTATGTATGAACAGGGAAGTGGTATGTCAAGAAATCAGCTATTTTTATCACTGTTTGCCATAAAATGAACAGTACAGGAAATAGTTTTAGGCTTAATTAATTTTCAGGTCTCTTGAATAACTGTTAATATTAAGACAAAGCTTGTGCTGCCCCCTGCTCCCCCCCTCTCTGTCCAACCCTGTCACCCCAAGCGTGTCAATGGCCATGCTGGCACTCGGAGGTTCCTGCTCCATGGAGGAGCTGTGTTGCCCCACTGCACCTTCCTCTGCCCCAGAAAGTCTCCAAGGGGATAGAGAGGGACAGTGATGGTTGTGGGTTTCTCCTTTATGAAACCTGTGTGCTTCTCCTTTATGAAAGCTGTGTGTGTGCCTGTGGCCTAATCCCGTCACTGTTCTCTGTGCATCCATTCTTGGGAGCAGATGGTTTCTGTAGAGCTGTGTTTGATATTTTCATAGCCTCAGCATTACATGGATGCTTTTTTTCACTAATCTTCAGTGTAAGCAATAAACCATCTTAGGAAAAGCTGATACACAGACTAAAAGCAGCTGGGCCATCCCATCACCTGAAGTCATGCTTTGGTTTTTTGCAAAGTGTAATTTGTCAGCACTCACCTCTTAAATTCCCCACTGTGCCCAGCTGTAACTGTGGGGGGAGGTGTCACAGGGGAGTTGCTTAGAGAAAAACAACAATAAATACAGGAAAGTTCAGCCTCGTGGTTGGCTGAAGCAGGTGAAGTTGAGGTTGTAATGTGGCAAGAAGGTCATTAAAGGTGAGGGGAGGGATGCAACTCTAAAGGAATTTTACAGGACTAAGGAGGAGATACAGTATTGTACAGCAAGTGTATGTGGGAGCTGTGCCCCACGCTGCTTACAGCGGAAGGACACTAGAAGGGCAGATTTTTTGCATCTCTGGTACAAACCATATGGAGGTGGATACAGCTGTTTGTGCCAAACATTTTGTTACAAAATCCCTGTACTGCAAAGCTTAGCTTAATCCCTCCAAACTCCCCAAAGCCCTTGGGAGCACCTGAGTATCTTGCTTGAGGTTTTCAGTTGTGATGAAGTTGCACTTCAAAGCTCTTCTATGGATCAGCAAATGCCAGAAACACTTTATATTTTCCTTTCAAGCACAGCTGAGCCTCCAGTGACTGCTCAGTACAAGCCTGAGAATTGTAGTTCTTATGAAAACAAAACACATAGAGTCGGTGACGTCTGTCTGACCTGGTCAAGTTAAAAATTTGCTCTCTGTTTACTTGCTTATGTACCTTTTGCTTTGATTCATAAAGATAGTGATCTGGCAGAACCGAGTACAGTATTTCCAAGAACACAGCTCTTAAAAACAGCTCTTCTTTTGGAGTCAAAGGTGATTATTCTACCAAGAGCAGCACTTGGCACTTGTTCATGGTCAAACAATGGCAAAGGCTTAGTAATCATCAGGGAAAGTAACCAGGAAATGGCATGTTGGGTGAGAATGGGAAGAGCTGTGCAATCAGTTTCAGGAAATTCTATATAACAAAACAAAAGCCCCAAACCGATCTTATCAGTAACATATCTAATGGGCAAAGTACTCGACAAGCACCTTCACACTTGGCACTCAGGAGTGTCCCAAGTCAATGTGATTTTGCCGCAGTATTAATATTTTAAGCTCCTTTACTGAAGCAAATTCACAGGCACCCAGAAGAAATCCTGTAGTGTTGCAGCAACTTTCCATTTGCAAACGTGAACAAGCCCTTGCCTAGTGCAGAAACTGGAGCATTCCCCTTGGGTGATTGATGCGAGGAGCCAGTACTCCGTGAGGAGACTGCAGGGAGGGGTTTTGTGCTGGAGTGCTGGGTTCCTTCTCACTTTGCCAGAGTTGTGCTGCTCCGTGTGATTTGTTTGTGTACTCTTGGGACTGCTGGCTTTTATTGCCATATGAGATGTGTGTGTGTACAGGCATAAGGGGGAAGAAGCAAACACTTGCAGAGTGAAGCAGAGGTGTTTTGAGCAAGAATGGCAGCGAGGGGCATGCCTGGCTTTTCTACTGAACCCAGTATTCGGGATTCCTAACAGTACAGCAATGTCCTTTGTGAGGATGTGGCACAGCTTGGAATTTGGGTAGTGGAAACATTTGCACATGCTTCAGAATGTGAGCAGGGGTAACCAGTGAGGGTCTTCACACTTCAGCTAAAGGCCATGTGTAAATGAAAATTAGTTTCTTTCATTCAACTGCTGTTTAATGAGTTTTGCCTGCCTTAATTGAGTTCCCAAGGTCAGTGCTTCCAGTCCATTCAGGCTGTCGCTGGTTGGTCAGTGCCTTCACTGCCACTCTTCGGCTGGTTAGTTTTGTAGTATTTGAGGTAATTAAAGCCACTAGTGTAGTGTAAAATCAGCTTTCTAATGTCTGCTGCCACAGCAATTCCTCAGTTTCTCTCTCAAGATTCGTAATTTGATTCTTTTAGATATCTGGCTGGAAGAAAAGAACTCAGGAAAAAAAAAGAAAGGCCTGAACATATCAAATGGCATAAAATCACAGCCTCCTTCCTGCTGTTATAAATGAAGAGAGATTTTCGTGCAAAAACAGAGCAACAATTTATTATAAAAATAACGAACAGAGTTCTTGGCATAAACAACTAAAGCAAACACCATTAGCGAAGCGGTTACTGGCCAGCAGGGTGAGATCTGGCCCTAGCTCTGGCGTCTGTCACGCCACAAGCCTCCCAGATTCACCGAAGTCCATGTTCCAGTGACTGGGTTAAATACAGTTTTTTCGCCCCGAGGGGCTTTGCCGCTTCCAATGACATCAGGTTTACGTGACGAATTCGGTGTGCAGGTGGACTGAATAGAATAATGTTCGAAATCCTGTCCTTTCACAAGACTGGAGATTGAAATCTTGGGTGCAGAGCTTCGTTTCTTTTTGGTGTAAAAATAGAGACAAAGGATCTTCTTTCGGTGGAAAAGGTGTAACAAAATCGTTAATGGTCCTGGCATCGTGGACCATGATGGCCGCTTCACACCAATCAGGCCATGTAGCTGTTGGGTGGATACACAGATCTGGAGATATGTTCCCAGGGCCAGTTCTTTGAAAATGCAAATTTCTACTCTTCTCCTTTGTGTGTCTCAGGATACAGGGATGCTTTCCAGCTTTGCTGCATGCCTTTAGCTAAA
>VYXC01003870.1:110627-150129 GCA_013397175.1 Platysteira castanea
ATTTTGTCATGAATAACCTTCTTATCTTTGAATATTTTGCAGACTACAGAAAGGCATGATCTATATGAGATAAACTACCAGTTGATTAATATATATTTTTTCTCTTTTGGTTACCAATACATCACATAACATGAATGGCCATCACCCCGATGAACACTTAAAACTTGAGGAATACCCTGTAAAGTAATATTCCCTTAACACATAATAAAAAGAAGGTAGCAATCAAAGTGAGAGCTTACCCTTAACAAATGTTTAACTTAACACATTAAAAGGTAGTAAAAATATAACTTTTAACAAATAACCCCTAACCCAACACACAATACAAAAATAAAGTTGTAATTCCAATAAACAACAATTGCATGTAGTGTTTTCCCCATTAGAATTTGTGAACTCTCATAGATATAATAGTTTTTCTGAATATCTCTTCCCTTTTTGTTTCCAAGATTTCACACACACTAAAATATTAGTTCATGGCAGTGAAATAGCAGCTTGTATCCTTCTCTGAGGTAGGTGTTTGTGCTATTGTATTAACATAAGGCATTTAATAGTTTTCCTTTAGTTATGTACCTCTTAGTTACGTATGCACGAATTTTACAAAATGTGTATATCACTGCAATAATACTTTCCACAGTAAAGTGCACAGTTAAAACAACTTTTGGTACGTGTTATAAAAACTTGCACAATTGCAACTGTCTCATGACAAAGCTAAGGAATTGAGTATTTAAAATGAGTGTTTAAACTTGAATTGTTTGAGCAAAAATACCTGGAGCCTGATAGTTTTCTCATGTGAAGCAATTTAGCATCACCTCAAAACAGCAATCATTCATGTTTGGTGAGTTTCCTATCCAACTCATTCGTTTCTGTTCAAATCTGAAGTGTTTCTGTCCCCTTGAGATATGTGGAGTCAGCCAAGGGGTGGAATTGCACTGGTGGGTGAGCTGGACCATGGATGGTGGGGAAAAATAACATGAGATGGATTCTTCCATGTTATTTTGGGGACTTACCCAGGAGAAGGGAGTGCAGCTGGGAATGTGCTGCCTCCTGCCCCCCCCCCCCCCCCCCCCCCAGCCCCTTCTCTGTTGCCTCTGGGCAGGGGGACTGGGTAGCTGCTGGGGTAGCAGGGCCAGTGGTTCCAGCTGGCAGTGGGCTCTCAGGGCAGGAGAGCTCCCTCTTGCATGGGAGATACTCTGTTGTACAGGGTCAGGAGACTTATGTCTCTGTCTATTTTCAATAAACTGGGAACAAATTTAAATCCTTGTATTTCAACCATTTAAGTATGCGCATGTGGCTTTCCCCCTCTTGCGTGTTTTTTTCTAAGTATGATTTTCTGACATACTTCCTGGAAGCCAAAGTTATTAACATTTATCATCCCAGGACTGAATGCCTCTGTTCAGCTCTGAATCACTCTTCCAATTACAAATTAATTTATCCAGTATTGCTCTTTGCTGCGATGAGCAGCAATGAGCAATGCACCAGTCTTAGACTGAAATTTGCCGAAGGGAAGAAGTAATAGGTCTGTGGTGTATCTCTGGGGCTCAGCTTCATGAGAGGTGTATTGAAACAGGCTGAATGTTTGGGAAGGCAATAGGGGAAGTGTGATGACTGATTTACTCCAAGGAGTTTTACAGTGTGCAAGTGGGACAAACCCCCAGTGCAGGAGAGCTCCTCAGGGCTTCTCCCCCTCACCTTCCCTCCCTGACTCTTGGGGCACCAGCTCTTAAATTAGCCTTGGCTTTCTCCCTGCTGCCCTGTTCAGGAGAGGATGTGGATTGCTGAAGGCATCTTAGTGCTCCAATTTGCATATCAACAGCAACTTGCAAAAGAAGTGTTTGTTTGACTGAGTAGCTTAAGATCACTCTTCCCTGGTTTTGGAAAAAGTGCAGATATTTGGCTGTTTGTTATTCAAAATAGAAAAAGCTGTTAAAAATATTCTTAAAAGATATAGGTGGTGGAAAATTACTAACAAGCTTTTAGCTGTTTCCATCATGATGAAATCTGCAGTGTCTGCAGCCCAAACTTCAGACTGACTGGTGAGAATCCCTGTTAGAGTAGCAGAGCCAGTCATCCTGAGGAAGCCTGCAGGGAAATCATATGCCTGAAAAGTGGGAAATGGCATTTGCTTTGGGATTGTCTGCCAAGACAGAGAACCATCACGATCAGTAAGTCAGTATCTGGAGGGCATCAGCCTGAGAACCTCCTGTGCATTTGGGTCATCAGTGAAAAGGTATAAGCTAAAATTCCTTTGGGGTCACCTGAACTGCTTCGAGAGTGCTCTCACTGCATGGCTGCACATTACCCAAAGGCAGAACTGACACCTGACCTGGGGAGCTGCTCATTAAAAGCCAGCTGGTTGGGAGCTGCAGAGTCACTTGCCTGGATCTGACAATTATTCTGTAAATAAACCTCTGCCTTGACAGACAGGTCAGGTCACGCTCGGAGTTGGGGCTTTGGGGTTCCTGCCTCGGGTTGCACCCACTCAAGAGAAGCACAGCCTGGCCAAACACATTCATTTCTGTAACCCCCTCACTTTCCTGGTCAGTTCCAGCAGGTCTAGATGGATTTCCTCTGTCCTCCTTGTCTGAATTATTTTATTCTTATCCGAAAGCAAATTCAGAGAAGTACAGCTAAAATAAACATGCCCCTCTTTTCTTGGAAACGCTGATCCCTGTTTGTTAGACATGCCTGTGACCTCCCAGGTTAATTGAGCAACTTTCTGATGGAGCGTGGGGGTAAACCTCTGCTCTAGTTTGGTGTTAGATGGAAAACTCAGGAGGTGGAGGCATTTCCTGCTGAGTGGGAGTTGTGTACAGTGATGAGCAGCCCTGATAGTGCTGCCTGCATGGGGCAGCTGTGTGCAGCAAGTACTCGTCTCCAGGAGCAGGGAATTGTTGATGCCACTGAGCTGGTTCCTGACACCAAATCAGGAGCCAGGGCTCCTGGTTCCATTGGCAATTTCAGACTCAGCTGAATATGTTTTAGCACTGGAAAGCCTGTCTGATTAATCTTATTCTCATTGATTTACCACTGTGTCATTGTCTTGTTTTTAATGCAAAGTGGTGGGGGTTTTTAGGCAAATTATATTAAAAACCCCAACACATAGAATTAAGATTGAGTGAAACTTTCTGTTGCTTATCAATCTTCCTTTATTCCACAAACATATTTTTATTCTATCATCATCATTTTGGATTGAAGGGAACATTTTGTTATTTACCATATTTATAAGTCAGTTATCTTGGTTTTTTCTTTTGTCTTCCTTTCCCTCATTTGTATCTCAGTTGTAAGATAGGCCCTTCAAGATGAAAATCATAACTGATGTTGGGGTTTAGCAATGGAAAACCCTGATGTGACCAGAGAGTGCCCACTGTTCCCTGGTTCTGAGGGGTCACTTGGTCCTTGGCACCTCCTGTCCCCGGCTGAGTTGAGCGTCATGTGCTGATGATTCTGGGGCTCTGGCAGGGTCTGCGGGGGGAGCAGAGCCCTGCTGAGGGAAGGGCTCTCTGTGGAGTGCACATAGAGAGGTCACTGTCGGGCTTCCATGGGAAGAGCTGCTTTTATTTCTGCCAAGATACTTGAGATCTCAGTGTTGTTCATGCTAATTTTAAACTTGTAAGATGTTTCTCATGGACTGTTTATAGACTGGTTGGCTCTTCAAAGGCCCAGAGGGACTTTTTCTGTAGAGCAAGCTTGAGAACTTCACTCAGGGAGACTTGCCAGGGACCCAAGCCTTTCATTTGTTATACTCAAATGTACAGCTCACTAAACAGGGTGAATCCTGCAGACTTAATGCAGCTTCTCAGCTTGGACTGACCACACTGATGCTGAGCGAACTGCTCAAAACACTTCAAATAAAGGCTTGTGTGTGTATAGGTGTGTGTGGGGCTGGGTCAAAGAGACTCCAGTACCCCAAAATCTGTACCTTTTGAAAACTAGACTTCTGAGTGAAGATTTCCAGCTGCCATGCTCCTAAAAAGTTAGGAGAAGACTAACCAAGGACACTTCACCAAGGACATCCTCACCAAGGACAGCTTATTTTGGAGAAGTCAGTTTTCACACCTGACTGACTCAGTGTGCTGTAGTTTCCTACCTGGTTTCTGTCATGCTGAAAAACTTGCAGCCTGACTGGATTCATTGTTTTGGAGCTTAAGGGGAGAGGTAAATCCCTCTTCTGCTTGGTAGTGCACATGCAGAGGAATTTCTTTCTGACAGCAAACCCCTCTGTAGTGAGGATTAAGCATCAAGGAGCAGAAAGAAAGACAAAGAAACAAACAGTCCTCTCTGAGGTCATTATAGAAGGCACTGTGCAATAATACCTCAAATTATTGACTGTATTTGGGTTATGTAGATGGTCAAGATAGGATCTTTTCCCTCTGTTTCCTCAAATTTCAATTTGATGTGGATGAATTGTTAAACACAGGCAGTTCAACAAAGCAAAGGCAGGTAATTGGTCATATAATGCTTGTATAAATCTGTTTCCAGTTCTTGTGATAGAACAGGGTTGTGTGCACTTTTGACTTTAATTATCTTCTTTTATTTTCCATCTTTCTTTAAATAGATGCTGAAATTCTTTCTCAATTGTTCATCAGTTTGGGCTGTATAACTGTGTCAGCTGATAATTTAGAGCAAGTGGAATAGGATCCTCTCTATTCATTCCTCCCATGTCTCCTTTGAAAGGATGTTTTTCTTCTTGGATCACAGCAACTTCTGCTGGAAGTATTTGTGGCTGGCACTTAGTGCATTTTTACTACATTTAGATCATAAGGGTGACACTTCCATGAACCCTCATAAGTGGAGCTTTTTTCAGCTTCTTTGCCTTCAAAAGCACTTCAGGCTTTTAAATCTCATCTGTGGGAGGTACTTTGCAAGGGTTCATTAGATGTGAGCAGCAGGCTTTGATTTATTTGATGAAAACCTGTCTATGGTGTGTGAGGCTGGCTGCTGTCGGTCTGCAAGCAATGAGAAATGTGGTCTGTTAGCAGCACCAAATGTGGCATGGCAAATGCTGCCACTGGGACATTAGCAGTAGGCCTTCTGTGAGCTTGTTGAGATATTTGGCTTCGTTTTCATCTTTGATTATAGCTGTGGCTTAGAGAGATGCAGGTGTGCAGCCAGATCACTGTCTTGTAGCCATCAGCAAATTAGTGGTGATGCCTCATAAAAACTCTTGTGGGCTGGGCTATCTCCAGTGGCTGGCACAGGCCAGCCCTGTGGCAGGAGGTTCCTTCCCACCCTGTGATGGTGTTGGGGTGGGATGTGCTGTGCCCAGGCCAGGGCAGACCTGTGGGAAGGAGCTCTCTGCTCACAGCAATCCTGCTTCCAGACCCCTGCTGCTGCAGCCCTGCCTCTGCTGAGTAACTAAACCAGATCACTACAGTGGTGCTCACGTCGTGGGAAGCATGGGAAAGGGCTGGCAGGAGCAGAGCTTCGGGATGGATATGTGCCTTTTGACAGCCTTCGACGTGGAAGCTCAGGGCCAGATCCTAGCATTAGCAGGGCAGGGACTGACTCTGCTGACAACCCAGTGTTTGCCTTTTGGAGGACTTTTGGCTGTGTGAGGATGTGGAAAGTTGACCTGAATTAACATTTAAAAAACCAAATCATTTGAATTGGTTAAACCCTCCTGTGGACTTGGATTTCAAATAGTGTTGCTTTACTATCAGGTACTTCAGATTAATTATATCTGAAAGTAGAGTAAGGAGCACTAACTCAGCATCAAAGCAACTTAATGCAGATCAACCCATTCACTTTAGATCCACACCCCTAAGTTAACTCCAATCGATTTCCCTCTGTGTCCCTGTGCAGGCAGGTCTAGGGCCTCAGTGTCTGCCTTCCAGAGTGGTTCTTCTCTGCCAGGCAGAAGCAACTTTTAAGTAAAGGAATTTGATGGCCTGAAATTGCCTCATCATTACTTTTTCCCTTGTTGGAAACAGCCTCTCTCTCTCTGCTGAGGAGCAAAGCTTGTAAGGTTACGATTAATGCCACCATTGTAATTAAGAGCTGCCTACAAGACACTGCTCCACTTCTAATTGGAAAATCTTGTGGAGAGACCTGGGAAAGCTCTCAGTCTCTACCATCTCAGTGACAAATTTCACTGGCAGTCCCAACACTGCTGCTAAAATGGTCCTTTTACGTTTAAATCACAACTGATAACTTATACTTTATGCCCAAGATGGGGTTCATACTCAGCTGTGTTGCCTTCCAGCCTTCTGGTGAAGTAAAACTAGTAACATATTCTAAAGTAAAATTACATGCAAGCACATGCATGATGATCTAGAGCTAGAGAATTTTGATGCTTCCTCCTCTCTCCTGCTAAGAAAAGGTGCTGAAAGGCCTTCTGCAAGAAAACCTATGGGGGGAAGTGGAAGGTGCTCTGCAAAAGTTGTTCGTGGACTGCAAGTTCAACTGGCCCTACAAGCAGGACTTGCTGGTGTTCAGTGAAAAGAAGAAAACCAAGGAATCAGGAAGAGAAAAGGGGCTGCCTGGTACATTCTCTCTACTCAGGTTGCCAAAACATCATGAAAGTGTTGCAAGATCCTTTATGGGCTGCTTAAAGTACTGGTGTCATGCTGCTGTAATTTGTTCATCTGTTATTGAAGTTGCTTATAGTTCCATGGGAACCCAATAAACATAAAAACATTTTCTGGGGGCTGGATGTTATTTCAGCTGTCAACGGTGTGACCCAAGAGCACCACTTTTTTGGGCTACATTCTCCAAGGCTTAGGGGAGAAAAAAGCCATCTAGCCCGTGTAGAAGACAAAATCAGTCACTATAGCAACTGCAGTAAACATTATTCACACTAAGTTTAGTTCTCCCCTGGTATTGTGCTATGTAAAACTAATGTGTATGTCAGCTTCCTGCCTCTCTGGGTGCTGTCCTGGCCACAAATCTGGCCTGCTTATTGGCAGAAATTCTGCAGGGTAACTCCAGGATTAGTGCTGGCTGTGCCCTCTTGCATGTGGCCAGTAATCCCAAATTTCCTTGGGAGCTACCTCCCTGCAGCTCCAGTGGGTCTTCCTCCTTCTCCTGTAGGACTTGTGCTTGTTCTGCTTCTAATCTGGGACCTGGGTCTTCTAAAGCTAAGCTGGTATTTGCGTTCAATTCAAGGTGAGGCAGAGGGTGACAGAACTGATTTGCTTAAAATTAACTTTCAGACTGTGGGCCTGAAGCTCTCTTGCAGTGGTGAGGAAACTCCCATTGCCTGAAGAGACTTTTCCTCAGTGTTTCTTCCTCGTGTTTCTTCCTGAAGCGAGGCCAACACAATCCAGATATAAAAGGGAAGAGTACTTGAAAGCTTTTTCTCTAATCAGTACAAGGGGGTCTGTGCCTCTGGGAGGTGACATCTGATGTGTCCCAAGGGACACTGCAAGGCTCCCTCACGTGCATGCTGTGAGCGTGATGGTTGTGCTGTAATCATCCTTTGTTACTCCTGCCTGATGCTAAGAAGGGAGAGCTCTAAAGAAAATGGGACTGCTTGGAACTGTTTAATATTAATTTTCTTTCTGGTATCAGTTTTGCTTGATTCTAAACCCAATTCTCGGATTTGCACCTGAAAATTTTGCAAAGTCTCTCTTGGGATATCCTAGGGGTTTACTACAGAGTGGATCTGCATGCAGTGAAATGCCTACGTTCAAAGCCAAATAGCTTTTCCTTATTAAAAAAAAAAAAAAAAAAAAAAAAAAAAAAAAAAAAAAAGATGCAAAGTAGTGCTAGGAGTGAATTTTGGTTATTTACCTAGTTTTTCATATATTGAAGGTGCTGAAAAACAGGTAGGGGAAGGCTTGACTCATTGCTGAACACCTCATGATACTGCTGGTTACACAGCTACAGTGCTTTGTTTAAAAAAAAATCCAGGTAAATAGTTATGAAATGATCATCTCTTTTAATGACAGCCATTGCAGACAGCAAATCTACCTGCTGAAATGAAATTACAAGCTGCTTGTAAATCTCAGAAAGTATAGAGCTGTACACTCATTGAAAAAATGGGAGCTGTACCTCCTTTTCAAGGAGGAGAATTTTACTCTCACTTTAGAAGTGTAAATTAGAATCTGGGGATTTTTGTGTTTGTTTTTGTGTTGTTTTGCTTGTGTTGGTGTGTGTGTGTGGCCTTTTCTGTATGTTTTTATAAAACTGGTATCACCTAGATCATATTATCCAGCAAATTGGCCAGAGTTTCCCAAATGAATTATTGGACAGCACAAGTCAAGAGCAGTTGCTGTCTCTCTGGTGCCATGTTCTGAGAATTGTGTGAGGGCTGTGGTAGTGAACTGTTTAGAAGATAAGGCTGGTGAGGTACCACAGGAGAATATTTTTAATTGTAGCTACAACATCCTGCACGTTTCTGAGCAGGGCAGTTAATAGCTGCTCTCTGCAGCAGAGTTGCAGGTGGTGCTCACAGCAGGTTACAGGGTTACAGAACAGAAACTAACAATTTGTGTTGAAAACATGCATGTATCACAAACCGAGAACTATTTAACACCCCAAAGACACCTACCAACGCCAGATTTGTATACTCTAAGACAGAACAGAACCTTGCATCTACAAAAACCACCACAGACCTGCAATACTATTAATGTCAAAATTCATATTGGAATTTAATACTCCACCTAGAGACAATATCAAGGGAAAAGACAAACTGAAAAAATCCTGGCGTGCTTTCTAATCTGAAAATAACAAACCACCCATTAAAAACATGTGCTTGGGAATAAATAATTGATTAATATTGCTTAGCAGTAAGTGCACCCACTGCTTTGATTTCATCCACTAATATAACCTCAGTAAAAGCCTCAATTCATGGGTTCTGCTTCTGTATTTTAAAACATTTGGTGTTATTTAGATTATTAGTACAACTGTGGTTTAGGGATTAGAAAAAGAAATAGGTTGTGAAATAATGTTGTGACTATGAGGAAGCTTTTTTTAATTTTGCAAAATAAAAAATAAACCCACATCCCTGGAAGAAAAAGACAGCTTTGATCATCTGAAAAATCAAAAATATCCTTTTGGAACAGGTACCCTTGTAGTGCTATGCACAGTGTTCATTCACCCAGACCCCTGTGTTATACATGATAATTGTATAACAATTATCTAATATACTCCTGGCTAATACATGATAATTAAAGCACTGTGCTACAAGTTTTTGACAGCTGTGTTGGCAGGGCTGTGGATTTGCTTCTGTGTGAAATTCCTCTGAAAGAAGGCATTTTCATGTAGTTTGGGATTTGAAAAGTAATACTGCACTGAATGGTGCTATTTCATGTTCTCCTTCCAATTTGGGATGAAAATATTGTCAAAATATTGAAATTGTGTTCAGAGTTAGTGAGGGAGAAGGTTGTTCCCTGTTTGTCTGTTTATAATTCCTCCAGCTGCACTTCTGCGGCTTTCCAATGCTTTTGTGTTTGTAGGAGATGCCATCTGCCACCTTCCTTCTCAAAGATGGTCCAGGAGGAAGATCCTGTAGAAGGTACCCAACCAACTTTCCTGATGGGGTCATGGGGACTATTCTGGGTAAAACCACTCTGTTGCCACTCCTGCTCAGTGCTGCAGGGTTTCACTGATGTACTTCACTGCTCACAGCCTTCACTGACTGGCCTGGCCCTCTTGGCTCTACAACTGCCCTCATACCCACACTTCTAGAAAGGGCTGGGATCACTCTTGTTTTTTCCTAATGCTCACAAACTGGCAAATTTCCAGAGACAAGGGCTTCACCCAGCTGAGTGCTGTGCATTCAGAGTTGCTTCTTCACTGAGTGTTGGGAGGAAGTTATTTTTTGGTGCAGTAACTTTGTAAGCCAACAATTAAAAAGAAAAGTCCCTAAAATACTTATTTTCTTAAGCTTCAATTGCAATTTCTAAAGTTTGAAACATAACCAATATATGCACTTTAAATTTTAGTAGAGCTTTATTTTGTAACTGCATAGTTCTTCATAATCTATTCAGGTTTGTATTGAAAAGCAATGTGAGAATTTATGGAGGAGCATAATCCAAACCAGAGAGAGAGGGACCATCTGCGAGTTGATCACTCCCTCCTGGAGAGCCTGTTTGCCTCCTCTCTTCACATGCAGGTTGTTTCTTATAGCTGTCATACAGCACCACGCTCTGGATCTCTGTTTTGTGGTGGGTGGGTTTGGTTGGGCTTTGGCAGAAGGGCTTTAGAACCTGAGTTTTGTTGTTGCTTTTTTAACCTTTTTCTAGAGGCATCTGTGGGGCTTTTATTTGTTTTCTTCCAAAACTCCCATAAAACTCCTGTTATTTGATTAAGAAAGAGTGTTTGCTAAGCAGAGCCGTGGCTTATTGGTGAAACCAGGCTCCGAGGGAGCAGACAGGCAGTTCTCCATTAGCAATGCAGCTGCGAACCGAAGTTACCCGGCAGAGCTGTGCCGACAGGCTGGGAAGCCCCAGGGGCAGTGGCAGGCAGGGCCGCTGGCCCGGCAGCCCCGCTCGGTGCCGCAGGCAGCCTCTGGCACGGCTCCTGCAGCTGCCGCGCTGTCCCCCGGGGCCGGGCACGGGCTCTCGGCCAAGGGTTGCCCAGCCAGGGCAATCCCTACAGGGCCAACACCACCCCGTGCCTGCTGCAGGGCACAGCAGGGCCTGGGCAAGGCCTTGGCGGAACTCTGGGTGGATTTGTTGCATCTCAGAAGCGCCACAAAGCACCTGTAAAACTGTCACATGAAGAGAACAGCAAGTTAGCAGGAATTTAGCTCATCTCAGGTTTTATAAGACAGGCTTTATCTCATGGTCTTTCTGTTTACTAAATTCCTGGGATAGCTCTGAAACAACATGGATGTAATAATATTTTGTAATAGAGGTTGAAATGTTTTGTGGAAAAAAAATATGTCATTGTGCCAAGAGACCTTGACCCTAGCACAAGTAGTACAGAGGGGAGAGAGCCATAAACTAAATTCTTGGACAGGCTACAGGCCTGTATTAGTTGTCCTGTGTTTTTATTGATTACAAATATCACTGACCTTATGGCAATGCAGAGAATAGAAGTGACTGAATGCTCTCCAGCCTGCTTTCAGGTTTGTAGGATCCTGTCACCTGACTGAGCTGATGCAAACACTGCTGTGGCACAGAGATTTTGGGGAGCTGACAGTCACTCGTGCTGGCCTGCAGTTAAGTTATGGATATATCCCACTGCTGAAAATGTGGTATGGATTGAGCTAATTGAGTTACCACTGAAATTGATGCTGGCTGGTTTGATTTGTGTTTGACCAGGGAAAAGATGAAAGCTTGGTTTAAGCTCTCAGAAGGTGTCGGTTCAACGTCCATAACTGGAGGGGGTTTTTCAGTTGCATGGCAAAACATTCTGTATATCTGAGGGCAGAGGGAATGTGCTAAGCATGAAGGTGAGGAAACTGCCTGTAGCTGAAAAAATAGGCATTTTAGGTGGTATGGATTGTGTGCATGGCCTCCCTACAGCTGCAGGGTCAAACGCTGATAACTGATCTCTCTACACTCAAGAGTCCAAAACAACATCACTGGTAATACTTTGTACAACACAGCTGCTAGCAACAAGCTCTGACAACTCTTGTTATCAATAGCCAAGTGAAAAGTCAGGCTGATTTTTCATCAGCAGCTTTGCTTGCTGGGGAAAATGGCTTTTTAAAAGTTTTACACAATTTTTGCATCAGCTGAGGTTCCTTTATATTAATGAGGAACTGCATTTTCTCAGGATTAAAAACTTACTCTGTAATAATCATAAATTTTTCATTTCAGCACTGAAATATTAAGCAGCTTCAAAACTTGTGGGGAGCACTGTCTATTTTCTAGCTTTTGCTTTGCCCCCTCCCCTCATGGTCAAGCTCATGTGGCTCTTCCCAGGTACCTTTCTATAGCTGTTTAATCCCCAGTAATTCTGTTACAGCTTGAGAGTCTCTTCAATCTGTTTAACCTTCACCTAGTCCTTGCCTGGATGCATTTCCTCCATGTGAATACTATTTTATCTGGCCTGTTGTCGGATTTTATCCAGCCTGATCAGAGACCTGTAAGCATTTACCAAAGTGGGGGGGGGGTAAGGTGCCTGGACATAGAATTGTTTTAGAAATAGCACAGAATTAGAGGGAAATATCAGCTGTTTGAGCTGGCATCCATCTCCTGTAGATTTCCATAGCCTTGGGAATGCTGTTGGTGTTGAATGTGGTTTTCTGGATGACCAACACCTCCTGCTTTCACCTGGCACTTCTGGGTGGCTGCAGCATCTTCTGGACTGAGGTGCTTCTACTGCCTTCTCTCCTGAGTGCAGAGAAACCCAGACTACTGACTTCTTATTCTGCACTGAGTATAGAACCCTGAGCACTGATTGCTGCTAAAATACTAACTGAGCAATGGAAACCAAGTGGAATTTTTAAAAAATCCCAAACCAAAAACATCACAAAAAACCCTCCACAAACAAATTGAAGTGTGAATGGAGCACTAGCAGTAAAAGTTTATGGTGAACTTATGGATTCTGACATGGATAAACCCAGTTTAATTCCTGTCTAGCTGCTGCCTCTCAGCAAGCTATTTAGTAAAAAGATTAATTAAGAATTGTCAGTAGAAAACTCCTCTGCACAGTCTGTGTTGTTTTGGAGTGCTCTTTCCGGCCCATGCACATGTTAAGATCAGTCTGTGATTTTTGAACTGCCTCTCTGGATTTAACAAGGGTTGGACGTGTTTGAAGTGAGTCAGAGTCACCCTTCATGTCTTCATGTGTTGGTGTGCTTGGGGCTTTTCCCCTGGTAAGGGATGGCAACAGCTCTCCAATGTTCAAGGCAGTTTCATGAGAGAGTTTATTTAAAAGCTAAATAATAAAGGAGAAGGGAAAGAAGTGCTCCTATCACAGGGAAGATGTCAGGGAATTCTGCAGGCGGCTGAGCACAAGCAGAGAAGGGACTGCACCCCCCTGAGCTGTTTGTAACAGTGAATGGAGCTGATAAATAGTGTGGAGATGATGGATGGTGTCATGGAAACTTTCACTTCCTGGGAATTTCTCATGTCCCAGGAAAAACACCTGCAGCTATTTTAAGCCAGACTTAAATCAATGTTTTGCCATCACCATTTGTTTTCAAGAGAGAGTGAGCAATTTACTGTCTGTGCTTCCTAACAGCTTCCAAAATTCATTTCAAGTAGAGGATTTGCTGGACTCTGAGAAACAAATGATCCACCTGCTATAATCCCAGCAATGAAAAAATCAATTAAATGTTCCTGAGCAAGTGGGCTGATGGAGCTGGACCTGGCTGAGGGATTGGAAGAGCTCTGATGCTCTGTTTTTCTCGGTAGATCTCTCTTCATCTTCACTTTTATTCTCTGTCCCGGTGCAAGGGGCTACCCCAGCTCCTGCCTGTTGTGTGCTGTCCCCTGCTCCAGGGCAGTGCTTTCAGACAGATCCTCACTGCTCAAGGCTCCCACCAGCTCTTAGGAGGGGAGAGCAGGACCAAAGAGCGACTGAAGGATTTGAGGGGGGTTAAAAGAGTAAATCAGGGAGGAGAGAGCTGGTGTTGTGAAGCAAAGGAGTTACTATGGGCAATGTGCTGTGCTGGGGCTCGGTGGAGGGCACCAAGAGCTCACATCTGTCCTAGGCTACAGTGTAAGATGTACCCAAAAGATTGTATTCTATTTACCATCTTCATAAGCTGTTAAAACCGGTGGGACAGTGTCCCCCACCTCCTTGATGACTCACCCGTGATAAACTCATGGGGTTATCTCTTGTTAATGGGCCAGCTGTTGACACCAGGTGGGGCAGAGTTCTTTATCTCTCCCATGACCCATCCTCCCTCCAGGGAGATATCTTCTGTTAATGGGCCATCACCGTATGACTGATAAGATTACATCCCATTGTGAGATGCTCTGCCCAGAGGGAGGAGCCAGGCGTTCCATCCTGGATATAAGCTGAAATTTCGAACATCAGGGGGAGGCTTTCCCACTGGATTCCCAGAGGAAGACCAGACCCTTCTACACTGCTACTAGACCTTCAGAGGAAGACTAGACCTTTTCTACAGAGTCACTGCCTCAACAGAACCATCACTCCAGGAGGACTGCAGCCACCATTTGATTGGACTGCTGCCAACCCCCTGACTGTCAGGGGGTCAGGTTTGTACTCTGACTCTGTCAGTGGGTTGTTTTTTTGTACTATTAAATTTATTTTATTTTTCCTATTAAATTGTATTTCTGACTTGAAGTCTCTCACTAGTTTGCTTTCAAACTAGCACAACATCCTTACAAGACTTCATGTATCTGAGTGACCTCAGACAATTTCTGGTGCTTTCACTCTTGCCAGAACACGGATTTCTTCTCTTTTTGTCAAACTGTGCAGTGGAAAGGAAGGACCTATCATTTGCTATACGCACATGTGGGGAGTTGGTCATCCAACTTCCAAAAGCACAGATTTGTCAAATAAATTTTCTCTTTGGAGCCCTGTTTCAGAGCTTCCCTCTCATGGATTTGAGTGATGTCACTGACACTCTCGTTATCTCCCCTCACTGTTTCCTTACTCCTTGCATACACTGAACCTGAGCGAACTAAGGAGAGCATTTCACTGACCTGTTTGTTCAGAAATACATAGATGATGGGGTTGTAGACAGTGCTGCTCTTGGCAAGGATGGCTGGGATGATGCTGGCTGCAGGGGTGATGAGCCCAGGCTTCCCAAAGGTAGCTATGAGTGCCACAGCTGCATAGGGCAGCCAGCAGAGGAGGAAGCAAACCACCATCACCACCACCATGACCAGGATGCGCTGCTCCCAGCTCCGGCGCGGCCCGTTGTTGATGCTGCTCACCTGGGTGGGACAGAGGCACAAGTAAGGCATTAGCACTGCTTGTACTGGGCAAGGTGATGGTGCACGGCAGCTCCTGGCGTGGCTGCACTAAGGGCAGGGCTGGCAGTGTCACCTGAACCGTTCTGGCTGGAGAGGAGCTGCCCGGCGTGGGCAGGGTTGGTGTGTTGTGTACTCAGAGTGTGTCCCTGACAGCTGGAACAGGACCAGCAGAAGTGCTCTTCATCTACAACAGCCTTCTCCAGCTTAGTCTAAATCTAAATTTTAGCGGGAGTATCCTGGGCAGGAGGCAAGGAGACGGGACGTGCCGTGGTGTGACCAGAGGATAGCTGCTCCCAGTGCTCCCAGAACCACGGCTTGCCCGAGTCCTGCCAGGAGTGATCCCCCAGCAAGGATGAAATGCCCTGTACCCACAGGGCACTGGGGCAGGTGAGATGAAGAACAGGGGATTGAGAGAACATCCTTCCCCGAATCCATGGGAAAAGGCAGCACTTGAATTAAAGTGATTTACAACAGGCTCCTCCTCTGGACTTTGGGCTCACACACACTTGAAAGTAAATCACACAGCATATAAATGCTGCTGGCCTATGCCTCACCCTTGTTTCCTAGTTTCCAGTGTGTTTTGAAGACTCGACCTTTCAGTGACTGCTGTGTAATGCCTGCACTGAGAAGTGCTGCAGTAAGCATGAGGAACTAACTATGAGCAGTTTTATGGGGAATCCGTCGGGATGTATTTGAGTGCTGGAAGTCACCTTGAGACTAATCAAAAAACCTAACCAAAACTGTTCAAAAAATAGAACATATCTGTAATTGCCTGCTGAGGGAACTCAAATACCAAGTACTTTATAAATATCTTGTTAATGTGCAAATGAAATCTTTTATGACACTTGTCTGTGATTTAAAAGGAAAAAATTGGTATTTGCCACTAGGCAAATAAAGTTGTTAATCAAAATATTTCCATTAGTGAGAAGTGAATATTTCACTCAGAGCCACCCACAGGCATCAGTAGCTCAGATTTATTCACAGACATATCAGACAGAAAGCTCACATTTATCTTCTTATATTGTATCTCATGGAGTTGATAAGAGTTTTTTATGGCACATTTCCTGTGTGAGGATTTTTTGAGAGTCTGCCACACCTTGGTATAAAACTTCACTCAGGCTGTGTGATGAAGTCCAAGCAGCTGGATTGGGGTGGAAACAAGGATGGAGCCAAGAGAGGGGTTTCATTTTGCATCATGTGTGCTTGGTTTTAAGGCTCCTGACAAGAGGCACTGAATCAGCACCAGCTGCCAGGGTTCTGTATCCCCACACAAATCCCAGTTTCTTTGTGCCTTCCTGAGATTCTCCTGTCCACCCCCCATGCCAGGAGACACCTGGAGCAGGTGGTGGGTGATGGCTTGCATGTGGAGCACCTCAAGGAAAACCAAAAGCTCCATTTTGTACTATTGATTTCTGTCAATTTTAGAAAAGGAAACCCAACAACCTCTTCTTTCAGATACGATCAGAGAGGGCAAATGTTTTACTGATGTTTTCTAGATCGAAATCAGGCTGATCTGAGGCTGGGCATGGGAGGAGGACTCTGGAGGGATTTCCAATTTAATAACCTTGAGCAGGATGCAGGTCACAGGGAGCTGTGTAATGCTTACTCTCCACATCTCCTTCTGCACATCCTGCTGCAGTGTGGCTTGGAGCTGCACTGGGAGGAGCAGCTTCTTTTGGCCACTGGCTTGCACCTAAAGCCAGTGGGGGACTTCTGCTGCTGCATGTCCTACCTGGGCAATGCTCCCTTCTCAGGTAAACGCTACTACGTATTGCTGTCTTGACTTTCGAAGTATTTTATCCTTTCCTAAAAAAAAGAGAAAAGCTTGCAGTTTTCAGACTGCTGAAGCCAGGGAATGGCTTCACGAGTAAGCAAGGAAAGGTTTCAATTTCCTTGCCAGCAGCAGGAAATTCTTATTTTCATCCTATGAGGCCAGAAAGTTTGAATATCCTCCCACTTCTGTAACTCTCCTTGAAGCATTTTTGCTTTCAACTGCAAGGCTCCCCTGGTCAGTCAAGGAAACCTGAGATATTCGTATTTGGCATACATGCAGAAAACTTCTGCAAAACTAAACAAGCCCAGCAACCTTGAAATGTTGCTGCACCCCATCAGCAGATGGTGACTTGGCTCACTATGTTACATGATACCATATAACTGTGGGCTGTGCCTAGACTTTGCATCGGATCACCCTCTGTAGGTGGACAAAGCAAAGAGCTGTGTAAAAATTATGCTGATGAGTGATGCTGTGTGCTTTTAGCTTAATTTTGTCTTGATAACTCCCAGGAAAGGTAAGAGCACAAGTCTGGCCCGTGCTTGCCTTCGGTTGCTGGCCCATGGAGATTGGAAAGTCAGCTCAGGCTGTTCCTGCCTTAGGGTTAACAGCAGCAATGCCACTGCAGGAGTTCAGCACAGGGGTGCCCTGGCAGTGCACTGACCTGCTGTGCACTGTCTTTTCCTTCTGCTTTGGTCAAAAATCTAAACTTCAATCTGCTGTGCAAGAAATTTGTTTTTAAAAATCTCACTATTTCTGTTTGTTTTGGTATAGAAAACAGCCATGAAAAATGTGCTTTTATAGCCTTCGTATCTTCTTCACTGGAAATTGAGTCTCAATTTCTTCTAAAATGTTCTTTTCAGTTTCCTAAAATGTATTTTGCCTCTGTGTCACGCCCTCTGTATGTTGAATGTGTGGCCCACTGTGCTGAGTTAGCAAGACTGGGGATTTGGAAGCCCTGACCCCATCTTGCTCTTACAATGTTTTTTTTCTCTTGCTTCCCATGGGTGCTGATTTTCCCATGGGAAGCCAACAAAAGGGTCAGGAACAGCTGGGCATATCCACACCCACCCAGCACACCCAGTTAAGGTGCTGACCCCGTTTCTCCTGGGCTCTGCTCAGTACCCAGTCCCTGCCACGGGCGTGCAGTAAAGGCTGACGTTGGGAACTTCTGTGGGTGGTGAAGAGATGGTTCCCCATGATGCCATGATGATTTTTTGCTTTTTCATATACCCCTCTTTTATACCCTTTCATATACTCTTTTTATGCAGCTTTATGTATCCTCAGTGCTTTTAGCCCACATACTTGTAATTCCCCAAGTCTGATAACTAGCTTAGACCCAAAGTTCCCTTAAGCCAAGAGACCAAACATCTTGGAAACCTTGTAGTTAGGGGGTCAGAGAGCCCCAGACCCAAGGTCCTCTCCAGAACACATTCTGTAAACTAACATGGACCCATGCAGGGGGGACATTCCCTTGGAAGGCACTTCTCTTGAGCCTCCAATTGGGGAATTTGTGATAGATATGCTAATATCCAAGGTCTATAATTGCATATGCAAATCATCGTGTGTGTGTGTGTGTATATTCCGTGCATCACTCTGGGCGGGGGGGGGGCGGAATTCCTGCAGGATGCTCCTGACTGGATCTAAGGATCCTTAAATAAATACCAAGGTAAAATCCCTTTTTTCCCCCCTAACCGTGTTTGGCTTTTAATTCTAAGCCCAGGTAAAGGCATCACCCGTGGGCTGGAGTCACATTCCATGTGAGCAGGAGGAAGGTTAATGCAGTGGAAATGTTACTGTGCGCTCACTCTGCACGTAAGCTGTCCTTTTCATCCCAGAGCTCACTCTGCTATGCCCTTTCCAGTAAAACTCCACTGAAGCTCGGTCACAGAGATGCCAAACACTGTGGCCAGTGCAGTATTTAATCCCCTGCATTACAGAGGCATTTCGATGGAATGGGCACTCTCTCAATGCAACCAATGACTTTGGGGCTTGCTGGATGCAGCAGGAGTTTGTTGTGCTCCCTGTTTTTCTGTGCCAGGCACAGGCTAAACCATGATGCACCTGTGCTATGTATTATCCTCTGCTGTCAGACAGGGCCCATGGTAGAGGTGACCATGAACAGAGGAGGAGGACAGTCCCTGTGCTGAGATCTGTCACGTACTGGCTAAGTTACTTTGTGTTTTCTACTGCAGAGAAGCACCTCAAGGTGGTGGTTCAGCCTGCAGAAGTGATCAATTTGCCTTTTTAAAAATTTCGCTGACCATAACTGGGAACTTAGACAACCATCCTCCCAGTGTAGAAGCAGAAATGCTCACAGATAGTGTTTTTGTGGTGTGGCATTGGATGTCACACACAGAAGGACATGGATGAGTGACTAATGCAACAAACAATAAGGACAGGTTTAAACAGAGGTCACTGTGGACACAGCAAATTCCTGGTTGATATTGCTGACGCTGTGCAGAAATAACAGTCATCACTTCACTAGGAAAGTAAAATACGTGTTTCAGCACTGGATATGGAAATTGCTCAGTGACATCCAGGCCTGGAGAGCACAGCTGAGTGTACCCATGGCCACCTGGCAGGCTCAGCCATGAAGCTCCCACTATGAAGAACGCCTGAATCTTCAGGCTTATATGAGAATCTCAGCTGAGTGACTGACTATGTCTTCTCTTGTCTTTTTGTGAAACCACCATACTATTTAGAGCTTGGAGAACTGACAAAAACACTAATGGGACTAAGAGGATGGTCCTTGAGAAACATCGGAATAAGGGAGATAAAGGGAAAAAAACTCTAACAAACTGTGTATGTGCTGGCCTGAGCACACCAGCTGAGCCCCTGTCTTACGTGAGCAAAGCAGAGACAAAAGGGGCAGCACGGGCACTCCTGGGCTGTGGCAGCAGCTGAACACCTTCAGGCATCATCGCCTGTTCATCAGGAAGAGCCCAAGAGCTGTGAAATCAGATATACTCAGTTATGCTCTGCCCTAGAGAACTCATGGCTGTGGTTGTTGGAATACGTACTGGCGAACCAGACTATAACCTAATGGAGATGTCATTAAATTGCATGGCCTGTGCATTGAAAGTCAATCTGATTTCTTCTGAAGAGGATGTGAGAATCCCTGGTGGTCCCGGCACATCAGCATACGCACTGCTTCTAAGAATTATAAATGTAGGCAGCTAAGTTGGATGCTTCAGGGGAAACCCTCAACTCTTTGGGGTTAGATAATCTTTAAGGTCCCTTCAAACACAGCACAACCATTCTGAGTCTGTGATTACTGAGAATTTCCTTAAAGTTCTGAAACAGTGCGCAGTCATTCAGTGCTGGTTCAACAGTATTTCATTATCTGTCCCAATACTAATTTAAAAAGTTTTGCTTGGAGAGGAGATGGCTGATGCTCCCATACAGAAATGTTGCAAGAACAAGCTAGATTTTATTTTTAAGGTAGTTTGTTCTATCCCTCCTAGCATTCAAACCTTTGAATTATGCTTAAAAGCCTGTAAGTACAGTCATAAAAGCTAGAAACTCATTACCTGCATTCACAGTGAGGCACTAGCTTTCTTAAAAGTCCCATCCATTCAGTGCCTTGCCATGAAAATGAGAGTGAGGAAAGCAAGTTGCCAGCTCTGTTCCATATCTGTTTTAATGCTTGTCTGTGAGAGGAGAGCTCTGCTCCTTACAGACCTGGGGCTTTTACCCCACAAAACAGTGAGGAAACAGCCTTGAGCCCAGCAGATCAATCTCCAGGATGGCACAGGGAGAGGTGGGGAAGGGCAAAGCTGGACACTCAAAATGACATGAGGCAAAAAACAGCTTCATTGCTGGTTTTTCACTTGGAAACTTCTGCCTCCTGAATTCTGTTGCAGTCCGGTGTAGCCTCTGAAAGTAGCCTTGGCCCATGGAAGAATTAGGGACACGATCTTTCATAAGGTGTTCATTAGGTCTTTATTTCTGGGATCCAGCCAGCACGGCCGGCCACGAGTGCAGACTGACCCGGCTGCCAGGGAAACCCCCATCGCTCCCCGGGCTGGCCACACAAAACATCCAATCACACACAGAACCCAAGAATGTGTGACCTGAGAGCAGGGGTTCCAGAAACCCCGTGCTCTGCCATGCGTCCCCCAGGCTCCCCTCCCACCCAGGGGGAGCGGGGGGGCAAGCCCCAACAATTCACCCTTTTGTTTTTATTAAAAAATGACAAACAATTTCCAGGTACACAAGCAACCCTTTGAGTTTCAAAGAAATCCAAACAGAGCATTCTGAGTGCACCTTGTGGGGAAACTGAGATAAACTGTTTTCAACTACAGATGGTTACTTCTTGTCCTTCCCCCTTTTATCCTCCCACCGGCATTGGGATGGAATTTTGGGGAAAGGGGATTGTACAGGGACACCATGGAATGAAAAGTGGATTAGGAGTGAAATGGGAGTAGTAGGATGGGGGCAAATTTGGTATAGGAAAAAAAGGAAAAGCAGGCTGGGGGTAAGGAGATTGTTGGCATGCATTGCGAATTTTTGCAAATCTACTACCCCTAACTGGAATTCCACCAACCCCTGTTACGTTCGTAGCCTGTACTCCTTTACTTCCCATTTTCAGGTCGAACTCCACGAGCTCTTTTTCCCCCACACTTTGAAAGTATTTGCTAGAANCATTTGAAGAACTTTTCCAGATGTCCTGGAATAAGTTCAGCGTTTTGCTGTGCCAGTATTTCTTTAACTTCGAGATACAGTTCTTTTTGTGGTTTCGATAGCCACATATCCCACTGTCCTTCCATGGTCCCAGACAAAGCAGCCAAACCAGGTGAACAACGAGAAAGATTCAAGGAACTTTACCTCGCTGAGTTCTTCGCTGCTCCTCAAAGCTGTTTCAGAGGTTCATGGGATCGTCAAATGTCCCTCGTGGGGCGCCATTATGTTGCAGTCCGGTGTAGCCTCTGAAAGTAGCCTTGGCCTATGGAAGAATTAGGGACACGATCTTTCATAAGGTGTTCATTAGGTCTTTATTTCTGGGATCCAGCCAGCATGGCCGGTCACGAGCGCAGACTGACCCGGCTGCCAGGGAAACCCCCATCGCTCCCCGGGTGGGCCACACAAAACATCCAATCACAAACGCAACCCGAGAATGTGTGACCTGAGAGCAGGGGTTCAGAGACCCCGTGCTCCGCCATGCGTCCCCCAGGCTCCCCTCCCACCCAGGGGGAGCGGGGAGGCGAGCCCCAACAGAATTCCCAGTGTGCTGATTACCTGCACTAGATCTGGTAAACTGACATATCATGAGGCTTAGCTTTACCATTGATGACAAAAACCTAAATTCCTTTGTCTGAGTGAAAGACAAACCTTTTGTAGTGCCCTCTGTGCAACACCAGCAAACCAGCTAACACCTCTACTGACTGGGGCCCAGGTCTTTCCTATATGGAAGAGGACAATTAGAAGCCTCTCTGATTTATATATATATATATATATGTATATTTCTGCATGCTTTGGGGGGGATGGGGGAGTGTGAGGTGGGGGTGATGTTTTATAGAAGATGTGAAATGAAAAGGGTTTATCAGCCCTCTGAAAGTCACAGAAAACGCAGCACCTTTTTCTGCAAGGGCAGCAGAGCTTCCTACTGTGCCTTGGCTGAAACTGGGGGGCTCTGCCAGCCCCAGCTGCACACCCGGCAAAGGTGAGCTGGCAGTGGAGAATGGAGATGGAAACTGATTTAAAATAGTGGGCATTAGCTTCAAGGGCAAACCCCCACAATTATTCTCAAGGCTGGGAATCCTTCCTCAGGGTTTCCAGGGCAGAAGCAAGCCTGTCTGTGGGCTGTGGAGAGCCTTGCAGTAGCAGTTGCACCTTTCTTCCATAACCACAGCATTCTTGATTCTTGGTTTCTTGCCTGGGACTAAGTGTATTTTTATGGATAATGGAACACCTTATGCACAGGAAGGAATAAAACATCTGTAAGAAATTGCTTTTGCCTCCAACTGCTAAATAATTTCAACCAGAATTCCATCCTTCTTTTGTGGAAGAGGTGTTAGGCTGAGGGAGCGGAGTCTCGAGTTTGGCTTCACTTAGGAGGTGCTCTGCTTTCCCTGCTCAAGGTTTCTGGGCTCCCCTGCACTGCCCCGTGCCCATTTCTTGCCCAAGCAGAGATCCAAGAGCAGATGTCTGTAACCTGCACGGCTGAGAGATGTCCCACTCTCTTCTGAGGGCACGTGAAAAGGCAGAGAAATCCTCAGCCACACAAATACCTTTGTACTCAAGCTTGACAACAGCCCACATAAAATATCGATTTTCTAGTCAAACATTTCCTTTCCCCCTGCCTTTTTCCTATGCTATTTTACCTTCTTCTCCCTCAGTAACTGACACACAGTTTGGGTCGCCCTGAACATCTCCTTGCTTTTGGAATTCTGTGGAGACTTCCACCTCACTTGGCTGTGCCACAGGGAAGGGAACCAGATGACAAATGTGACCATTCATGATGTACAAAATGTCTTGTGCTCCAAATCCCACTAATGCTTATGCCTCAGCTTCAACCCTAAATACAGGGAATGTTCATGTACCTTAATGAGTTGCACCAAAATATCCCAAGTTTGCCTGTTCATACAAAGAGGACACCCACTAGTTTGGTGGGTCCAAACAAAACTTCTGACCCTCAGGCTGTGCTTCTGGGGCTGCCCACCACTAAGAGTTGGGTGAAGATTTGCCTCTGCAAATCATCTTTTCCCATAAATGAAGGCTGTGGAAAATCTCCTGTGGTAAACGTATTAACAAGAATGGTACTGTGGAAATTTGGCCAAAAGCATTTAAAGCTGGCTATAGGCAAAGGAAGGTGGTTTCAGGCCATGTCCTGCTGGCAGGGGAGCACACAGCCCATGCAGGGACCATCCACTACTGACAGCTCTCTGGAAGCGGCTGCTTCCAATATTAACACAGACCTCTGCCAAAGCCTATAGGGAGGTGAGAGGAGAGAGAGAAGAAATCCAATTCCATCTGCTGTGCTGATGTCTTTCACCTCTGCTGTAGTAATTTTTCTCATTTCTGAGAGGGCTCAGAAGGTGCTAGAGGAGTCACAGTGAGGGCCTTGTGTGTGCCAGGGAGGAGCTCTATGGCTCAGACATCCTTTGAAGTGCTGGCAGAATCCTTTCACACCCACCTCTGTCCTCTCAAGGGTGAACCACATGATTTAAGATCAAAATTTAAATCTAAATTCAGTTCCTCACTTGCTGTTATAAACATAGAGGGCTGTAAGGAGAGGTCTTGTAATCACTAAAGAGGGTTAATTTTAAATTTCAAATACCAGAATATTAAAATAATTCATCCTGGCTGTTGTTTGCAAAGGCTGGAGCACGGAGTGCAGGCACGATGCAGCGCTGCTGGGAGGTTGCTGGGTTCTAAGTGTGGCCTCATCCTTGTCAGTCACTGATGAACCCAGCAACCTCCCAGCAGCGCTGTAACACAGCCAGGGGGCTTCCAGGCTTGGGAGCTTACTGTGCAGGGATGTCCTTCGGAGTTATGAATCTGCACAGCCCACCTGTCAGTGAGAATGGTTATTAAAACATCTCAGCACCACTGATGCTCACACTGGTTTGGTTCCCCTCCTTCTGCATCTTGCATAGGTTCTTTAATCAGTAATAGCTGTGGTGAGAGTATGTTCTTCTCACTGAGAGTGGAGGTCTTCTCGAGTGCTGTCGGTGATACACAGCGGAGTACCAGGAAGAGCCAGTGGAGGAGAGAATGTGTTCTCTGGGCAGGAGGGCAGTGGAGCTCAGCCCCCCGGGGCACGGCTGCTCCCTGCTGTCCTAAGGGAGAGCGCTCTGCAAGGCTCTGCTTCCCTCACTGCACGGGCTTGGACACTTCTGAGGTTTGGAGGCTCCTGTGGAAAAATATTTTCGCTCCAGGAGAAAAAAAAAAAAATCACAGCTGCTTTGTTTTCAACTAGAAAAATCCTTAGTGTGTTCATCAGGTCAGTGACCGCTGTTGGACAAATCCCCGTGGCACACCCATGCTGTGGCACCGCACGAGGTATCTCCCCTCCAGCCCTCTGGAGAAGCTGAGGACAGGCCGTGCCCCCTTCAAGCAAATCCTCAGGGAATCACAGTATCCCGAAAGGGGAAGTGTTGCCCGCGGCTCCAGAGCCAGCACCGGGGCTCTGGCCCTCCTCGCATGTGTGCTTTGTATTCACGTAGGTATCGGATCCTCCACTGCCCACAGCTGCTGCTGCCGAGGGAAGAAAGAGCCCTTCCTGCAGCTCTGCCGAGGGGAGCCCACAGCAGAGACCGACCGAACGCGAATTCGAGCGTCTCGAATGGACAGAGCTCCTGCTGCCGTCCCAGTGGGGAAATGCAGAAACATCCCAGCGCCGCATTTTCACTGGGATTGAAGTCAATTGAAGCGAAGAAAGCCAATTCTTTGGTTATCCTGCGCGTGGGTGGATCGATCCCGTTTCTAAAGGTGATTGCCCTCTTCGATTACTGACCTGCATGGTTTCTGCACTTCTTCCGGGCTCAGCTGTCTCAAGACTGATTTTCTCTTCCCTGGCACCTGAGGTGTTCCAGTGCTTAAGCCGTCACAATTCCTGCCTTTGGGAATGTGTCTGCCTGACATGCCCAGTTAGTTTCAGTTTATTGTGGCTATTCATACTGTCCAGATTAATGCTGAAGGAGCAGTGTAATCACCCTTTCCCCTCCCTGCCTGTGGAAGGGAGTTGCTGGAAAACAGCACTGTTCTCCCCCAGTTTCTTCTGCCCGTGCTGTATGAAGCTATTACTCTAGCACTAGAAACTGCTGGACTTGCTAATTGGCATAATGAAATTAACATGTAACACATCAAATGCCTCCTTGCTTCACTTTTTCTTTTCTATAACACTTGAGAGACCAAGGGGGCAGAGGGCTGGTGGAAACCATGCCAAGGTGTTGGTTTCTCCTGCCTTACCTGTGATTATTGCTTGAAGTAGATTTACCCTGATATGGCTCAACCCAGAGCAGGAGTCTGTGCAGAAAAGCAGATTATTGAGCCTTGCACTGATCTACTACGATGAACACTGGTCAATAATTAGAAGGCAGGCCCTCGGATTCATTTGTCAAAGAGATAATAGATGAGTAGCTTGTCTGTGAATTAAAGGAAAAAAACCCTCAACCACACTGTAATATAGTGACACAAAAGCTGGAATCGATTATATTTGCCTTCTGACAAGTCATGTGAGAGGACTCAGCCAAGCTTGTCAATGACTAACTAATGACTTTCTAACCCCTGTGCTTACAAAATAATTTATGTGTTTCCAGCGAGCATTTTTAAGGTTGCATGTGCTGACTACAGCTGTTCCAAAACCTGGTAGCAGAATGGCTGTCTCCTGCAGGATTCATGGATTTTGCTTGTGTGTTGCTTTCAGTGAGCTGGCTATTCCCAGCCAGGATCTGGTATGCAGATCATGTTTGACCAGGTGGTTTACCCAGGCAGGTCTGTACTGGGCATCTGTACACACCACACCTGGGGCTGTGCAAGCTGCTGAAACACAGGAATGGCCAGGGAGAGCCCTTCATTCTTCAGGACGTCCACAAGCTTGGGGTGAACCCAGTGTTGGCTACCAAGTACTTGTACTAGAAGAAATTCAAAACTGCTGTTTCTTGGTAGCCCATTAATTGTTTGCATTGCCAAAGTTGTCTTTGAGAGCCCATGTGCTCTGCTTCTGCTGGCTGGAGTGGTTTTGCAGAAGTTATAGACACGACCAAGCTCTTCAAACCAGCCAGGGGGCTTTGGATGAGGATGAATCCAGCTTCCCTGCACTGTCCAGCTTCACGTCCCAGAGGGTTTGCCCTGCTGCAAGCAGCACCGTGTGCTTCCCCCTGAGCACTGCAACAGGTTACCCCAACAGCCGCTGAACCTGCTCTGGCTGCCAGGCCCTCCCAGGACACTGGGCTCTGCAGAGTAAGAGCAGGTTTGCTTTTCTGCTTCTCACAGCTTGCTCAGCTGCCTCCCAGGCCCTGCTTCACTTCTGTCATTTCTAAACCTTCATAATTCTGTCATTCTCCCAAAATGATCTGAGCTGAGGGATTACAGCTTCTCTGCTGTGGCACGGAGCATGGCTGAGATCCTGTGTACTCCTCTGGAGCTGCACACTCAGCTGTAGGGGCAGTAACACGCTCTCGAGGCTCTGCTAACAAAACCAAGGCCATCCTAAAGCATCCCTGCTCTCTGCAGCAAACCCAGCCGGCAGATTTCTGCTAGCAGCTCCCTTTCAAGGATGGGACTGGACATGGGGGGCACAGCCACCTCCTGCCATCCCCTGGGGCACTGGGGTGAAGCCCCTGTGCAGGAACCCCCTCACCCAGCTGGCTGCCAGTGCACAACTGCATCGTGCTCTCACTTCCCCAGGAAAGCAGCAGCCTTCGCTTCTGCCTGGGCCCTGTGCAGTCCTTCACAGGGGAGGTGTGAAACCTCTGTCAAAGCAGAAAGGCTTCTCAGAAATGAGATAATTAAAACTAAAACTCAATGTGTTTGGAAACCTAGATAGCCCTCATTTTCTAACGGTTGTTTTCAGAATTCAGATTTACTGTTGACAGCGTACTGCAATACATCCCAGCTCCTGTGGTATTCATTTTAAATGGCTCAGAGCAAACCCTTCCTTCTGGCCATTCCCTGCCAGCCTAAAACAAGACATGGGAGGAAAAAGAGATCCACTCTTAGTGGTGACAATTGTCTTCAAGTTTAAGGAAACTGTGTCCTTGAAGCAATACAGTGGGAATGGGAGCCGAGACCGATTTCCAAGAGTTTAAGCATCCCTGCATATTTCCTGTGATGACAATCAGGTCAGAAATCAGACAAATGTCAAGCGAAAGGATACAATTTTTCATGCCTGGCTGAAACCAAACACCCTGATCTCCCAGTAGAGTTTTACTCCTGTAAATGGTGCAGATAATCTCAGTTACAGGCAGCTATTCACAGCAGGAGCTGAAAGCACGATTAAAGCCTTACAGAGTGTTGCCTATAATTTGGGATCCACTAAAAGCACTAAAAGTCTGTTGTTCAATCCCTTAAATACTAAGCTGGCATGTGAAGCTTATTTTGTTTGTTTGTTTTTTCTCTCTCTCTTACACACACCAGGGATTTTGCTGCTTCTGCACCTTGCTGCCCTGGGGGATCCTGGGCAGCAGCACAACAAGGTGGGAGCAGCCTGGGTCAGGAATGGTCATGGCACTGGGAATGGGAATGGGGAGGCTGCCTGGGCGAGGGCAGGAGGCAGGAGAGAGGCTCTGGGGCTTCTTCCCCTGCACCTCCCCTCCCTCCTGGCTTCCCAAAGGAGCCCAGGTGCATCCACAGGACCATCCAGTTTTGACTTTCCCTCTTCATGGAAAATCCTCTTTCATGAAAGAATAATTCAGATCCAGACAGAACAATTTTTGTATTATTTTCCCATATTTTGGGGTTTCTGCAGGACCTTTAGAGTTGTCACCCATCTCACAGGGAGGGTAACAGCCCCTGCCACCACCCTGTCCCTTTTCCATGCCACTGTGGTCCCTGGCGGACCAGTTCACATCACTGAAGGGATCCCATTTCTCGCTGCCTTCACAGAGGGCTGGGCTAAAACTGCTGAGTTCTGCTGCTGCCTGAGCTGCTGGTGTAACTCACCCTGGATAGTGTCCACAGCTGTTCTGAAGACAGACAGCTCTCCTGAGCCCAGGTGTAACTTTCTATGTGATGGCTGCACCAGTGGGAAGAGTACTTAATGTAAAAACTTACACCCGTCAGTGCTCCTGCACAGGTGCAGCTCCAGCAGAAATAAAGGTTCTGAAGGCACTGGGGAGAGCAGAGCCAGGAGAGTTTGTCCAAGCTGTGGGAATCACTTGGCCATGTCAGACAGCACAACCTTGAACAGGAAAGCAGGTTTTCTTGATGTTTCTTCCCTGTAGAGGAGCTTTGGAGAGAAAGAGCCTCTCTTGCAGCTGCTGTGAATACCTTGCAACAAGCAGCACCTCTAAAATGGTATTTTTAGCTCTAAAAGATGGAAAAACTCTGAAGTTCTAGGAAAGCCAGCCCTTGCTTGCACTCAGGAGACTGGTCCATGGTGGTGCAGGAGAAGCAGCTGTTCCCAGCAAAGGATGACCAGAGAGGACTGAGCTGGCTTTCACGGGGAACAAAAGGTATTTGTAACAAGACAGTGGGCTGGGGCGGGTATGAGGGTTAATTTAAACATCTGCGTTGATTTAATTTACTTCTGCCCAAAGCTCCTGAGCAATAATAAGCTTAAATTAAATGTTTACATCTGTAAATGTGGCTCATAGAGTGACCTTTATCTAATTCCCTCTTATCTTTCAGGTGCCCCCTGCATGAGGTGAGTCCAAGGCAGGTCTGGTAACACAGATGGAGCTGGGGCCCAGCCTGGAGTGGGCTCCCAGGGTGCAGGGACCCACTGTGGGGGTGTTTAGGGAAGGGATGATCCTTTTGTGCTGGGAGAGAGTCCTTGTCCATCCACAGACAGATCTCCAAAGAGGGGCTGCCACGCTCAGGGGTCTCTGCCAGCATCACTGTGCCATGAGCAGGCAGTGCTAGTCCATTACTCCTCGAGACTCATGGCTAAAGGCAGATGTTCTTCACAAAGGAGGAAGAACGTCTGCACTGGCATTTCCAGCTGCCTGATGGTGCTGCCCTGACTGTGTTCGGTACCAAATGTTCCACTGGGGTAGTAATATTTAAAGATAATATTCCTTATCTTGGGGGAAAAAAGCTCATGGTCATTTATGGACTGGCTTTGCTTTGTGTTCAAGGTTATCTGCTTTGTGTCAGGGGACTGTCTTACAGTTTGTATTTGTTAAGTTACATCTTCCTGCTCTGCCTGATCCTGCCAGCAGCTGGGTTATACATTCTTAGCAGTGTTTTTTTGCAGGGTTCACTTTTCTGCTTTCAGAGAAGAAACACTGATCTTCAGAAGTCATAGCTCTCACACCCTCCACTGACCATGCAGCTGCTGGACCTGTTGATAATGCTCACCTCTCCACAGAATTCCTGCAGATTTAAATCCTAGGACCAATCTCATCAAGGTACGTAGATCTTCCCTAGTTTTAATTAGGGGCAATTTGAAACATCTAGAGTGTTCTGGCAAATTTCTCTCATCTGTAATACTGTCCTAGGGACTTCCAGCTGTACACAGGAGTGTGACTTTTTAAAGCCCTGTTAGACTGGAGCCTACCACCAGGACAGTCACAGGAGAGGCAGTTTCCAGGGGTGGCATCTGACAGCAGAGGCGTTCTAAAGGTGGAAAATGGTGATCATTGGCTTCTGCTTGGTTTGGGGTCACAGACAAAAGGCAGCTGAGGAATCAACTTACCTGTCTCACAGCACAGACCTGCTTCCCGTACGAATAGACAATGATTGCAAAAGAGATTATGAGGCAAAAGATGAAGAGACAGACGATGTAGGACGCGTTGTTGGCATCCTTGGAATGCCAGTTCACGGAGCAGATTATCCCTGGTCCTTCTGGCCCATAGCTGCTCCAGCCAAAAAGTGGGGGAACAGTCCAGAGCAAGGAATATGTCCAGGACAGGATGATGCCTGTCCATGATTTCCTGTAGTTTGTGGTGTCAGCCTCTGTTGTTCTCGTCACAGTGCAGTAACGCTCGTACGAAAGCACAGCCAGAGAGATGAGCGAGATGATGCCTGTATCAAACCACACACTTGTATCAGCAAAAGTGAATGAATGAATGCTTTGTTCTATCTCCCCCAAAAATATTTCAAGCTCTGGATGAGACTGATGGTACGGGCTTTGGAAACTCAGTGATACTGGGACTGGAGGTGTCCCCCTAAGAGTGAGAGGTGCCAAGAGCCTGACCCCACTCACCAAAAGCTGGGGGTGTTTAAACACATGTCCAGCCAAAGCCAGTCAGTTATAAATGCTGATCAATAATTAAGCATATCTGTCTGAATGGATATGTGTGTGTGTGTGTGTGTGACCTGCAGCAAAATCCTGGCTTTTCCATCAGATTTGGTTCTTGCTGCACCTGTAAAATCAGAGAATAATTATCTAGATTTGCCCAAAGTGTGGAGCTGATCTGGTGCTGCTCTGCCAGCTCTGAAGTNAGCTGATCTAAGAGTTTGCAATTTCCCTCCACACACACCTCCCTGCACTGTGGAAGTGATGCTGGCAGGTACAAGGGAATATTGCTGGATGCTGGATCCTGGTAAACCTTCCTTGCCAAGTAAAGTTTTAACATGAACAAACCTGGCTTGTTACCCTGTATAACTTTATGAGGGAAAGAGATGGCAGCAAACATCCGAACTGCAGCTGCTGCAAGTATATCTTTAGAGCGTGCATAAGCAGTGTGAGCATCTCCTAAAGAGGCTGTGTGAAGCCTGGATGCCAGGCTGAGCTGTGTTCCTCGCGTTGTTCAGGTCTGTACTGATGGCCAGAGGGATGCTGTGCTGGTGAAGCCTCTGGTCCATACGAGTGCTGGCTGGGGGAGAGCCCCACCGACAAGTGCCAGTGTCTACAGTGGTACAGCTCGCTGGGAGAGACTGTCAGCACCGGTAAGCTTGAAATCACAAGATATTGTTATGTATAACATATTGTACCTGCTGTCCCCACAGCCCCCTCGCCCCCTCCACTGCACCAGGGCTCTCCCTCTGTGCCTGCCTGGCAGGTGAAGATAGGGCTGGGTAAAGGTAGAGGCACACAGGGTTGCTCTTTTCTGCTGGCCTGTGCTGCCCACTCCTGCAGCAGGATCTGGGATCAGGGCTGAAAGACACCAGATTTTCAAGAAATCGCGGCTGTGGAGGCTCAGAGCTGCCCGCGCTGCGACATGGCACTCAGGGACAGGGTTTAGTTGTGGGTCTGGCAGTGCTGGGTTAGTAACTGAACTGGATGAGCCTGAAGGTCTTTTCTCACTTAAACGCGGCTATGATTCTATGCTCCGTNGGGGAAGTGCAGTCCCACAGGGTTTTCATAAGGCTTTCATGCTCTGCATAGTGAAGAGCTCTAGATTAAACCATGTCCTGAAGCCCTCTGTGCCAGCAAGTGCCCCGGTGTGTCCCCTCAGGGGAGCAAGCAGCTCATGAGCCTTTGCAGAGACAGTTACGGGTCTCCTGCAACTGGGGTACTGCCAGCAGACACAAATGGGGCAATAAAACCACCACCAGCAAATTAAAGGCTTCTTTTGCATGCAGAAATGCTGGNGGCTGTGTGAAGCCTGGATGCCAGGCTGAGCTGTGTTCCTCGCGTTGTTCAGGTCTGTACTGATGGCCAGAGGGATGCTGTGCTGGTGAAGCCTCTGGTCCATACGAGTGCTGGCTGGGGGAGAGCCCCACCGACAAGTGCCAGTGTCTACAGTGGTACAGCTCGCTGGGAGAGACTGTCAGCACCGGTAAGCTTGAAATCACAAGATATTGTTATGTATAACATATTGTACCTGCTGTCCCCACAGCCCCCTCGCCCCCTCCACTGCACCAGGGCTCTCCCTCTGTGCCTGCCTGGCAGGTGAAGATAGGGCTGGGTAAAGGTAGAGGCACACAGGGTTGCTCTTTTCTGCTGGCCTGTGCTGCCCACTCCTGCAGCAGGATCTGGGATCAGGGCTGAAAGACACCAGATTTTCAAGAAATCGCGGCTGTGGAGGCTCAGAGCTGCCCGCGCTGCGACATGGCACTCAGGGACAGGGTTTAGTTGTGGGTCTGGCAGTGCTGGGTTAGTAACTGAACTGGATGAGCCTGAAGGTCTTTTCTCACTTAAACGCGGCTATGATTCTATGCTCCGTTTGCATCCTTTAAAGTTTGTAGAGCTCTTCCGTAGCCCCTGGAAACACGCTTTGGAGCCTGAATGAGGACTCACACTTAACGCTGCCTGGGGGCTTACGGGCTTTTTCCAGAAAAGCAGCCACAGAACCTGGGAAAGTTTAACCCCAGCCCTGTGCTCCTGGCGTGCCGGGTGTCCCGCTCCCCGCGCACAGCCCGAGCGGCGCCGCTCCCCCGCCTGCGCGCTCCCGGGCAAGCACCCACCGCACCTGCCGGTGTGAGGCTCTGCTCCCGCTGCCGGGGCCGGCCCGCCCCCTCCCCTGTCCTCCCCGAAACTGACCGCGCTCTCCTGTCCGCTTCCCTCCCCGGAGCTGCCGGGGCTGTCCCGTGCCCTCTGCTCCGCAGGTGCAGCCCCCGCAGCCCCCCCGGTTCCCGGCCGCCCCCCAGCCCGGTCGGGTCCCACTCACCGCAGAGGGCGGTGGCGAAGCCGTGCCAGGCGCAGGCGGCCTCCGGTGCGGCGGCGGCCCCCGCGGCCAGCCCGAGCGGGGTGCCCAAGGCGCAGCCCAGCAGGTCGCTGAGCGCGATGTTGAGCAGCAGTAGGTTGATGGGGGAGCGCAGCGCCCGGAAGCGCCAGAAGAGCAGCAGCACCAGCAGGTTGATGCAGAAACCCAGGCTGCCCACGGCGCCCAGGCACACGNCGCCCGGGGCTGGCACGGCTGACCTGAGCGCAGGTGAGCAGCACCTCGAGCCCGCTGTGCGGGGCAGAGCGTCCTGCGGCGCCCTTGGAGACCCCACGGGCTCGGGCCGGGCTGCGGGAGCTCGCTGCGGGGCAAGGGGGCACAGAGGCAAAGCTGAGGGTATCGGTAAATCCAGGCCAGAACCACAGCGTCGGCTGTGTGCAGGCACCGCCCGAACTAAGGCACCGAGTGATGCGTGAGTCTCAGTCGGCCGGTAGAGCTTTCAGAGTTAAGCTGTGAAGAGCACGGGCTGACCCAGACTTTCCTAGAGTGTAAGAAAAGTGAAGCTTGAGCTGCCAACCAGCTAGAGAGTAAAGTGTTTCTTATCAGTTAAAGTTCCTTAAAATCTATTGAGTACTTCTGCAACCCAGCCAAGTTCTGGTCATATCCCATCCCTCAGTAAGGAGAGCACTGTCAGGCATTTTAATGTTTTGGCGTACTATCCTAGAGGCAAAAAAACACCCCCCACTGTTCTACTCACAAGGGAATTTTTCTCTATCTTTGCAAATAAAAAGTGAATTTGTCTAATTTCCTGCAGCTTGGTTGCTATGACCAATTAGTATTGAAAAGGAGGGCATGAAGCCTGATATCCCCCCTCCTTTTTTTCCTCTTTTTATCAGTTGTTCATGAAGGGGAGGAGGCAGTTCAGAGTATTTCTGCTTGTAATGACCAAATTAATTTTTTTAAAAAACCAAACCCCTGCACTTTGGGAAAGCTGGCTGCTTCTCCCCTTCCCTCTGGGCTGCTAAGGGTATGGTGGTTTAGGGATGGACAGGGTCCAGGTGATGCTATTATTTATCAGCATTGCTGAAGACCAAGAATGTAACTGGGCAGGTAGCATAAGAGGTCAGTCACCTGAGCCTGTGCATTTAGATAAAAAATAAGGATGGAAAGAAGACCCTTCACCAACTTCTTTTCCCTCCTCTGGACATGCCCCTCAATGTCTTTCATGGAGTGAGGGGCCCAGAACTGGACACAGGATCTGAGGTGTGTCCATCCAGGTAGTTTTTAATGCAGTGAAGAGTGTGCCTGTCCAAGCTGTGGGCTGCCAGTCTTTCCAGGAGAATGCTGTGGGATGTTTCATTTACTGAAAATGTGTCAAATGGTCGTTTTGATAATGTAAAATTGCTTTTATCTGTTTCATTTCACCTGGAAAATCATATCACTTACTATTTGTTGTGGCAAAGGGACTTGGCACCTCATTTGGGGGAAAGGTGCTACGCTGCAGCACGTCTGTCTACTTCGTCATCTGGGAACTTGGCTGGAATTGCACAGCTGCTGGTGGAACTGGTGTCTCCTCCGAAAAAAAAAAAAAAATAGGAATTACCTAAAAGCCAGTGTGAAATCTGAATATACCTAGTTACGTTTCCCTCAGTTTTAGCAGCGGCCACAAGATGGCACAGGGCCCCTCCGAGTAAGGTGGGAATTCGATCGCTGGGGAAAAGGGCTTCTCCAGTTGCCTGAGCAAAGGGTTGGCTGAGTGCTTGAAAATGAGCCCCGGGCGCACGATGCCCATGAGACGTGGCAGAGGGTGGCCGGCCCCCCATGTCGCCTTGGCATTCCCAGCGCAGCTCTGTGCCGGGGGCTCCGGCAGTGCCAGCGGCTGCTGGGAGAAGGCGATCTCAAGATAAATGTCTTGTTCGAGGACTCTGTTTTGGCACCCCAGCTCACCCACGGGGCTGGGTGAATTCCGTGCCGGGCTGGGAGCTGCCTGTGTTTGCCGTGGTGTGGGCAGCACCCACGTGTCGGGGCCGTGCGCTGCCCAGCGCCAGCTGTCCTGGCGGGCGGCCACAGCCCAGGGAGCGCAGGACACGCGGGAGCCACGGGCAGGGCTTGGCGTGGCAGCAGCACGGGCAATCCCCGGGGCTTTGTGGCGGGTCCGAGCGCAGGGTGCCGGCCACCCAAGGAGGCGGCGTTTCCGTCGGTGGGCGCAGGAGCGGCGGCACCGCAACGCTAAAATGCGGCATCCGCAGCTGGACTCGGTGTCGGCTGCTTTGCTGTTGTGCCTCTCTGCTGCCATCGAGTATCAGTGTCCAGCCAGTATCCAAACCCATCTCCTACACAAATATTTTGATAATGGCTGGAAAGGGGCAGGAAAGAGACACAGATAATCCCCTCTGGCTTGCTCCACTCTATGAGTTTGCTGTTCTGTAAATCCTTTGTCCTGATGTGGAAATCCAGCCTATGCTGTGTGGGGCCCTGGCTGGAATTTGTGGGTCGTTTAATAGACTGTGGAGGTGTTGAATAGATTTCACTCAGTGTGTGGAAAGCTGTCAGGGTGATGCACTGGTGGGGTTTGGGGGCTGCACGGGGCTGTGTGATGGGATGTGTGCAGCATGTGGGGGTGGAGGGGCTGGCTGGAGCAAACCCAGAGGAACCTCCTGCACTGCTGTTTTAGCTATTTAACACAACATCACACACCAAGCCCTGCAGGGAAAATCTCGTGGCTTGTGGTGTTGGCTTGAAGGGGTGAGTGAGACCCTTGCAGTGATTCCCAATGGCCCTGAACAGCAGCCACAGCTGTTGGCCCTGAAGTCAACAGCATTGTGGCAAATTATCTTTTCTCTCTTACTAATGATAAGAGCAGTAATAATCCTCCTACAGGACTAATTACAGATAGAGAAATTGTGGTAATGAAAAGAACTCCCTTTGCCAGCATTCAAAAAGTTACAATTTACATGAACAAAGAGGCTTATATGAATAATTATTTTGTACCTAGCTCTCTCTTGTCCCATCTATTCTGATCTCAAATAAATCAGGGTGTAATTAATCACAGAGGATTGAATGTTGCAGGACAACGACTGGAAAATTCTGTAGAAGCAAAACTCTGGTTGGTTTTGACTTAAAATAAACTTGGGTTATCTGTCACAAAGGACGTGAGAGCTCTGCTTCCCACTGCCAGCTCCTCTTGCTGGTCTCAGAAATCAGTGTGATTTACCCAAAAGCTCAGAAGTCTGACTGCTTTCTGGGTGTTGCCCTGGCATTACTCTGCTGGATCTGTGTGGATTTGGAGGCAGCTCCCTGGTTCTTTGGGACATATATTGGGAAGGTTGGGGTGCTCTCTGGCCTTGCCTGTCCTTACTTGCAAAACCCTGGTAGGGCCCAACCAAGCAGGTGCAGGTTCTGGCCACCATCTCCTGGGAGTTCTCAGCCCTGCTGTGCTGGGTCGGAAACGGCAACACCTACCAGGATGATCACTGCCGGAGCTGCACATGGCTGTCTGCCAGGAACGTGCACAATAAACCCTCCTTACCAGTAATTTACCTTGTCCTGGATTCCTGGACTCCATAGTGCCAATTACTGCACAGGACTTCTTGCCCTCCACTCTTTGAGGCTGGCCAGAGAGGGTAATGAAGATATGTTTTAGCTGGCAGATGAGCCTAAGTTCCTCCAAAAGCCACTCTTTTAACTGCTTGTAATTGAACATTTGATATGTGTGAAGGGTCGTTTGATATTACTTTCTTTTTTTTNTTTTTTTTTTTGCTGTTGCAGTCCCTGATGATACCTTATCTTTACCTGCCAAAATAAAACCTATCAGCTAATGAGTTTCCTAATGATCGTGTGATTAAATCCCATGGGAGCAATTGCTACTCTTTGCTATAAATGAGCAGGCTTAGAACAGGCTTTTCTACATAGTCCTTCTTATTCTTGTTTTAAGATTTGGGGTTGTTTTTTTTTTTATTTCTTAAAGATTTCTTTTCTTTTTTATTTTTTTAATCTGTATAAATCATCGTGTCCTTGTAGGGCTGTAAACCCCAAAGTGTCTCAGAGATGTACTGGCCCCGACCTGCAGGCTTGGCTGTCCCAGCCTGGATCACTCTGCTGACACAAGGTTTCAGATCTCCCTGAAAAACGCTGTTCTTGTGGTGTTTATTAGTGTTGACCTGTACTCTGTGCTCCTGTCCAGCCTTTCAGCTTCCCCAAAAGATGAGGTGTGGTGGAACAGGTGAACATAGCACTGTGGTCCTTATGGAGCCAGGAGACCCGAGTGGTAGCATGCTCCTCCCTGCCAGGGAAGGGGTCTGGGGAGGAACTGTGTCTCAGGGAACCTGGAAATTGAACATGATGGACATCAAACTGTAAAAAATATTTTAATTTAATACTGGGGGCAAATAGACACCAAAAAGACAAAGAAAAAGCAAATAAATTTGTTGCTTGAGATGCGAAAGTCAGTAATGTCTGTCTGAAAGACAACCTGGTACAGAAACAGGGTGTTGCCTGTGCAAAAATCTCAAGGGCAATAAGGGAAGGGCTTTGGCTAGCTGGAGTCACTGGCCTCTTCCCTCTCCCTGTGGCTCAGGCGGGTGGGTGCTCGACAGGTGAAGCTCCTGCAGCAGAGCTCAAAGGCTACAGAAGAGCTGTGATATGAAAGGGATCCCTAGGATGCCCTGCTGTGAGAAATGTATCCTAGGAAATTGGTCACTGACACATCTGTTCAGAAATGTTGTTGTCTCAAAGGTTAAAAGAGTTAAATCTTACTTTCTCCTGGTGTTTTTGGTGGGTTTTTTTTTCTTGTTTTTCTTTTTATGTGCCTGGTTTTTTGGTACAGGAGTGGAAAAATCATGTTTTGGTTCCAAAGCAATTTCTGCCCTACTACCTGCCTTCGTCGCACGAGGCCCTCGAAGAGCCCCTGGTCTGCCCTCTGCCCTGGTGCCCCAGCAGGACTCCACGTTGCTGTTCAGCCACCGGTCCCTCCTGGCAGTGGCAGCTGGGTGTGTTTTGGGATGTAGGAAGTGTCACTGCTCCCCTCTCAGGCGCTGGCAGCCCCCAGCGTGTGCAGCAAGGCTGCGTTTGAGGCAGCCCCAGCAGCAAAGTGCAGGGAGGTTCTGGCGCTTGCAGCAGTTTGTTGCACTGTTTGCCCTATGCTGAGTCACAAAAGAGGCTGTCAGAGAAGTAGATAATAAGCTGTGGAAACAAAGAAAAAGCTTAATGACTTTTTCTCAATCTAGTTTTTCAAGGCCTATTAAGGCTCCTGGGATGTGCTAATAGCCAGAGAGGTCCCTGTGCTCTGCACATTTTAGACATTTCCAGATTTTTTTTTTTTTTTCCCAGAGCTGGGCAGGGGCAAATACAGGGGGAGTCTCTCAGCCATCAGATGCTGCTGGTGCATGTGCAGCTGCCCTGCTGCCACAGCCGTGGGTGCCCTGGCGCCCTGAGAGCAGCACAGTGCTGGCTCCTGGTGGGACAGTGCTTGGAGCTCTGGGGGCACTGTCTGTGCTGTGGCTCCCTAAAAACCTTCCCGCTGCCAGGTACACAAGGGCATTTAGTAGGTTCCCAGACTGCCCACTCACCTCTTTGCACTCCTGGCTGCAAAATCTGGGTGAACGAGCTGAGCCTTATGTTAGCTGCCCCCTTTGAAGGGTGCACAAGTGCCAGAACAAAGGTTATGGGGTAGTGTCTTAGGGTACAATGTAAGGTGTAACCAAAGTATGTATTCTATCACTATCTTCATAAGCTGTTCAAGCAGGTGGGGCAGGTTCGTTATTGCCTTCATGACTCATCCCTGGTAACTCCCTCTGAGGGATATCTTCTGCTACTGGGCCATCAAGGCCCCACTGCATGACTCATAAATTACGTCATTCCATTGTGAGATGCTCCTCCCAGGGGGAGGAACCAAGCACTCCTACCTGGATATAATCTGAGGTTTGGAACACAACAGTGAGCCCTTACCTACTGGATTCCGAGAGGACGAGAGCTACATAACCACCCCTGGACCTTCAGAGGAAGACCAGACCCTTCTACAGGATCACCGCTCCAACAGAACCACATCTATCACTTCAGAGAAGACTGCAGCCACCATTTAATTGGACTGCTACCACCCCCCTGCCTGACAGGGTGTCAGGTTGTATCCTGACTCAGTTCAAGCCAGTGTTTTCTGCCTTTATTTTTAATTTTCCTATTAAATTGTAGTTTTGACTTGAAGTCTCCCATGGGTTTGTTTTCAAACTAGTACGGGTAGGTGATTGTTGCGGTGATCCAGCAAAAGCTGGATGAAGATCTGGGCATCAGGTGGGTGCATTTTCCCGCCACCGAGAGCCTCCCTGATGAGGAGCAGGAGGAGGTGGCGGAGGAGGGCACAGAGGTTTAAGCCATGCCCCCCTGATGTCCATCCAGCCTGGGTCACCGCCCCCCGTTCTAGTTGTTTCTATGTCTGTTAAGTTAAGCTGTTAAGTTCATTGGTTCTCCNCTCCAACAGAACCACATCTATCACTTCAGAGAAGACTGCAGCCACCATTTAATTGGACTGCTACCACCCCCCTGCCTGACAGGGTGTCAGGTTGTATCCTGACTCAGTTCAAGCCAGTGTTTTCTGCCTTTATTTTTAATTTTCCTATTAAATTGTAGTTTTGACTTGAAGTCTCCCATGGGTTTGTTTTCAAACTAGTACGGGTAGGTGATTGTTGCGGTGATCCAGCAAAAGCTGGATGAAGATCTGGGCATCAGGTGGGTGCATTTTCCCGCCACCGAGAGCCTCCCTGATGAGGAGCAGGAGGAGGTGGCGGAGGAGGGCA